>MU227213.1:855578-883878 GCA_018584345.1 Thuja plicata
TGATTACAAACCTAAATATAGGAAGGAATGTTACCATGCTGAAGAAGGTGTAACTGATGAAGATTCAGGAGAAGATGAAATTGGATTCATTTCCCTTAAAGACATGGAAAGGTTGCTTGAAGATATGAACATTGCAGATAAAGAAGAAGATCATGAATTAGCCTTAATTTCCAAAGTAGATGTCAGAACTGATTGGATCATTGATAGTGGATTCTCACACCACATGAAAGGTGACAAAGATTGGTTTGTTCATCTAGACAAATACAAAGGTGGTATGGTTAGATTTGGAGATAACACTCCTAAACCTATCATAGATAGAGGATCCATCACCTTGGATGGAAAGAACAAGACAGATGATGTTCTATATGTTGATGGTTTGCACCATAATCTACTAAGTGTTGGAAAACTACTTGATAAAGGTTATCATCTGGAGTTCAAAGACAACAAGTGCATTATTAGCAACAAGGATGGAGACATGATTGCATCAGGATCTAAAACAAAAGGTAATGTTTTCCAACTCAACTTAGATGTAAGTTGTTTTGTTGCAAAAGTAGATGACAGTTGGTTATGGCACAAGAGACTATGTCATATCAATTTTGACAATATAATAAAGATCAGTAATGTCAAGGCAATTAGAGACCTACCAAGCATTGCAAGACCAGTTGACACAATTTGCAGGGAATGTGTTATGGGTAAACATGTAAGGAGTTCCTTCAGAAGCAAGCAGACCTCAGCTAAAACAAAGTTGGACTTAGTGCATATAGATTTATGCAGTCCTACTCAAACAAGATCATACTATGGTGAAAGGTACTTTATTTTGTTTGTTGATGATTTTTCTAGGATGATGTGGGTTGCGTTCTTAAAGGAGAAGTCAGAAGCCTTTGAGAAATTCAAAATATTAGAAGCTAAGGTTGAGAATGAATCTGGACTAAAACTGAAATGTTTAAGATCAGATAGAGGAGGAGAATTCACCTCTGACCAGTTTTATGACTACTGTGAAGAACATGGAATAAAAAGGCTGTTGAGTGCCCCTAGAACACCTCAGCAAAATGGAATTATAGAAAGGAGAAACAGGATTATACTTGATACAGCGCGCACCATGATGATTGAAGGAAAAGTGGCGCACACCTATTGGAGAGATGCAATGAATACATTAGTGTATACTATCAATAGAACCCAATTGAGACCAGGCATGGACAAGACACCCTATGAACTTTGGTTTAGTAATGTACTCACAGTAAAATACTTCAGAATATTTGGCAGCAAGTGCTACAACAAGAGAGATGACAGTGTTGGTAAGTTTGAAGCTAGAAGTGATGAAGGTATTTTCCTTCGTTACTCTACAAAAGGCAAAGCTTACAAATGTTTCAATTTGAGATTAAAGAAGATAATTGAAATCATGCATGTTAAGATTGATGAGAAGTTTATGATTCAAGAGAGGTACTATGAATATGCACCTTTGATTGAAGATGAACCCAGACCTAACAGAAAAGACACTATGATTGAAGAAATTTTTGATTGCATTGATGTCTCATGCAATGACCCTAATTCATGCAATGAAGAACCACATATTACAGAGGAAGAAGTCACACCTAAGTTTCCTAAGTTTACATCTAGATACCACTCTAAAAATGATATCATTGGAGATCAGAGCAGCAGTGTCTTGACCAAATCAAAAGCAAAGAATCTTACAGTGGATGAAGAGGTATGTTTACTTTCACAGATTGAACCTTTAAGTGTTGAAGATGTTTGCAATGATTTTGATTGGAAAAATTTAATGAAAGAAGAACTAGATCAGATAATCAATAATGACACATGGGAATTGGTTCCTAGACCAAGTGATAAAAATGTGATTGGAACAAAGTGGATTTTCAAAAACAAAATGAATGAAGAAGGCACAGTAATAAGAAACAAAGAAAGATTAGTATGTAAAGGATATGCATAGAGAGAAGGAATAGATTACACTGATAAATTTGCCCTTGTGAGCAGACTGGAAGCCATAAAATTTTTTTTGGCATATGCAACAGTAAAAGACTTTAAAGTTTATCAAATGGATGTCAAATCAGCCTTTTTGAATGGTGACTTAAAAGAAGTCTACATAGAACAGCCTGAAGGATTTAACCTTTCAGATAGACCAGACATGGTATGCAAACTAAAGAAAGCACTCTATGGACTTAAAAAGGCCCCAAGAGTGTGCTATGAGAGACTAGATGGTTATCTCACCAAGATTGGATTCAAGAAAGGAGCAGCAGATTGCAACCTGTTCACAAGAGAAACACCTGATGGATTACTATTAGTTGCCATATTTGTTGATGACATTATCTTTGGAGGTAATGACAAGCTTAGTATGACATTTGCAAAAGAAATACAGAATGAATTTGAAATGATCATGATTGGTCCTATAAAATACTTTTTGGGACTGAATGTAAAACAAATAGATAAAGGAATATTCATTAATCAGTAAAAATATGTGAAGGAAATATTGAAAACCTTCAAGATGGAGGATTGCAAGCCAGTATGCAGTCCTATGATCACAGGAAGTAAACTTTCAAAAGATGATGACTCCACAGCAGTTGACAAAACATTGTACAAATCTATGATTGGAAAGCTTATTTATCTAACTCAATCAAGACCTGACATATCTAATGCAGTTGGCATTGTTGGAAGATTTGCAGCTGAACCCAAGAATAATAACCTAATGGAAATCAAGAGGATATTTAGATATCTCAAGGGAACTATAGACTATGGTTTATGGTATCCTAAATCAGAGAATACACAACTTCGTGTGTATACTCATGCAGATTGGGCAGGTTGTATTGATGACAAAAAGAGCACTTTAGGAGGAGCAGTATTTCTTGGAGAAAGGATAGTATCTTGGACAAGCAAGAAGAAAAACTATATTTCTCAATCAACGGCAGAGGCTAAATATGTTGTAGCAGCACTGAATTGTACAACAATTGTTTGGATCAAGCAGATGGTTAAAGACTTTGGTATTTAGGTTGACTATCCTATTGTTATTCATTGTAATAACACCAGTACTATTAACATTTCTAAGAACCCTTTGATGCATGCAAAGACAAAACACATAGAGATCAAGTACCATTTTCTAAGAGAAACATTTGGAGACAAGGAAGTGACATTGGACTATGTAAGCATAAAAGATCAGTTAGCAGACATTTTCATGAAGCCTTTAGCAAAGGATACTTTTGAGTATCTAAGGGAGAAGTTGGGAGTCATTCCCTCTCCTAAGTCTGATTAGAGAAAGTAGCAAGTACATCAGTCCTGTGTGACTGATGAATGGTTGACTACTCTACTTCTGGAGTAGTACCTGTGCAGAATGGTTTATGGCACCCTTTTCCATTGATGTCAATGGGGGAGTATGTAATAAAAACAAGGAACACATACAAGGAGCTTATACTCTTGGGGAGTATACATATAAAACATAGTCTATGTAATTGCAGTACTGTAGATGAATCTTTGATGAGGATATTGAGAAGATTGTAAAAGAAAGAAGACACCATGAACAGAAGTTGTTTTTATCTTATGTTTCCATCAATGCCAAAGGGGGAGATTATTGGAGATTTGATTCTAAATAGTTGATTGATTGTATTTTTGTCATTAATGACAACATATAATACACAGCAGCACTTCTGTATGTAATTATCCATATGATGACATGAAGACTTGCGTGGACAGATACATGTTGTTGACATGTTTATTATGCTATGTTCATACACGTAGACCTAGATATAATGTTTTAGTAAAGATATGTAATTCTGTTATTGACGGTTATAGTTCTGGAGAATAACGGTTTAAGGCCGATATATGTAACATGTTTATTGAGTTGCACCTATCTTCAAGATATGTGTGTGTATATTCATGATGAGTTACGATTTTTTGATATTAATCTAAAGGTGCCAAATGTATTTCAAGAAGATTGCAAAGTTATGGTTAAATTGGTGAAGCCAACTTAGTGAAGTGACGCATCTATTCAGTTTATACTTGTGTAGTTGTAATTATGCTTGCATGCTTAGTAGAGTAGACAAGGATGTTAAGAAGAGTTTTCCTATAGGTCCCATGATCTCATACTTGGTGTATATACTTATAGAAGGTCATTTGTGATAAGAAAAGTTGCGGAAGCCAGAGATAAGAAAAGCATAGAAGAGTATAAAAGAAGTAAAGATATATCTATCATATGTTGATGATATAGATATTGAAGTAGAAGATGTTAGAATGAAGATAAGATTGTTATAGTGCTTTATAAGAGGTTAAATCATCAGCGCACAAAAGGAATTAATCAGACAAGCAGTGTCACAAACAGTAGTTCACCTTGTTGATACAGTGTGTATCAAATAACTAGAAGGTTGTAGCCTTCACTACTTGGATAGTGAGTCCGCCACCCCTAAGAGGGTTATTGTAAAAGACTCCTAACAGGGTCAGACCCTTAACCAAGTCACTATACTACTGCATTGTAATGAACAACTCCTAACAGGGTTGAAATATCTTTTAACAGGGATTACTACAAACAGTATAGTTCTTTGTGGGTACTAATTCCCACCGGGATTTTTACCATTTGGTTTCCCCATAACCAAATTGATGTGTTGTGTAATGTGTTATCTGAATGTGCATTTGATTTATATCAATCTGGATTAATAAGTACAAAGGATTTAAAGTTGTTGATAACTGATTCACCCCCCTCTCAATTATCCCTGAAGTATTCTAACAATCTTCTCAAATATATAGCAAGTACAATTTCAACTCTTGGTTCTTCATTATCTTCTTCTATATGTTCATTGTCTCCTGGTTCATGATCTTCAATTTCAGCATTTTCTTGATTCTCGGTCTGTGTTTCCTATTGCCTAGTGACTTTACCATGTTGCACAGTAACATTAAGCATCTACATCAATATAGTATCAGGTTCTTCCCTAGTAAAGAAATTTATTGTAATCTTTAGGTTCTTTATGATGTCCTCATCATTCTTCTTAGCAAATTCATCAACTTGTACATTTGCACTCTCAATGATTTGGTTAGTTGTCTTGTTCAAACATTTCTAAGCTTTTCTCTTAGTAGAATATCCAAGAAATATTCCTTCATAACTTTTTGAATCAAATTTACCATTTCTCTCATCTTTAAAAATATAACACCAACTACCAAATATTCTAAAATAACTTACATTCAGTGTTTACCCATACCATGACTCATAAGGTGTTTTGTTTGAATATTTCTTTATTTGTACATGGTTTAGTGTGTAAACATCTCTTTTAACTGCTTCTCTCCAATATGTTTGTGCAACTCCTTTCTCAATCATCAATGTCCTGGCATAATCAACAATAGTTCTATTTCTTCTTTCAGCAATTTCGTTCTGTTGTGGTGTTCTTGGTGTAGAAACCTGTCTCTTAATTCCATAACCATTACAAAAGTTAGTGAACTCACCAAAAATAAATTCACCTACTCTATCATATCTCAAACAGTCCAGATCTCTACCAGCTTATTTTTCCACTTTATATTTGTACCACTTAAACATCTTAAATGCTTCAAATTTTTTTTAGGAACATGACAGTCATCATCCTAGAGTAGTCATCAAAAAATAAAATAAAATATTTATCCCCATAATAGCTCTGTTTTCTCATTGTCACATTGGTCTATATGAACTAACTCCAAAATATCATTAGATGAAAAATTCTTTCTCTTGAAAATAGACATTGACATCTTACCCATTTGACAATTTTTGCACATTACATGGTCTGGTTTAGTTAAGCTCGGTAAGCCTCTAAATTTTATTTTTCTACTAATATTAACCATGTTTTCAAAATTTACATGACAAATTCTTTTATGCCATAACCATATATCTTCATTCTTTTGCAATAAGCAAGTAGTTTCAGCTGTGTCAAGATAGAATAAATTACATTTAGATTGTTCACCAGTACCGATCAATTTTCTTTTTCCATTATAGATTCTAGATTTTCTATTTTCAAATGCAACTCAATGACCTATGTTATTCAACTGTGAAACACTCAAAAGATTGTAAATAAGTCCTTTTACCTAATAAGCATTTTCACATTTTATTTGATTGTTCAGCATAATAGTACCTTTTCCTTTTACTGGACAAGGTGTGTCATTTCCCATTCTTACTGATCCTCCATCATAATGTTCAAGAAATTCAAATTTTCATTTATCACCAGTCATGTGATGTGTAAAACTGCTATCAATAACCCAAATGTCATGTTTACTAACTTTAGAAATAAGTGTTGTTTCTACATACCTTTCATCTTCATCTAAATCATTTTTCAAAGCTACAAACACTGTCTCAATATCTTCATCACTATCAAAACTATTGTCATCAACTTTATCTTCAGCAATGTAACAATATTTATTACATTTATCTTTATAGTCCTAGTTATCTCTTATGTCATAATGTTAGAGATTATGTAGTCTCGATCATCATTTCTATCATTAGATCTATCATTTCTATCATCATTCCTTTTTTTATGGCATCTTGCAGCAAAATGGTTGATCTCTTTCCAGTTAAAACATATCAAAGGTACTCTATCTTTATATCTTCCTTTACCTATGTGCAATCTTCTAACCATTAAAGCTTCAAGTTCATCAAGTTCCTTGTCATCACTATCATTATCACTATTATTTTTGATTATGTGTTTTCTACTAGATTTACCAATTTTCAAAGTAAATATAAATGCAGACTCCATAGATGGTACAATACTGTTGTCAAAGTTATTCAGCTCAAAAGAAATTAATCTTTCAACAAGACTATCAACAGTAATGTTATTTCCAGGTGCATCTCTCATTTCATGTGTTGCAGAGACTCTTATAGAATAAATAGGCAATAGAGTTCTAAGAATATTACTCACAATAGTACCTTTATCAATGGTTCCAATAGATCCTTGAATAGAATTCATAACTTCCTTAAGTTGGGTACTGTATTGTGTTATGTTCTCTCCTTCCTTCATTCACATGTCATCAAACTTTCCATGAATACTTTCATCTTTGGTTCTTAGTACATTTGCATCTCCTCCATAAACTAGTGTATGTTGATCCCACATTTGCTTGGCAGTTGTACATGTCTTGATGTCCTCAAATTCAGCATCTGTAAGTGAAGAAGCAATCTCCACCATGATAAGGTTATGTTCATGTTTCTCTTTCATCTAATTTAAGTCAAAGGTCTAGAAGGTAGGATGAATTCATTGTCCAGATAATCTGCAATGTTGTCTCCAATTCCTCATAGGTATAGTCTCATTCTTTTTTTCCATGTTGATAAGTTATCCTTTTTTAGCTTTGGTGCATCTCTGTTATACATCTTGTGATCTTTAGCTTAAGTCCTTCAAAACTTTCTTCTAAGAATTGTATTCTCTGATACCAATTGTTATAATAACGGAGAGGGGGGGTGAATAAGTTAGAATCAGTTTCCTCACAAATTATCCTACAGTCCCAAATTTCTCTAGATGTATTCAAATATAAAACTCAGCTCGGTGAAAATGTATTCTTTAATCTCAAACTATCATCAAAAGTGTTTACCAAATGTCAGTAAATTAATATTGTGATTATCGATCTAGGTCAATAAAATAAAGTGTAAAGTAAAATAACAATCCACAACATTCATGCACATTGACACATAGATTTTTAGTGTGGAAACCCTGCTAAGGGAAAAACCACTAGGGACCGGTAACCCAAAAGATTTTCACTCTTTTGAAGTGAGCTCAGTGAAGAGACAACCTTGTTAAAGGTTACAATGCACACTATTAAATTTTACCTTGTTAGAGGATTTAAAACTAACATTTATCTCTTGACCATGCATTCACTATGAGGTCAACAAGAAAACACTCAACATTCTCTGAATGTTATAATAAAGACTTTTGTGTCCTACTTGGTTAAGAGATTTATCTATAACAATGGTTAAATTGATACAATAATGATATGATTCAAATACAACTTTATTTTTTAGATATTCATATCTATGCTAAGCACATAATACCTATGATTAATTTTTACTTCTCCAGTTCATCTCATACTTCATACTTGTTCTACTCTGTAATCCTCTTTCCTCTGTCACTCAGTTATGTCTGCAGAAAAATGTTCAGTTTTGTCTTTAACCAGTTTGATCAGTCATGCATAAAATTGCATGTATACACATCAAGTGTAGTATTATTCCATAATGAATCTCTTGTCTCTTATATAGACATCATAGCTCATTTAATTTTCATCCTTTATATCTTTCCGCTTAATCTCCATCGTTCATTTTCCCACTTGATCCATCCTTGGCAGTTGTGTTAAAAACATGTTTCAATCTTTATCATCTGATCTTCCTTAAATTTTTGTGACCGTTTGATCAAAATAAAAAAAAGTATCTTTTACCTCAAAATCATCAATTGCCAGCTCAGCATCCTAGTCAGCCTTAATTTGAGTTAACTTCTTGGTCTTAGTATTAACCATGTTGTGTCGGCAATCCCTAGCTCAATTATCACTGTGCTTGGTATACACTGTGTTTTACTTGGTGTCCACTGTCTCTTGGTGTATATAGAACTCTTTATTTTCTTACCACATAAACATTGTTTGTTCTAGATCTCCAATTCAAAACAAATATTTTCCACCATAATAATACTCAAATAAGTTGACATAAATGATAATACATTAATATGATAATGTTTATCATCACTTCTGCAACTCGGTTGAATATCAACAAATGACTTCAAACATTCAATTAGTTATAGTTCATCAATTCCAACAAGACATGTTTATAATTTACAATGAGTGAATATGTTGTTTTTCAGTCAATTTAAAGAAGTTAAAGCGCAATGGTTTAGTTATAGATTGGAAGGAAAATAAAATGTTTGAGGATAGGCAATGATAGTGATTTTTTCACTAATGATTTTGATAGATTTCATAAATATTTTGGCCCTCATAGACATTAGACAACTATGTATTCTTCACAAAAAATGGATTTGCAAAAGGATGAACAAGACATTGTTGGAGAACCCAAAAATCACAAATTCAAGATATATAGTTTCCCTATTAGAGGAACTTGTTCTAATAATGGTTTCTGTTGCACCAAAATATCGACCTTCCAATGTCCGATACAACCACTAGACTTATAGAATTCATAGGAAATGGTTAAACCATGTCACAAATCCTACAAGAGATGTTGGTGCACTGCCAAAAATACTCCCACCAACTTCACACACCGTAGATCCACATCACTCATAGAGGAGAGTATTTTTACCACTTATTACAAGTATTTTTACCATTGCACCAAAAGATCGACTTGTCAATTCATGATAACACCACTAGACTTATAGAATCTACACAAATTGATTAAACCATGTCACAAATATTATAAGGGACACTAGTGACTAACAACATAACTAATTTTCAATGGAACTACAAAGGAGTAGGACCTTTATTAAGTTGTTTGATTCCTATGCAAGAATTCTACAGAAGTTGTTGAAAGACAATTTGGTAACCCTTCTTGAGATTCACCCCCTTCTAGATAATTTCCCATACCTCTGATGGTATGATAATTCACATTTATATCAATATCATCATGTACCTAGTCATGAAATAGAGAATTGTCTGTGTCTTAGAAATCTAGTCCAAGACCACATAGATAGTAATTCCATCAAGGTAATAAAAATGAAATCAAAGGCCAATAATTTCATGGATAATATGAACAATGAATTACAATTCTATACCAATCCATTTCCACCACACTCATCCAAATGTTTCATGACATATTCATCGTATCCTTCTTTACTAGGTGATAGTACCTACATTAACATGGTGACCATCAGTCCAATTTTACTACCTTCCTGGAGGGTGCCTAAGATGAGCATGAATTTCACCCCTTTGGATGCATTATACAAAAAAGAGAATTCTCCCTTTTATATCCTAATGTTGATAAATGGTATCTTTTTAGGGGAATCTTGGTCGACACTACATGCTAAGTCGATATTACCAATGAGGAGGTTCTCATCGTTAATGGTTTAAATCATGAGAAATACAATGAGTGTGTTTTTTCCATCAGAACAAATGATGGGATGTTGCCTCCCCCTTTTGGGTCCACTACCTTGATGGTCCAAGTAGGACCCAAGGTGATATTTTTATGTTTTTTATGATCCATTATTCAAACCTATTTTGGGTCAAACTATGTATCTCTTGGTTGACCTCTATGGGATTTTTCCCCTCCGTCCTACATAATTTCTTGATGTTTCCCCATGAGGGTTTCATTCACACAATCTAGGACACTAGCTATCACCCCTTGGTGTCTCATGGGGGATTCTCTCTTGTTATTTCCTAGCCCACTCTATTGGAGCCCTTATATCTCTGGCATGATTTAAAATTCCTCACCTATCATAAATACAAATCCAGGGAATTGAGCTCTAAATATATAGCACCTTTTCCTACTCCCCCTACTCAGCTGTATGATGAGGTCCAACATGCTTTGTCTTCTACTCCTTCTTCATTGGGGTCAAAGGAAAAACACATGCCCCATGGAAAGCATATTTGCCCACCTCAGGTCTCACAACCTCTAGTGGTTTTTTATGTTCCTATGTCTGCACCTAGTGTGGAAAAAGAAAAGGAACCCATGCTGTCAAAATCCATTGTTACTTCCCTTTCATAATCCCACCATTGTATACATACCTCACTCTATCATTTATGAAAGGGGTAATAGGTCTCCCAAGACCATGCACTCTACCTTGGCACTTGTCCCTTACCCTTCAAGGGTATCCTCTATTTCTTCCACTGCCCATTGGGAAATGAGATGAAGGGAACATGTGACTAAGCTAGTAGTGCCTATGACAACACCACCTCTTATTCCATTGGTGGGGCCATCTTCTTTTCTATAAATGACACCAATTACCTCTCCTATAGAGTAGGATGATTTTGTAGCCTCACAAGATTCTCAACATGATCTGCATTTAAGTCAGAATCAACTTGTGTGTGAGCATAAGAATCATTTATGATAGAGGGTCCTAGAACATGAGGCCACTATGAAGGAGGAGAGTGTCTATTATAAGCCCTTATCTATTTCTTCCTCTCCTATCTTTTATCCTACCTCTTTTGCAGCTACGTGATCCTTTTTATCTACAACTTCATCTTTCTCTCTTCCCCCTGTGATGAGAGTGACCATTGGACCTCATGCTAAGTGGGTTAAACTATTAATATCTCCCTCATAGGAGTCTCTTATTATGACCACTCTTCCTGATATACCACCATTTTCTACATTGGTGAACATGTTGCATACTCAGGTGGTATCTATCACATTGAGCTTCACCCAACTCATGCTCACCCCATCTCATGATCACCATGTTAGTTTCCTTGGAGTAAAAAAAAATGTTATAGTGGATAAGAGGGATTCACCTCCATCCTTCAAGAGGAAGTTTTAGTAGGGCCTTATCATAGAGTTTTGAAGTTGAAATTCCCCTACTTTGGACCCTCTTTCTATTCGATCCTCACAGTAAAGCAAGCTCTAAATTCTACCAAGTTTTTCTCTTCCCCTTTTTTAGAGATCACTGGGGTGTCTTATGTTGGAAATGAGTTGAGTAACTAAGAGGGGAGGGGTGAATCAGTTACCACAAAAACAAATCCAATTCCCCTAGATGTCTTAAACAAATTTAACATTGTTTCTCAGTTAACATAGATATTTCACTATCACTCAGTTAACATAGAAAATCCTAAGATATTAATTGTGATTATCTTTAGTAATTAATTGCAAAAACATAAACCATAAAGTAACTAAAATGTACACAGATAACACCAAGATTTAACGTGGAAACCCAATATGGGAAAAACCACCAATAGAAACTAGTCACTATTTTTCACTCTTCTGAAGTGAGCCATGTTAGGAGCCAACCTTGTTAAAGGTTACAATAACACACTATTAGGTGTGACCCTATTAGAGGATTTAATAACCCTATAAGGAGTGGCCTTGTGAGAGGTCTTCAAACACTTCAATGTAGAAATGTCACCTTGTGAGAGGATTTACAAAAGACTGTTAAGTCTACTCTGTTAAGAGATTTTGATCACTACTATAATTGTTAGAGTAACAATGGATTGACTTGTTTTGATAAGCAACTATCTTTTCTGATTTAGATCTCTATCCTAGATTAAATACTTGATCCTTACTGATTGAATATTTTGTTGCAGTCCTCTATATTTTGTCCTCAATCAGAATCCCATCTGATTTTTCCTTCACTCTTCATATCACACTTCACATGCAATTCCACATCATGTACTCTATTCAATCCAAACTTGACCTTATATATATATATATATATATATATGTTAAGCCTTGTCAAGTCGACCTTAATATCCTTCCAAATAAATAATAAAACTCATGTCTATCAGCTGCATATAACTAATTATCCATAAAATATAAGCCACTGTTAGTCGGCTGACACTAACTATTTTACTCATTCAATACTAAAATCCTTCAATGCTCGACCAATGGTGTAATGCTCGAGTGAACTCGGTTAGAACTAAAAATCACTTTGGTCGTCTTCAATGCCCGAGAGAGCTTAGCAGACACTGAATGTGCTCAGATAGGATTAGATATTTGTGAAAACATCACTATACTTGTGTAAACATCAATGACAATACACAATTGAATAATTGTCATCAACAATCTCCCTCTTTGGCATTGATGGAAACACAACATGTCATAATACAAAGACTTATAGAGCACCAGACATAAGAATGAAATTTTATTAATGTCCTTAGCTTCATTCTGATTCTCATCCAATTTTATTAATGTCTTTAGCTTCATTCTGATTCTCATCCAAAAACTCCCTCTATCACTAAAATACAAATTCTCCCTCTATCATTAATCTCTCCATCAGTAATCTCTCCCTCTTTCACTGATCAATGTGACATACAGTAATCTCTCCCTCTTTGACAACCAATGCCAAAGAGACCAAATGACATATCCAATAAAATTGTAATGTACCTATCTATGCTAATTCATATGCAATAAGCTCTAAATATCTGCATCAACATGTTAAGTTTGTTTTGTATCTTGGTTGATGCATCACTAAACTATGTTTTAGTGAGCCTCAGTTAGCGGAATCACCCCTAGCTTTCCTCTAAGATACAAAAGTATATCCATAGATAATGGTTTTGTGAATATATCTGCAATTTGTTCTTCAATATTCACATATTCCAATCTTACTTCCTTGTACTGAACCAATTCCCTCAAGAAATGATACTTTATTTAAATATGCTTAGTCTTAGTATGCATCACAAGGTTCTTTGAGATATTAATAGTACTGGTGTTGTCACAGTAGATAATGATTGATTCTATGATTTCCACCTTCATACCTGACAACAATTGTTTGAATCATATGATGTTTGAACAATTTACTACTGCAACAACATATTTTTCTTCTACTGTAGATTGAGAAATGCAATCCTATTTCTTGCTTTTCCAGGAGACTAACCTCTTTCCAATAAATATTGCTCCACCACTTGTTCTCTTTTTTTTATCAACACTTCCTGCCCAGTCAGAATAAGTAAAAGTCTTCAAGTCAAAGTTTCCTCCCTTCTTATACCATAATCCATAATCTACAATAGCCTTAAGATATCTTAGAATCATTTTGATAGCCATCAAATTATTCTCTCTAAGATTAGCTGGAAACCTTGCAATAATACCAACTGCTAATGTAATATCAGGTCTAGTGTGAACAAAATTTTGAATTTGCCAATCATGGATCTGTAAGTAGTCTGATTTACCTCCTTTGAATCATAATCCTTAGATAGCTTATGTCCAGTAGGTATAGGTGTTCCAACTGGTCTAGAATATTCCATCCCAAATTTCTTCAATATCTCTTTTATGTATTTATACTGAGTAATGTAGATACCATCCTTCATCTGATATACTTGTAAGCCAACAAATAATTTGATTTCACAAAACATAGACATCTCAAATTCCTTACTCATAACTTCTGAGAATACTCTACATAAGTCATCATATCCAGTAAACAATATGTCATCAACAAATATTCTGCTAACAATATCTTGTTATGAGGTCCTTCTTTGATGTACAAGCTACTGTTATCATTAGTTCTTTGAAATCTAATACTTATCAATTAACCATGTAGTCTTTCATACCAGTCTCTCAGAGCTTGCTTCAGTCCATACCATGATTTGTGTAGTTTGAAAGCCATATTCCTTTTGTTAGGATCTACAAAGCCTTTAGGTTGCTCAATATAGACTTCCTCTTTAAGAATTCCATTCAAGAATGCAGATTTTACATCCATTTGATATACCTTGAATCCTTTATGTGCAACATATGCCATAAGAGTTCTGACTCCTTCAAGTCTTGCAACATGAGAAAAATTTTCTCCATAATCAATACCCTCTTCTTGAGCATATCCTTTACATACTAATCTGGCTTTGTTTCTGGAAACTTCACCTTTCTCATTCATCTTGTTTCTAAAAACCCACTTAGTACCAATCAAATTCTTGTCTTTTGGTCTAGATACAAGAGTCCAGGTTTTGTTCTTTTCTATCTGCTCAATGTTTTCATTCATTGACTCAATCCAAATCTCATCATTCAATGCATCTTTAATAGTTCTAGGTTCAATTTCACTAAGTAAACATGTACCTTTTATTTTTTTCCTTCTCATTACACCTTATGTCTGATCTCCAATTATTTTTTCAAGTGCATGATGTCTTCTAACATATTTTTCAAGTACAAGATCCTTCCTTCTTGATTCTGGGTTTGCTCCACTATGTTCACCATACTCAAATATTCTATCCTTTTCTTCTATTTGATACTCGGGTTCCACTGTCTGAGACTCAGGTGTATTTTTTTGTGACTCAGGTACCTTTGTCTGTGACTCAGGTGCCTATGTCTGTGACTTAGTTTCTTTAGTCTGAGACTCAGTTCCCTCTATTTGTGACTCGGTTCCATGAGTTAGCATCACTAGTTGCACAAGTTGAACCAAGGTTTATGCTGATGAATTCAATGGTTGACATATTTATTGTTCAATCACCATTTCCTGTGTCTTAGGTATAGTATCAGGTTCATGATACACAAAATTTTTGTAGTCTTCAGGCTCTTTACTACTCTGTTCTTCATTTATCTCTACAAACTCATCAACCTTTACATGCACACTTTCTATGACTTTATGAGTAGTAATATTTAAGTGTTTATATTCTTTTCTTTTGCTGGAGTAGCCTAGGAATATACCTTCATCACCTTTTACATCAATTTTTTTTTCCTTCAAGATGTAGCATTTACTTCCAAATACTTTGAAATAACAAACATTAGGTTTATAGCAATACCATAATTCAAAAGGTGTATTCTCAGTGTCTTTCTTTAGTTCAACTCGGTTCAAGGTGTGAATTATAGTGCTAATGGCTTCCTTCTAGTATTTGGTAGCAACCTCCTTCTCAATCATCAAGGTTCTTGCACAATCCGTAATGGATATGTTCCTTCTTTCTGCAATACCATTATGATGTTGAGTACCTAGGGCAGATACTTGTCTTTTGACTCCTCTTTCATTGTAGAACTCATTGAATTCATTAGAAATGAATTATCCTCCTCTGTCAGATCTTAAGCATATAAGTTTCTTTCCTATTTCTTTTTCAACTCTAGCTAGGTACCATTTGAACTTCTGAAAGGCTTCTAATTTTTCTTTGAGAAACATAACAGTCATCATTCTGGAATGATCATCAACAAATAGAATGAATTACTTCTCACCTATGTAACTTGTTCTAATTGATCCACATAATTCAATATGTACCAATTCCAAGACTTCTTTTATATTATAGTTCTTGCTCTTGAATATTTTTTTGCCCATCTTCCCAATTTGACATTGTTTTCATATTGCTAGTTCAGGTTTCTTCAGAACATGAATACCTCTTACTCTTCTATTCTTACTTATGTTGATCAGGTTGTCAAAGCTCACATGACACAACCTTTAATGCCATAACCATCTTTCTTCTACTTCTGCAATAAAAAATGAACTTTCATTGAGATTAAGATAAAATACATTACCTTTTTTTTGCCTGCCAGTTCCAACCATATTTTCTCTACCATCCAGGAGCTTAGCCTTTCCATTCATGAATCCTACCTTGAAACCAATGTTATTCAGCTATGCCACACTTGGTAGATTACACCTTAGTCCTTCAACCCAATAACCATTATCACATTTGATTCCTTCAGTAAGAGAAATACAACCTTTACCTTTCACATGGTAGGGTCCATCATTCCCAAAACTAACACTCCCACCATCATAGTGTTCAATATGTTCAAATTTGGTTTTATCACCAGTCATGTGGTGAGAAAAACCACTATCAATTATCCAGGTGTCACTCTTACTAATATGAGAGTATAGTGCATTCTTTTCATTGTCTTCACTATCTGACTCATCCTTAATAGCAATGTAAACAATTTCATCTTCATCTTCATCACTATCAGAATCTTTAGCAATATAACAAGATTTTTTACCTTTGTCCTTGTAGCTTTTGTAGCTCTTGTAATCTTTCTTTCCTTTATACTTGTTGAACTTTTGTTCACCTTTGTCTTCCTTGTTCGGACACTTAGTAGCAATGTGACCAACCTCATCACATGGAAATCAAATCAATGCTATTCTTCCTTTGTATTGTCCTTTTCCTCTTGCAGCTCTCCTTGGAAGTAATGCTTCAATGATTTCTAGATCCTCATCATTAGAATCATCATCACTATCACTGTCAATCTATTTTCCTTTCATCTTTCCAAGGTTTAATTTATCTTTGAATGTAGACTCAAGATTGCTAGGATTAGGAGAATAATTGCCAAATTTATCCAACTCAAAAGCTGATAATCTTCCAATCAATCCATCTAGAGTTATGTCATTATTGCATCTCATATCTTGAATAGATGAAACTCTAATTGCATAGATAGGAAGTAAAGTTCTTAATACCTTGTTGACTATTGTTTTGTCTTCAATTTTTCCACAAGTAGCTCTAATTGCACTAACACTTTTCTTGATTCTTTCACCGTATTTTGCAATGTTTTCTCCTTCTTTCATTTTCATCATATCAAACTAACCTCTAAGACTTTCTTCTTTGGATCTCTTTACATTTGCATCTCCTCCATAGATATCATGTAGTTTGTTCCACATATCAAAGGTAGTAGGGCAGTCCTTGACTTCATCAAATTTAGAATAGCTGAGTGCAAAGGATATGTCAATCATCTTTATGTTATGATACTTCATTTCCACCATATGATCCATAGACATAGGTCTCATTGATTCCACATACTTGTGATCTAGGAATTGCAAACCATTATCTCCAATAGTAGATAGATGTAGCCTCATCAGATCTTACCATGCAGCGAATTTTTCCTTGTTGAGCTTAGGGATCTCCCTTCTATAATACATCTCTAATCTTTAGCTTAGGCCTTTAAACCTTCCCTATAAGCACTTGGTGCTCTGATACCAATTGTTGGAAATGATTTGAGTAACTGAGAGGGGAGGGGTGAATCATTTACCACAAAAACAAATCCAAGTCCCTTAGATGTCTCAAATAAATTTAATATTGTTGCTCAGTTAACATAGATATTTCACTATCACTCGGTTAACATAGAAAATATTAAGATATTAACTGTGATTATCTTTAGTAATTAATTGCATAAACATAAAACATAAATAAAAATAAATGTACATAGATAACACCAAGATTTAACATGGAAACCCAATATGGGAAAAACCACCAATAGCAACTAGTCATTGTTTTTCACTCTTCTAAAGTGAGCCCTGTAAGGAGCCAACCCTGTTAAAGGTTACAATAACACACTATTAGGTGTGACCCTATTAGAGGATTTAATCACCCTGTAAGGAGTGGCCTTGTGAGAGGTCTTCAAAAACTTCAATTTAGAAATGTCACCTTGTGAGAGGATTTACAAAAGACTGTTAAGTCTACTCTATTAAGAGATTTTCATCACTGCTACAATTGTTAGAGAGTAACAATGGATTGACCTATTTTGATAAGAAACTATCTTTGTTGATTCAAATCTCTATTCTAGATTAAATACTTGATCCTTACTAATCAGATATTTTGTTGTAGTCCTCTGTATTTTGTCCTCAATCACACTTCATATGCAATTCCACATCATGTACTCTATTCAATCCAAACTTAACCTTATATATATGTTAAGCCTTGTCAATTAAGCCTTAATATCCTTCCAAATAAATAATAAAACTCATGTTTGTCAACTCCATATAACTAATTATCCATAAAATATAAGCCACTATTAGTCAGCTGACAATAACTATTTTACTCGGTCAACACTAAAATCCTTCAACACCTGGCCAACACTATAATGCCTGAGTGAACTCGGTTAGAACTAAAAATAACTTTGGTCATCTTCAATGCTCGAGAGAGCCTAGAATACACTAACTATGCTCGGATAGGATTAGACATTTGTGTAAACATCACTATACTTGTATAAATGTCAATGACAATACACAATTGAATAATTGTCATCAACATCTTCTTCATCAAAACATCAACATGGGTCCCCAAAAATATATGAGGCTTTCTTATTTGACACATTAGAGGATATTCTTATGTTGATAGAGATCTTTACATGATCCCTCTCATTCACCTTAGTGAAGTTATTGGATGAGAATATGAAGGATGATTCATCCTTGGTTCTAGCTATTAGTGGGACACCTAGGGATTCCATTGCAACCATTCCATTTCAATTCCAACCTTCCTCCTTGTATGATCAAGATTGAGAGGTTGAATATATGATGGTGGAAAACCTATAAGGGTAGTGCCCACTTCTACATTTGTGGATTAGAGTGTGTTTGCCTATGTTCCCAAGTGCTAGTTTCTTAGTGTTGTTCCCTCCTAGAGAACCCTTTTACTTGGAAATAGGGGGTTTTATGTCCTGAACCTTGTTCTATATGTTTTATACTTCCTCTATTTGTTGTATATTTGATTTATGTTATTTGCAGAGGATCCAAAGTTTTGGGGCATTTATGCTACCCATCCATTTTAACCTATTTTTTTGTTTTGATTTTTCTTCATGTGATATTATTTAGATCAAAACCATGATTGATAGTGATGAAATATTCCCTAAGAGCATGTACATTTCTCTACTGGGTTCTAGCACCAATTCATCGAATCCCCCTGTCCTTGTGCACATATTATAGAGATCATGTCTCACCCATTAGGAAGTGGCATTCCATGGAAACATCCCATATGTTGGCATGCAATAATATCTTTTACCTCTTTTGAATGTCTCAGGATCCCCTATGAGAAAGATGGTACATTATAAGGAGGGTCTATTATATTAGTATGTTTGATTTCCTTTTTATCTAAATATCATTTGTCTCTACATCATTGGTTTTTATCACAATATTCAAATTTTTGGATCTCGATGTCTTCCTTTGTGGGGGTAAATCTACTATCTCATCTTCTTGTTGTGGAATCCAATCCATTATCTCATCTCAATATCTACCTATCATATTCCTATGTAGTTTTTATATGTGGACCAACATGATCTAAGTCACCCTATCACACACCTATCTAGTTGTTCTTACGTATGTCAGCACATGTTTGATCTTCCTTATCACATGCATATATAGATTTTTCTATGTATTTTGGTGCACTATCTGAAGCCACCCTATTACATTCTTATCTATCTTTCACCATGCATGTTAGTGCACTATCAAGATTCCCTGTCATACGGCTATCTTGTAATGCCCTACCAGGGAACCCAGGAGAACTAACCTAAACACGACACTAAGTTAACACGATAAAAAAAAATTTAATGTTTACAAAAAATAATGATAACAATGCGGAAGCAATGCAATGAGATACATGACATACACATAAGTACAACTCAACAAAGGTTACACATCTCGAGGGTTCCTTGACGTAGAATTACTTAAGAAAAATAATCTATGAGAATAACTAGAAAGACTAACATGAAGGATACAATAACTAAATCCAATATTATACATCTCATATAATAAGATTAAATATGCATCTGATACCCAAGGTATACCACCTAATCAACATCCACTACACAAGTCGCATGGTATGTAATAGCACATAATAAAACAATACAATACATCCTTTGAAAGGATGTTAACCAATATACACATATGGTTACAAATATACAACTCATGAAACTTCACAAGTCTCCAAAAGAATAAGAAGGTATAACTGCAATAAGGATCACCCAAGCATGAAGAAGAACCTTCAGATCTCAATGGTATAAGAATCACTACCACCCGACCGCATGGAACCAAAGGTCCACTCCCACCATGCTGATGAGATAATAACATGCCCACTCACACGGGTATACAACATGAAGGAAATCAAAGGTATACAAGCCACCATAAAGAACACATAGGAAGATCCTAGAAGCTTTATGATCACAATGAGAAAGACTAAGAAAAAGTATAATGATGGAAAGATCAAGACAACTCAAAAATCCAAGATCAAAACAAAGGTATGCCATCCAAAGATAAAGGAACATACATAAGATATCCAAAATACCAACATAAACCAAATACTGAATCCAAAAGACAAGTGTCAAAGACACAACCATAAAAGGTAACACAAGACCTTTGGAGGAGACTTAGGCTACATTCTATGGGAGTGTCATCACATGGTTAATAACTTGAATTACCCTAGACTAGCCTCTCTGGACCCCGGACCTCTCAATCATGACTCATGCGGAGCTAGGATACCCTCTCATGAAGATGACGAATCTAACCATACCTACTCTCTAGGTATCAACTCATTCTTATCCTTAGTTTGTACTAGCAGTCAAGGCATAAGCGAGGCATCATGATAAATCATGTATTTAATGTTAACCCCAAGTTTTATTATTACATTATCACTTATTAATAACTTACGATAGGTCACCCTAGACTGGCCTCTTTGGGCCCCACAATCCTATTGTAAGCCACTCCCCTAAGATGCACCTAACTAACCACCCCCTAAGCTCAAGGTCAAATATTATCTCATAAACTCATAAACTGGTTCCTACACATATAGGAACTACTGGTTCTCAACTAAGCATAACAACATGAGACACTCTCAAAAGATCACATATCTCGAGTACAGAAAACTAGGTTCAGAGAAGACAATCGGACCAAAATACCATCATAGGAAATATGCACTAAAAAAACATGCAAGGTACCATAACGAATCAAGTCCCAAAACCCTAACAGACTCCCAACATGATAAGGTTCACAACAGAAAGGAATACACACATCATTCCAATAACATTTAGATTAATACGTCATGACATGATAAAGCAAATTTCCACAAGAGGCAAATATAGAACGCAGTGATAAAAAAATTTATAACTATATGTTATGCAATTCATTTATCCTATAAAATTACTAATGAAATATAATTCAATTTTCAAAGTGAAACGCGCAAATAGCCTCTACAAATTAATTTATAAAAACTTATAAATTAATCTATTCATAATTAGTAAATTAACACTATAATTACACCATGTGTTTAAAACACCCATTAAAGTAATTGCCCTAATAAACCTAAAATCTCTTTATATATATATAAATATTAATGTCCAACTAATATTTTAATATATAAATGATTAAAAAAACATTATAAATAAATCAAATATTAATTATTAAGATGACCAATAAGAATCCCTTCTCAATTAACAATTAACAAACACATTTAATTATAATTAAAAAAACAATCTTTAAATTATATATTAATTAAAACTAAATTTAACAAACTAAATTAAATTAAATAATATTAATTTAAACTAAATATAACATTAATTTTAAAAAAATTAAAATAATTTAAAAAAAAAACTAAACAAATAAACTATATATTAAAATACCCCTAGTGGGCCCCGTGGCTTACCCCACTACGGGTTCCCACGCAGTCCCCCACTGCTGCTACAGTGGTACCACGGGTGGTACTCCGTGGGCCCACTGCATCAGTAGTGGGTGCCGCGCCACCCGTGGGTGGTTGGGGGTGTGGTGGCCCCCATCACCCACTCACTTTTCCTACTTTTTTTTTGTTTTAATTTGTTTTTTTTTAATATATATAAATAATAAACATATAGCTTTTTATTTTTTTTATTTTTTTTGCTGGTGAAGTTTTTACAAATCAGGACTTTATTTTTTATAAAAAAAAAAGAAAGCTTCTTTATTTATTTTTCCAGCATTAACTAATTGATGAAATTAATTTTCCATTAGTATGCAAACAACACTTTCGGTAAGCATACACCAAAAGATAGGATAAGAGCAAACCGAAGATCAGATAGAAAGAGACCACCAAAGATGACTAAGTGCAAAGAGAACCAACATCGCAACTTAGTGTGTAAACCGAAAATGCAAAGACAAAAAGATAAAGAGGAACCTGACAGAAGAACCTGACATGCAGGATACATTGCAAACAGACACACAGTTAAAGAGTGAACTAACAGAACAAAACTGCAAGACAGTCAACTGATTTCAGAGCATAACCGACAGTCAGAAACCAAAAGTCAGTTGTAGCCCGCAAAAAGTGGATCTGACTTCCATGTCAGATAAAACAGTCTTGAGCTAGTTATAGCATCATGATTTTTTTTTTTAAACCATATCTTTAGGGACAAGAAACATGAATGTAAGTGCTTTAATTAGTCTAACTGATTTAAACACATATACTAGGAGATCTAGGTACAAGTTGTAAACCTGATCTTAGAGTTAACATTGTTATTTGTGAAACTTAATAAAGTCAAACCATCTTATAAATAGATGATGCAATAATTTAATATCTATGGATGAAAAAGGATGGAAAGAGAGAGGAGAACATGAATGAAGCATATGAGCACATCTATGGATTAGATTGAAAGTTTCAAGAACAAGAACAACAAAAGCTGAATATGGTTATCAGAACCAAGAACAAAAGCTATCGAGAATCAGAGGTATTATTCAATCACAATAAGGTGATAATATTTTTCATGTAAACTAAATTGGATCTGTATTAGCAATAGGAGATTGCATTTAGCAGGTCAATTTGTAATTTCTATCATTCTAACAAGTGGAGCAAAGTGTAAAAAAATCCTTTCAAGGAAGGTGGATTTAACAGTCCAACTACAAATCTCTTAGTCGAGTGCACACTTAACAGTGTTGCTAAAGCTCTTAACAGAGTAGACTTTAACAGGTCTCCATTGATACTCTTAACAGGGTAGATCATCAGAAGTGATCAAATTGTAAGCCTTAACCGGCCCCTTCCAATCTGCAGATAGTGAAGATTTTGTGGGTGTCATCCCCACCACAGTTTTTACTTCCTAACAGGAGTTTTCTGCGATATCATATCTTGTGTTATGTATCAATTACTTTCATGAATGTTTGCATGTATGTTAAGTTAATGAATTGATATAACTCACATCAAGATAGTATAGATCAGATTGTTTGGATGTACAATTGATTACATAAAGGTTAATTGATAAAAGGATACAAAAATTTTAGAGGTACTGATTCACCCCTCCCCTCTCAGTACATACCTCCCATAAATCCCAACACTAATAAGGATATATTCTTTTTTCCCAATAATAATAGATCTAAAATATGTTTTCCAATACAAGGGTATTTTTTTTTTGCCAAAAGCCCTAAAGGTAGTAACTAGGGATTTTTTTTTCTAAACCATGCAAATTGATAAAAACAAGAGAAAGATTCTAATATCAATATTAACAATTTCAAGAAGAGTTTTCTTATTTTCAAGCATGCAAATTAATCCAATTTTCTTGTTTCCTTTCAGATCTGGACTCAATTTTGGCAAGCACCTAATGAAGGCAAGTTTTCTACTCTTAAAGGTGAGACAAACACAGATCTGAGGGTTTGAAGAAATTTCTCCAACAATAACCAATTTTTATCCAAAAAAGACATTTTCACTCAAATTGAAACCCTAACAGCAATTTTGAAACAGAATTCTTCCACATGAAAACCCTAATGCCCAATTTGCATTCAACACCCAAAAATAAAATACTTATCTCCATAATCATAGATCTCATATGCAAACATGGAGGAAAACACAAATTTGATCCAAGAACATAATTTCTTCAAATCAATCAATAATCCACACCAAAACACAAACAAGGAAGATCAAACAAAGGATCCTAGCTTTTCAAATGCATAGAAGACGTGGATCTGAGAGCTACAATTGAAAAGAGAAAGATCCTACCTTAGTAACTAATGAGAAGAACAACCCCACAAATCTAAGCAAGAATAATCCACAAATACAAGCAATCTTTCTCAAAACTCCAATCATCTTATTTCTCCTTATCCCTAATTGAACAACCTCTAAAAAGGCTTCCAATCCAAAGATATAGATAATCCAAGAAATATCCAATATCCAATAATTCAACTATGCACAATTAATTACAATTAATTGAATTTAATATTTATTGAATCTCAATTATTTTAATCAAGATTTAATAATTAAATCAATTAATTAAATATAGGTATTTAATTATTAAATAGCCATATATTTCATATATCAATGTTTTAACCTTATTATAGGTGCAATAATTAACATTAATATTTACCATGAAAATTCATTAAATAAATCAAGCTAAAAGCATCATTAATCCATCTAAACCCCATCTAAATAGATAACCACTGAAACAGTCAAACAACCGAAATAGAAACCCAACACACACAAACAGGCTCACGAATCCACTTCACTTGACGGATTCAAACACTAGGGTAGTCAATTAGATTAGTGTCCATTTCTTGGACAAAATAAGGGTTTAGGGTATGGATTTGGACCTGATATTATCTCCCCTCTCTTACCATTGAGATATTATGATAGGGCACGCTCACTCCTGCCAATTCAGGGAAGACGTAGCCCGGTACCTGCAAACCTGTCATCACAAAGATGAGCATAGATGCATATAATATAGAAAATAATGGTTGAGACTAGTTTATCATGTGGATCTCACCGAAGAAAGTAACTAAGAATCTGTCCCACACCATATCAAGCATGTCAAATAGTAATGCAAAACATATAAATGATCTATGTGCATATAAATTTAGGGTCAGTATTGTCAGAAAACTATAATCAAAATGATGTCTGAACATATACATAAGCATCATGAAACAACCATAAATCATATGCAAACATGAGATATAATACACTAAGCAATGAATCAATAACATACTGAAATGTAATACATAAATATCCTCAAAACCATCTAAAATACCCAACACATACATAAAAGGGTCCAAAAGCGTTTGGAAACCGAAACAAAAAAGAAAACTAAGGGGTGGGTATTAGATCCTCCTCCCCTAAAACTAGGCTTACTCCCAGAAGCCTACAAAAAAGATAGAGATATGAATTTCTCAACTCAAATCATCAAAATGAGTCATAAAAGACTCAACATGTGGGTCCCATAGGACCCTTCCCTGGTCTATGACTCGAGAACTAGGGATCATTCCCTACTGTAGGAATGTAGAAACTAGTTGTTGGTTCTCTACTTGCAACCCCACTCATAGGAGCATGATACATAGATGGAGGAATATTAAAGGCTGCATACACTCCATGAGACATACCAACATCCCCAACTATAGGCTCAGAAGCTATCGACCTCTTTCCTGAGAACTGTGATGTAAGCTAAGGACAATTGGCCGCAATGTGACCAAGCTTCCCACAAGAATAACAACCCCCTCTACTACCACCTCCTCTAACTAAAGGTACACTAGACTGCTGAAAACCACCCCCACTAACATCCTGATGCAAATTTGGAAATGTTGGATCAGTCCTATTGTGTAGCCAGTTGCAATAGTTTCTCGACAGAGAACCACCACTAGTACCATGGAAGAATATCTTACCCTGCTGGTTCTGGTTACCCTTCAAAACTGTAGGAGGGTTCCTAGAGTTCCAAGATCCATGTGATTGATTACCTCGGTAACCAGGAGTAGGTCCACTAGACTGCACTCCTATCTGACCACCATGGCCCAAAGCTAAGTTCACCTCAACAAGAGTGGCTTTAATGACTGCTTCTTTGAGGGTTGTAGGCTCAAATAATCTAACTTCCCTAACGATGCATTCATTGAGCCACCTAATAAAATTTTAGATCATAAGGGCAGAGTCATGCCCATAACATGCATACTGCTTAAGCTCGAAGAATCAATGCTCATACTCTACCACTGACATGGTCAATTACCTTAGGTTATGGAACTCATCCACCCTCTACTGCCTCCACTGATCTGAAAGGAAGCACTCTTGGAAGTTCTCAAGGAATAACTCCCAAGTCACTGTATCCATATGGAGCCCTAACTTCTCCTCTTCTATCTTCCACCATACTACTGCAAAATTGGAGAGTTGCATTACTGCATACCTAGCTTTAGTATTGCTACTAAATGGATGCATAGCAAAAGTCCTCTCTAATGCAATAAGTCATGTCTCAGCTTCAAACCTTGTTCATTTCCCATCAAATGGAGTAGGTCACACTCTCATGAGATCCCTCATGTGGTTTGCTGCCACAACCTTAGTGTTGGTGCTATTTCTTGTCCAATTTATCTCTTGTAATTTTCTTAGGGTCTCTTGTCATTATTGATGTTAAGGGTTAAGAGATTGAGTTTTAAATTATATTCATCTCTCTGCAAAAGTTCCACAAACCCTCAGCCTAATTGAAAATGGTTTAAAA
Organism: Thuja plicata; assembly: GCA_018584345.1. Taxonomy (NCBI): domain Eukaryota; kingdom Viridiplantae; phylum Streptophyta; class Pinopsida; order Cupressales; family Cupressaceae; genus Thuja; species Thuja plicata. Next base: position 882,217 of record MU227213.1, read on the forward strand.
TGACTAAAAAAAATCCTAAATGCCTTGGCTGTTTCTATTTTCGTGTTACTTTTTTGGTCACTTAAGTCATTTTAAGTCATGTGTTTGTGTTGAATGGGTTTCTTTTATCAAAATATTGTATCATCCTAAACTCTTTAATAATTCCTAAGTCTCACCATGTAGGTCCCTTTTACATCATCCCCTTATGTATCAAGCAACTAAGAAAAGATTGGACGGTGTGCTTATTTGCTTATATCCAAGATGCTCGACATCTAACATATAAGTGACAAAGTAGAGGTGATGTGTGTCCTTGGTGGGGCTGAGAATATTAAGAAAGTCCTTTATTAAAAGGCGAGCAACTCAAAAAAGATCAAACGGTGTGCTTATTCACTTATCTCCAAGATGCTCGACATTTAACATATAAGCGAATAAGCGGAGGCAATGCGTGTCCTTGCTGGGGCCAAGAATATCATAAAGGTGTTCTGTTAAATAGTACACAACTTTGGAAAGATCTGACAGCTTGCTTAATCACCTATATCCAAGATGCTTGACATCTAACAAGTAAGCGAATAAGTGGTGATGACATCTACTCACTGGGAAAAAAGATCACAAGCATCACCAGCTGGCATGAGGATGAAAAGAAGCAATGGGAGTTGATAGTAAATAAGTGGAAAGGGAAGGCATCCCATGTCAAATATTTCTAGTCCCTCTTGAAAGAACAAAATAATATTGATTTTGTCCTAACAAGCACTCACAAGTGTCTCAGATTGATGATCAATTTAGACACCAAAAGGATCATGGTTATGAAGAAAATCATAACCCTAAGGGGAGAGTTTTCCAAGGATAGGTATGATATGTATCCTAACATGTTCAAAAATCATGGGAGCATAAAGAATGAAGCCCTATGGTTGAGGCAGTTAAACGACGCACTGACTAGCAGGACAAAGAGTATTGTTACACTGGCAAACACTGGCTGGTTTGTATTAACCATTGATATTTTGACCAAAGCTAAGGCATTTTTTGAATCTTGGCAAGCAGAAGTAGAGAAGGATAATAGTGACTGGGAGGATTTCAACAACCACAAAGATGTATTTCTCAACCTCAAGTGGCCAAGTGATGAGGTGTACACTGCTTAGGTCAACAGATATGGTATAGTTACCCCCATAGCATGAAATAGAAAATATGAAGGGGATAGCTTGCATCAAGGAGGTTAAGATAATGGAGCAGATCAAATATTAAGACCTCTACACCAAAAAGAGAACAAAATCCAGGTGACAAAGACCCAACTACCTCGGAGCAACTTCAAGCATTCAGGCGATCACAAGACAAATGATTACATGGCTTATAGCAAATATTGTTATCTCATCCGCCATAAGTTTTGTCTCTTTTTGAAACTGTATTTTGTCCTTTAGCCCAGTCATGTGTAGCTTGTTGCATCCTTATTTTCCAAAAGGATTTCAAGATGACTGTGGCTACCTATAAGTATCAAGTTGTAATATTGTAAGAAGGATGGTAAAAATAAGACTACAAGGCAGATTACTGAATTGTGTCTGACAATTGGTTTTGAGTCTTTGTGAATGTACTGGTATCCAAATCTACATTAATAAAATACAATGGAATCTCCATTTTGATATCTATGATGTCTTCTTGCATTTACTATTAATTCTTGTATGTTCAATTTGT
>MU227213.1:897784-924751 GCA_018584345.1 Thuja plicata
TTCTTGTATGTTCAGTTTGTAAGGCACTTTGAATATACTGGTTATAAGGTAGTCATGTTCTTGTCTGTGAGTTGCTTTCAAGGAAAGTTTTAAATCTTATAGATGATTGCAGAGGATTAGGGTTTATTCAAGAATTTGATATAGTGGTGTAAGGATGAGAGGATATTTTGTAAGGCATTATATCTGGGGTTCACTTGTATTTCCATTGATTGTTTTCAGTATATGTATGCTCTATTTTGACTCTATCACCCATGATTAGGCACTAGTCATAAATGCTAACAAGTGGTTGTTATCATCAAATTCAAATTCAATCAATCTTTATACTCATGTTATTTAAAGTACAAGTCTAGTTAATTGTATTAAGTACAATTCACCTTTGTGATTCCTTGAAGAGTGAATCAATAGGTTAGCCTTCCTAGGCCTAAATGGCATAAAAAGAAGAAGGATCTCCAATCCTTAATCCACTATTAAAACTGCTGAAAGCTTATATTGTGTCAGAGATGTACCCGCCTGGGTGTGTGGAGCCCAAAGTGTAGAAGAGTTTTCTATCCTTGTTAATTAGCCCTTTTTATTGTGAGAATCTAACTTGGGTATAGGAGAGTCTAGCATTTATTGTCATTTTAATCAATTCTACAAGAAAAAGAGCTAACACTCAAGATCCACTGTAACAGTCCTCCTTGGAGGGCTCCTAGATCTCTCCCTTTCTCTCTTCTCCAACTTAGAATGATGTGAAGCATCCTTCTCCACTCTAACCTACTAAAGAAGATGACTCAATATTTCCTTCAACATCTACCTAGTGTCTGGCTCTTCATACTCAGCCCAACGCTCATCCCTCTTCTCATCTTTGTTCTTTTGATGAGCACTATCATGACTGACACTCGTGGAAAGACTGTGATTCCTAACCCTTCCATGCCCACCACCGTGGCCTTTAACAGGACCTCTAGCAGATCTAGTCTCAGGAATGATTCCTGAATCAACCAAAGAACTAACAACAACTCAAAACCAAAACCAATAATATCAAAAGGAAACAAATAATCACAAAGCAATAGTTTTAAATACATCAGAGTTTTATGTTTATGTTTGTTTCAATGTTTTAAAATCAAAAGACATCTAATGGGAATATAAATTCCTAGAGCTCCCAGTGTAGAAATGTGGGCTCTGATACCAAGTCTAATGCCCCTCTTGGGAACCCAGGAGAACTAACCTAAACATGACACTAAGTTAACAAGATAAAAAAAAATTAAATGTATACAAACAATAATGATAACAATACGGAAGCAATGCAATGAAATACATGACATACACATATGTACAACTCAACAAAGGTTACACATCTCGATGGTTCCTTGATGTAGAATTACTTAAGAAAAATAATCTAAGAGAACAACTAGAAAGACTAACATGAAGGATACTATAACTAAATCCAATAATATACATCTCATATAATAAGATTACATATACATCTGATACCCAAGAAATACCGCCTAATCAACATCCACTATTCAAGTCACAGGGTATGTAATAGTACATAATAAAACAATACAATACATCCTTTGAAAGGATGTTAACCAATATACACATATGGTTAAAAATATACAACTCATGCAAATTCACAAGTCTCCAAAAGAATAAGAAGGTAGAACTGCAATAAGGATCACCCAAGCACGAAGAAGAACTGTTGGATCTCAATAGTAATAAGATTCACTACCACCCGACCGCGTGGAACCAAAGTTCCACTCCCACTTTGCTGAGGATATAATAAGAGGCCCACTCACACGGGTATACAACATGAAGGAAAACAAAGGTATATAAGCCATCTTAAAGAACACATAGGAAGATCCTAGAAGCTTTCTAATCACAATGAGAAAGACTAAGCAAAAGTATAAGGATGGAAAGATCAAGACAACTGGAAAATCCAAGATCAAAAAAAGTTACACCATCCAAAGATAAAGGAATATACATGAGATATCCAAAACACCAACATAAACCAAATACTGAATCCAAAAGCCAAGTGTCAAAGACGCAACCATAAAAGGTAACACAAAACCTATGGAGGAGACTTAGGCTACATTCTATTGGAGTGTCATCACATGGTCAATAACTTGAGTTACCCTAGACTGGCCTCTCTGGACACCAGACCTCTCAATCATGACTCATGTGGAGCTAGGATACCCTCTCATGAAGATGAGGAATCTAACCATACCTACTCTCTAGGTATTAACTCATTCTTATCCTTAGTTTGTACTAGCACTCAAGGCATAAGCGAGGCATCATGACCAATCATGTATTTAATGTTAACCCCAAGTTTTATTATTATAGTATCTCTTATTATTAACTTACAATAGGTCACCTTGTACTAGCCTCTTTGGGCCCCGGTATCCTATCGTAAGCCACTCCCCTAAGATGCACCTAACTAACCACCCCCTAAGCTCAAGGTCAAATATAATCTCATAAACTCATAAACTGGTTCCTACCCATATAGGAACTACTCATTCTCAACTAACCATAACAACATGAGACACTCTCAAAGGATCACATATCGTGAGTACAAAAAACTAGGTTCAGACAAGACAATCGAACCAGAATACCATCATAGGAAATATGCACTGAAAAAACATGCAAGGTACCATAATGAATCACATCGCAAAACTCTAACAGACTCCCAACATGATAAGGTTCACAACATAAAGGAATACACACATCATTCCAATAACATCTAGATTAATACGTCATGACATGATAAAGCACATTTCTAGAAGAGGCAAATATAGAACGTAGTGATAAACAAATTTATAACTATATGGTATGAAAATTTATTTATCATGTAAAATTACTAACCAAATATAATTCAATTTTCAAAGTGAAACGCACAAATAACCTCTACAAATTAATTTATAAAAACTTATAAATTAATCTATTCATAATTAGTAAATTAACACTATAATTACACCATGTGTTTAAAACACCCATTAAAGTAATTGCCCCAATAAAACTAAAATCTCTTTATATATATAAATATTAATGTCCAACCAATATTTTAATATATAAATGATTAAAAAAATATTATAAATAAATTGAATATTAATTATTAAGATGACCAATAAGAATCCCTTCTCAATTAACAATTAACAAACACATTTAATAATAATAAATAAATAAATAAATCTTTAAATCATATATTAATTAAAACTAAATTTAACAAACTAAATTAAATTAAAATTAAATTAAATAATATTAATTTAAACTAAATATAATAGTAATTTTAAATAAATTAATATAATTTTTTTAAAAATAAACTAAACAAAAAAAACAAATAAACTATATATTAAAACAACTCTGGTGGGCCCCGCGGGTTACCCTCCTGTGGGTTACCACCTGGTCCCCTACTGATGCTATAGTGGTACCGCGGGTGGTACCCCGCAGGCCCACTGCATTAGCAGTGGGTGCCGCGCCACCCATGGGAGGTTGGGGGGTGTGGTGACCCCCACCACCCACTCACTTTTCCTACTTTTATTTTGTTTTAATTTATTTTTTTGTTTTTTTTAAGTAAATATAAATAATAAACATAAAGTTTATTATTATATATATATTTTTATTTTATTTTTTGCTGGTGAATTTTATACAAATCAAGACTGTATTTTTTATAATAAAAAAACAACAAGCTTATTTATTTTTTTAATTTATTTTTCCAGCATTAACTAATAAGGATATATTCTTTTTTCCCAATAATAATTGATCTAAAACATGTTTTCCAATACAAAGTTTTTTTTTTTTTGCCAAAAGCCCTAAAGGCAGTAAATAGGGATTTTTTTTTCTAAAACATGCAAATTGATAAAAACAAGAACAAAATTCTAATATCAATATTAACAATTTAAAGAAGAGTTTTCTTGTTTTCAAGCATGCAAATTAACCCAATTTTCTTGTTTCCTTTTAGATCCGGACTCAATTTTGGCAGGCACCTAATGAAGGCAAGTTTTCTACTCTTCAAGGTGAGACAAACATGAATCTGAGGGTTTGAAACAATTTCTCCAACAATAACCAATTTTTATCCAAAGAAGACATTTTCACTCAAATTGAAACCCTAAGAGCAATTTTGAAACATAATTCTTCCACATGAAAACCCTAAAGCCCAATTTGCATTCAACACCCAAAAATAAAACCTTTATCCCCATAATCACAGATCTGATATGCAAACATGGAGGGAAACACAAATTTGATCCAAGAACTAAATTTATTCAAATCAATCAATAATCCACACCAAAAGTCAAACAAGGAAGATCAAGCAAAGGATCCTAGCTTTTCAAATGCATAGAAGACGAGGATCTGAATGCTAGAATTGAAAAGAGTAATATCCTACCTTAATAACTGATGAGAGAAACAACCCCACAAATCCAAGCAAGAAGAATCTGTTGGGATTGATGGGAAGTATGTGCTGAGAGGGGAGGGGTGAATTAGTACCTCTAAAACTTTCTATAACCTTTAATCAATTAACCTTTGTAATCAATTGTATATCCATTCAATCTGATCTATGCTATCTTGATGTGAGTTATATTAATTCATAACATTAACATACATGTGAACATTCATAGAAACATTCATGAAAGTAATTTAACACATAACACAAGATATGATATCGCAGAAAACTCCTGTGAGGAAGTAAAAACTGCAGTGGGGATGGCACCCACAAAATCTTCACTATGTGTATATTGGAAGGGGTCGGTTAAGGCTTACAATTTGATCACTTCTGATGATCTACCCTATTAAGAGTATCAGTGGAGACTTGTTAAAGTCTACTCTGTTAAGAGGTTTAGCAACACTGTTGAGTGTGCACTCGGTTAATAGATTTGTTGTTGGACTGTTAAATCCACCTTCCTTGAAGGGATTTTTACACTTTGCTCCACTTGTTAGAATGATAGAAAATTACAAATTGACCTAGTAAATGCAATCTCCTATTACTGATATAGATCCAATTTAGTTTACATGAAAAAGATTATCACCTAATTGTGATTGATTAATACCTCTAATTATCGGTATGCTCTGTTCTTGGTTCTCGCTAACCAAATTCACCTTTTGTTGTTCTTGTTCTTGAAATTCTCAATCTGATCCATAGATGTGCTCATTTGATTCATTCATGTTCTCCTCTCTCTTCACATCATCTATTCATCCATGATAAAGAATGATTGCATCATCTATTTATAGATGGATCAAGTTGTGATAAAAAACAATGTTAACTCTAAGATCAGGTTTACAACTTGTACCTAGATCTCCTAGTCTATGTGTTTTAAATTAGTTAGACTGATTAAAGAACTTACATTCATGTATCTTGTCCCTAAAGAGATGTATTTAAAGCCAATAAATATCTTAAAAATAGAATACACTTTCTTTATTTGACATGGAAGTCAGATCCACGTTTTGCGGGTTGTAACTGACTTTCGGATCTGTATGTTGGTCATGCTTGACTGTCCTTCAATTTTGTTCTATTGGTTTCACTTTAAGTGTCTTGTTGGTCTGCACTATATCTTGCATGTCGGGTTCCTCTTTATCCTTCTATCATTTCATTTTTGGTTTACACACTAAATTGTGTCGTCGGTCTCCTTTGCACTTAATCATCTTTGGTTTACTCTCATCCTGTCTTTCAGTGTAAGCTTACCAAAAGTGTTGCTTACATGCTAATGGAAAATTAATGTCATCAATCTCCCCCTTTGACATTAGTATCAAAAAATGATATGTGCAAAATACTGACAAAATGTTAAGTATTTACAACATATATAATCCTTAGTCATTTAATGACTCCCCCTATGTATATGCCAGTATAACTATACATATGATATATTTCCTTCTACATATCATTTTACCTTATGAATATACATATACATATTTTCCATTTTCCCATCTGAATGAATGAATGATACATATCATCATTTTCCCTTTTTTGTATTTTGTACTCATATTATTTTCCACCTTGTTTGATATTAAGGGCAAAGGTCTATACCTGAGAGCTTATCAAAAATATGGTAATGTGAAGACTTCATGTCTTCCATCATTTTCTCCCATTGTTATTTGAGGTTCTCCAGAGCCATGTGCTCGAGTGTGATCTTTGAGTGCATTTCATAGATGTTGTCTACTACAGACATCTCGAGAGTTGCTATTAGTTGCCTTGCTGAACTGATATGTTGTTGTAGTAGTGTAAGATTCAGTAGAAGTTGAGATTGGAGCTCATTTACTTCTTCCCTAAAATGTGTTTTTTCCTCCCATAGCTCCTACCTTAACCATTTTATCTCAATTATCTTCTCATAATATAGTTTGACTACATTGTCTCAATCAGTGGTTAAGCTTTGTGCACTATTTTCTAGATCTGTATCCAGCTTTGCAATGTTGTCACTATTCTCTTTAGTGAACTTTTCTATTGTGCTCAATTTTTGAATCAAGTTTATAGCTTCAAATATGATGGGGGTCTAATTTAGTGATGAATGCTAATAGCTTTACCTTATTTACTGCCACTTCTTGGCTGATGTTATAAATGAGCTTTTTTTGGTACCTCATCTCGAATCTCTCCTCAATTGCCTTCTCAGCATCAATATTCTAAGTTGTTATTGCTTCGGTTAGAGTAGCTAATTGATCAAGTATTGGATTGGTTTGATCAATATCAACATCGGGTACAATCTTCTATAAGATGTCCCTAGTTGTCTCTAGTACCATGGAGTCTCTATGTTATTTCTTCAACTTCTCCTTTAATACCTTTCTTTGGCATATTTCTCTATATTCTTGTAGCACTTCAAAATGAAGTGTAGATGGGTCACACTTTGGTATTTCAATGATTTCATCCAAGGTGACTTCCATCTTATTATTATTTTATTTCTTCTTCTTCTGTGAATCATTATAATGTAACACCATAGCCAATTTATCGACTTTCTTAGTTGTGCTCGATGAAGTGACCTGTTGTGCTTCTTTCTGCTGCTTGGCATCAGTTTCAGCTTGTCGAGTGTCTGTAGATGTCCCCACATTCACCTTAAAATCATTGGTAGCATGCTTGTCAGTATCCTCAGGAGTATCATCTTTAGGCTTGTCTCTGTCATCGGTGTCCTTTGCTTCATCAATCTTTGTGTCTGCATTCTTTTCTTTATCTCCTCTAGTAACCTTATCAGCATTGATTACATCTTGAGTATCTCCAATGTCTTGCTAACCATCGGTGTTTTCTTTCTTTGCCTCTTCCCCTGTATCCTTGGGAGTATTCTTCTTAGGTGATTTTCTTTGTTCTTGCATGATATTGATAGCTTGTATAAATATTGGCAGTTTGCCTAGAATGTTCACTTGTGTAGTATCAACTATTGTGTCTTGCTCATCAGTTTTGTCCTTTTTAGAAGTGACATCTTCATCCTTATTTATTCCCTCTGTTGGGTCATCGGTAATGTCAATGACATTAGTATCCACAATGTTGTCATTTGTGGTGTCCTCCCATGATTCATCTACAACATCTGCAACCTTGTTTCCGGTTGTGTTATCTTCTTCTTTTTCTAACTCAATAGATGTGTCATCCTGAGTTTCCTTATCAACATCTTGTTGTTGAAGGCCTTTGTTAGGGCTTACCTCCTCAGTAGGTCTATTCATTATTTTGTGCCATTTTTTATGGCTTTCCTTTTCAAGCTCTATTAGCCTACCTTCAAGAAATTTATATGCTCTCAACTTCAGTGAGAACTCCTTTTTGTACTTCTCCATCATTTCATCCATTTCTACCTTCTTTTATTCAGGTGGCATTAGAGAAACAAGTACTCTTTCTCTTATCTCTTTTTCACTTTTCAAGGAAAATGTCCACCTAGAGTATAGTCTATCCAATAGTTCTCTTGGTACAAAACTGCTTTCAAATTGTACTGGTACATATTTGAAGTTGTACATTTTTTCTATGATGGTGTCCTCAATTTTATTCTGATCTTCTAGATTTAGTTTCATCCATCTTCTAATGTTTGAATCTGTAATAGATCTAGAATTTGCAATATATACACAAATGTCATCAATAGACTCAGGTTCTTTTACCTTGACACTTTCTACCTTTATAGCTTCATCCTACTCGATATCTTCTATATCCTCTCGAGTTCTGATGAATTTTCTTCACTTTTTTTGTTTTTCCCTCTCTTCGGTATGGAAGATTTCCTCTTGTAAGTCCCGACCTTTCCTTTCTTTAGAGGTGAGGGAGTAGAATCCTTTGATGTTTGGCTTCTTGTCCTAGAAGTAGCTATTTTCCTTGGATTCTTAGATGGTGGGGGAGGTGGTGAATCTGACTCTATTTATTCAGAGCCATCCTTTCCTTCATCTTTACCGACAGATAACTATTCTTTGGTTTCTTCCTCCTGTCCAACTTCTTCATCCTATTCATCTTCTTCCTTGATTTCTGACACTATCTTTTTTAGATTCTTCACCATATTTTCCTTCTTTCTGATAATTTTCTTAACAACCAGGCCAAATTTTATTCTTGTCTTGGCCTCTTCATATGTTCCAAACTTCAGTTGTTTCTTATCCAATGGTTCATTGATCAAGGCATCAATTACCTTAGTAGAAAGATCAATGTTGATCTCATACTATAATGGTTGTAACCATGCTATTCTTGGTATAGCAGATTTGATATATGTATTGTCTATATCAACCATTAAGCATATCTCATCCTTATATTTTTCAATGATTTTCTTGGGGATCCTTACCCTCTTTTGCATTCAGTCTTTGAATACATTAAATTATTCATCCATGACTATTTCAAAATTATCTCTCAGTGTGGCTATGTGCTCATTGATTTGCATGGTGACCCGTTTGGTGCTGTCCCATTTTACATCTCCTACTGATGGGAATTTTTCTTGAAAATAAAAGAAGATACACATTATTAGTGAGCCAAACTTACATGTGTTTGACTTCACATTCCTGATAGTCTTTAGATAGTCTTTTAACTAATTCAAGGGTAGTTTAGATAAGTCCAATTGTGTACCATTCTTCACAATTTTGTAGGTTGTGTCTACTGCACCTGATGCTATGTTGTTCAATCTGCTTTCTTGGAAGAATTTATAGCCCAGAACACATGCACCAAACTTTATCTCATCATCGGTTATTGTGGTAACTTTTAGTCCTCTGCCATCCCATTTGGCTCATATCATCTTTTTGGTTTCGGCCTTCGGTGGATGCTTGATTTCCTTTACTTTTTTAGTTATGGGATAATCGGTAACTACATGGATGACATCTCGGGTTATTACCTTCAGTTCATCAATCCATACCTTTTTGTTATGCATTTCTCTTAGCACCAACCGAATCCATTCAGTTTTGAAAACCTTTGGGAACATTAGGACGTTGGTGAGCCCTTTTAATTCAATGTGCTTATGTTCATCCTTTAGTATTCCATGTTCATTGCACAACTTCTTATAAGCTTCTTCAACCTCTGAACTTCCTATTTCTTCTATCTTGCAATGTATGAAAGATCAAACATCTTCCATGACTAAAACCCTAGTTGGGATGTGTGAAAATGCTCCAGCATCATCAAGTTGTGAGGAAACCTCTGGATGGATCTTGTAGTTGGGTTCCTCACATGCCAAATTCTTGATGAGATTAAACTCATCTTTCTTTGCATTCTTGGATTTCAGGGTTCTTGATGTCAAGGCCATTTTAAGAAATTTAGGGCTTCTTGCAAACTGCGTGAAAATAGAGTTGTTGGTTATGTAGAACTTACTATTTGTGCTTGCAAAGATTCTTGAACTACTTAGAAGTGTTGTTTGTCAAGTCGTGATCCCTTCACTCTATGCTCAAAAATCACCTTGGTCGGTCTACTTTGGGTGTCGTGAACAAATGAGTTGTTATGATGCCCTATTTATAGTCATTCCCCTAAAATGCATGCCATAAATTCTTACCAACTCCTCAAAGTATGAAGACGTATTTTGTCGGTGAAGACTCTACTTGCCTTCGGTGACAGTCATAATTTTTCAAAGCAGTCAATATTCCTTTTGCCTTTACCAACGGGTTTTGGTGTCATGGACAACTTGTTTACTTTTATTGTTTACCAACAAGCCTTGGTTTATACTTAGCAACTTTTCTTTCTAACAGATGCTTTTCGGTAAGTGTAGGCATTCTTTGCAAAGAGTTTATATCGATTGGTTTTGGTATATATGCCCGAAAGCATAGTTATCATAGATTTTAACAAGTAATACCATGATGCATCTTCCTTATGCTAATTTGGCATTATATCAATATATTATGGAATTGATGTAAAATAAATAGCTTGGGGTAATGCAATTCCATACTTACTTGTTCTTCTTAGGTGGGGGTGGTGTTGTCACTAGATCGAATGGATGGGGTGTCACCATTTGCATTGCTTGGTCTAGCTTCATCATTGCTTGAATATTTTCTCCACATTTTGTCTCTTTCCCTCTGAATGTCTTCAATGGTGTTTCCATTTAGATATGTTCTTGTCTCTATCATTCAGTCTCTGCAATCTTTCTTGAGATGACCAAATTTATCACAATGTAAGCATGCCATTCCAGGGTTAGTCTAGCCTCTAGAATTTTTAGTCCACTATCTCATACAGTTTTCAATAATGTGACCATATGTTCCACATGCTATAAAAATTTTCAAAGTATTGTAGTCCCATACATATTGATTACTGACTCTCTTCGGTTGGTAGGGAGTTTCTTGACCTTTTTGCTTCCATGCTAGTCTTTTCTTTTTCCAACATTCAAGAGTTGTGTTCCCATTCATTTTTCATGTAGGACACTTTTTGTCCATGTAGGTTTCCTTCTTTGGTTGTTTCATCTCAGACTTACATTCATATGCTTTATGTCCTTTCTTGTTACATTTATAACAAAATCCTATGAGTGAAGATGTAGATTTAGGAATACCTTTCATTTTTCCTCTGCATACATTTGATGTACGGCCTTGCTTTTCTTAGTGATTGCATGTCATATTTATTGGTCTTGGATTTTCATAGACATTCTTTGGATTAGATTGATTAGATGATTCTCCATTTTTGGTAAAACCTAGACCGTTGTTGTTGTTGACTCTTCATTTTCCTTCAAGAAAATTATCCATTCTTTTATTGCTTTCCTCAACTTTCTTGATAATTTCGTTATGTTGTTGCTGAATTCTTATTTCATGTTTTAACTTTTCATTCTCATCCCTCAGTTCACCGATAGCTTCTATTCTTTCAATGAGCTCAACATTTATTCTGTTTGCTTCTTGACTCATAAGAATAATCTGATTTGTAATCTCATGGTGATTCTCTGTAAGTCTTTATTTTTCAGGTTCCTTTTCTTGTATCTTTTTAGTGATCTTTCTTCTATCATAAATAGCTAGTGTTCTTTCTTGCTCAGTTTTTATAGCATTGTTCATGACATCAATCATCCTTACCATCTATGCCTCTTGACCAATTTGCATATATTTAACTTGACCAGCCAAATGTAGATTGATTTCAGTTAGGCTTGTGATGCTTTCTTCTGATGTATCTGATGCTTTGCTTGTAGTTGATCCTAAAGACTGAAAGAAATCTAATATCTCTTACTCATGATAATCTGTCTCATTGCACTGAGATGCCATATTCTTTCTTTCATCCAGCAGCTATCTCATGTTGATTCTAGCTTCTTTATACTGTTCAAAGAACATCTGAATTTCAAGCTTTTTATTCTCAGTATTTTTATCAAGTTTGTACTTCTCCATTGTATGATCTTTTCTCTTAAGCCTTTAAGCTTTCCAAGAAGAGACTTAGATCTTATACCAATTTTGGGGGATTAATGGGAAGTATGTACTAAGAGGGGAGGGGTGAATCAATACCTCTAAAACTTTTTGTAACCTTTAATCAATTAACCTTTGTAATCAATTGTATATCCATTCAATCTGATCTATGCTATCTTGATGTGATTTATATCAATTCATAACATTAACATACATGTGAAAATTTGTAGAAACATTCATGAAAGTAATTTGACACATAACATAAGATATGATATCGCAGAAAACTCTTGTTAGGAAGTAAAAATTGCGGTGGGGATGGCACCCACAAAATCTTCACTATCTGTAGATTGGAAGGGGCCGGTTAAGGCTTACAATTTGATCACTTCTGATGATCTACCCTGTTAAGAGTATCAGTGGAGACCTGTTAAATTCTACTATGTTAAGAGCTTTAGCAACACTATTGAGTGTGCACTCGGTTAAGAGATTTGTTGTTGGACTGTTAAATCCACCTTCCTTGAAAGGGTTTTTACACTTTCCTCCACTTGTTAGAATGATAGAAAATTAAAAATTGACCTGGTAAATGCAATATCCTATTTATGATACAGATCCAGTTTAGTTTACATGAAAAATATTATCACCTAATTCTGATTAATTAATACCTCTGATTATTGGTATGCTCTGTTCTTGTTTCTTGCTAGCCAAATTCACCTTTTGTCATTCTTGTTCTTGAAAATCTCAATCTGATCCATAGATGTGCTCGGTTGATTCATTTATGTTCTCCTCTCTCTTCACATCATCTATTCATCCATGATAAAAAAATGATTGCATCATCTATTTATAGATGGATCAAGTTTCGATAAAAACAATGTTAACTCTAAGATCAGGTTTACAACTTGTACCTAGATCTCCTAGTCTATGTGTTTTAAATCAGTTAGACTGATTAAAGAACTTACATTCATGTATCTTGTCCCTAAAGAAATGGATTTAAAGCAAATTAATATCCTAAAAATAGAATACACTTTCTTTATCTGACGGGGAAGTCAGATCCACTTTTTGCGGGCTGCAACTGACTTTTGGTTCTCTCTGTCGGTCATGCTTGACTATCCTTCAATTTTGTTCTGTCAGTTTCACTTTAACTGTCTTGTCGGTCTGCACTTTATCTTTCATGTCAAATTCCTCTGTCAAGTTCCTCTTTATCCTTCTTTCATTTCATTTTCGGTTTACACACTAAGTTGTGTCATCGGTCTCCTTTGCACTTAGTCATCTTCAGTTTTCTTTTGTCCTATCTTTCGGTGTAAGCTTACCGAAAATGTTGTTTGCATACTAATGAAAAATTAATGTCATTAGAATCCACAAATCCAAGCAAGCTTTCTCAAAACTCAAATCACCTAATTTCTCCTTCTCCCTGATTGAACAACCTCTTAAAAGGCTTCCAATCCAAAGATATAGATAATCCAAGCAATTAGGTTTTTAAAAAGTGAAAACTCTAAAGGGAATATAAATTATCTAATTGATAATTAAAATAATTTCTTTATTTTCAATTTCACTTAAAGCATGCAAAACTCAACTTTGGAATATAAAAGCAAAGTGTTAAATTGAAAATGCATGCGAATATATTTCAATTAAATTAATCAATTAACCATGTAACTTTAAGTAATATCCAATAATTCCACTATGCACAATTAATTATAATTAATTGAATTTAATATTTATTAAATCTCAATTATTTTAATCAAGACTTAATAATTAAATCAATTAATTAAATATAGGCATTTAATTAATATTTAATTATTAAATAGCCATATATTTCATATATCAATGTTTTAACCTTATTGTAGGTGCAATAATTAACATTAATATTTACCAAAAAAATTTATTAAATCAATCAAGCTAAAAGCATCATTAATCCATTTAAACCCCATCTAAACAGATAACCACTGAAACAGTCAAACAACTGAAACAGAAACCCAACACACACAAACATGCTCACGAATTCACGTCACTTGACGTATTCATACACTAGGGTAGTCAATCAAATTTTTGTCCATTTCTAGGACAAAATAAGGGTTTAGGGTATGGATTTGGACCTGATATTATCTCCCCTCTCTTACCATTGAGATATTTCGATAGGGAACGCTCACTGTTGCCAAGTCAGGGAAGACGTATCCCAGTACCTACAAACCTTTAATCACAAAGACGAGCATACATGCATATAATATAGCAAACAATGGTTGACACTAGTTTATTGTGTGGATCTTGTCGAAGCAAGTAACTATGACTCTATCCCATACCATATCAAGCACATCAAATAGTAATGCAAAACATATAAATGATCCATGTGCATATAAATCTAGGGTCAGTATTGTTAGAAAACTATAATTGAAATGACGTCTGAACATATACATAAGCATCATGAAATAACCATAAATCATATGCAAATAGGAGATATAATACACTAAGCAATGAATCAATAACATATTGAAATGTAATACATAAATATCCTCAAAACCATCTGAAATACCCAACACATACATAAAAGGGTCTAAAAGAGTTCAGAAACTGAAACAAAAAATAAAACAAAGGGGTGGGTATTACATCATCCTCCTCTAAAACTATGCTTACTCTCGGAAGCCTAAAACAAAGATAGAGATATTAATCTCTCAACTCAAATCATCAAACCAAGTCATAAAAGAAAATGTGTGGGTCCCATAGGACCCTTCCCCGGTCTCTGACTCGAACACTGGGGATCATTCCCTACTGAAAAAATGTGGAAACTATTTTTTGGTCCTCTACTCATAACCCCACTCATAGGAGCATGATACATGGATGGAGGATGATCAAACACTGCATACACTCCATGAGACATACCAACATCCCCAATTGTAGGCTCAGAAGCTACCAACCTCTATCCTGAGAACTGCGATGCAAGCTAAGGACAATTGGCCGCAATGTGACCAAGCTTCCCACAAGATCAACAACCCCCTCTACTACCACCTCCTCTAACTGAAGGTGCACTAGACTGATGAAAACCACCCCCACTAACATCCTGATGTGAACTCTGAACTGTTGAATTAGTCCTATTGCGCATACTACTTAACCAGTTGTGATAGTTTCCCGACTAAGAACCATGACTAGTACCATGGAATAATATCTTACCCTACTGGTTATGGTTACCCTTTGAAACTGTAGGAGGGTTCCTAGATTTCCTAGCTCCATGTGATTGATTACCTCGATAACTAGGAGTAGGTCCACTAGACTGCACTCCTTCTGACCACCATGGCTCAAAGCTAGATTTGCCTCAGCAAGAGTGGCTTTAATGACTGCTTCTTTTAGGTTTGTAGGCTCAAAGATTATAACTTCCCCAATGATGCTTTCATTGATCCCCCTAATAAAATGTTGGATCATTAGGGCTGAATCAATCCCATAACCTACATACTTCTATAGCTCAAAGAATAGACACTCATACTCTATCACTGACATGGTCAACTGCCTCAGGTTATGGAACTCATCCACCCACTGTTGCCTCCACTTATGAGAGGAAGCACTCTCGGAATTTCTCAAGGAATAACTCCCAAGTCACTGTATCCATATGGAGCCCTAACTTCTCCTCTTCTATCTTCCACCATATTGCTGCAAAATTGGAGAGTTGCACTACTACATACCTAGCTTTAGTATTACTACTAAAGGGATGCATAGAAAAAATCCTCTCTAATGTGATAAGCCATGTCTCGGCTTCAAACCTTGATCCTTTCCCATCAAAGGGAGTAGGTCACACTCTCATGAGATCCCTCATGTGGTTTGCTGCCATAACCTCTGGATCCACTCTAACAGTCCTCCTTGGAGGGCTCCTAGATCTCTCCCTTTCTCTCTACTCTAACTCAGAATGATATGAAGCATCCTTCTCCACTCTAACCTATTCAAGAAGATGACTCAATATTGCCTTCAACATCTGCCTAGTATCTAGCTCTTCAGACTCAGCCTGACACTCATCCCTCTTCTCATCTTTGTTATGTTGATAAGCACTCTCCCGACTGACACTCATGGAAGGACTGTGATTCCTACCCCTTCTACAGCCACCAACTCGGCCTTTACCACAACCCCTAGCAAATCTAGTCTCAGGCATGATTCCTGAATCAACCATAGAACCAAAAATAACTCAAAACCAAAACCAATAACATCAAAAGGAAACAAATAATTACAAAGCAATATTTTTAAATACATCAGAGTTTTATGTCTATGTTTGTTTCAATGTTTTAAAATTAAAAGACATCTAATGGGCATACAAATTCCCAGAGCTCCTAGTGTAGAAATGTGGGCTCTGATACCAAGCGTAATGCCCCACCAAGGAACCCAAGAGAACTAACCTACACACGACACTAAGTTACAGGATAAAAAAAAAATTTAATGTTTAAAAATAATAATGATAACAATGCAGAAGAAATGCAATGAGATACATTAAATACACATAAGTACAACTCAACAAAGGTTACACATCTCAAGGGTTCCCTAATGTAGAATTTCTTAAGAAAAATAATCTACGAGAACAACTAGAAAGACTAACATGAAGGATACAATAGCTGAATCCAATAATATACATCTCATATGATAAGATTACATATACATATGATACCCAAGGTATACCACCTAATCAACATCCACTGCACAAGTCGCAGGGTATGTAATAGTACATAACAAAACAATACAATACATCTTTTCAAAGTATGTTAACCAATATACACATATGGTTACAAATATACAACTCATGAAACTTCACAAGTCTCCAAAAGAATAAGAAGGTAGAACTGCAATAAGGATCACCCAAGCATGAAGAAGAACCATCATATCTCAATGGTAATAAGAATCATTACCACCCGGCCGCGTGGAACCAAAGGTCCACTCCCACTGTACTAAGCAGATAATAATAGGCCCACTCACATGGGTATACAACATGAAGGCAATCAAAGGTACACAAGCCATCATAAAAAACACATAGGAAGATCATAGAAGCTTTCTGATCATGACGAGAAAGACTAAGAAAAAGTATAAGGATGGAAATATCAAGACAATTGGAAAATACAATATCAAAACAAAGGTACACCATCCAAAGATAAAGGAACATACATAAGATATCCAAAACACCAACATAAACCAAATACTGAATCCAAAAGCCAAGTGTCAAAGACACAACCATAAAAGGTAACACAAGACCTATGGAGGAAACTTATGCTACATTCTATGGGAGTGTCATCACATGGTTAATAACTTGAGTTACCCTAGACTGGCCTCTCTAGACCCCGGACCTTTCAATCATGACTCATACAGAGCTAGGATACCCTCTAATGAAGATGAGGAATCTAACCATACCTACTCTCTAGGTATCAACTCATTCTTATCCTTAGTCTGTACTAGCACTCAAGGCATAAGCAAGGCATCATGATCAATCATGTATTTAATGTTAACCTCAAGTTTTATTATTACATTATCACTTATTAATAACTTACGATAGGTCACCCTGCACTGGCCTCTTTGGGCCCCAAAATCCTATCATAAGCCACTCCCCTAAGATGCACCTAACTAACCACACCCTAAGTTCAAGGTCAAATATAATCTCATAAACTAGTTCCTACCCATATAGTAACTACTGGTTCTCAACTAACCATAACAACATGAGACACTCTCAAAGGATCACATATCCTGATTACAGAAAACTAGGTTCAGACAAGACAATCTAACCAAAATACCATGATAGGAAATATGCACTGAAAAAAATATGCAAGATACCATAACGAATCAAGTCCAAAACCCTAACAGACTCCCAACATGATAAGGCTCCATAAAGGAATACACACATCATTCCAATAACATCTAGATTAATACGTCATGACATGATAAAGCACATTTCCACAAGAGGCGAATATAGAACGCAATGATAAACAAATGTATAACTGTATGTTATGCAAATTCATTTATCCTGTAAAATTACTAACCAAATATAATTCAATTTTCAAAGTGAAACGTACAAATAGCCTCTACAAATTAATTTATAAAAACTTATAAATTAATCTATTCATAATTACTAAATTAACACTATAAATACACCATGTGTTTAAACACCCATTAAAGTAATTGCCCCAATAAAACTAAAATATCTTTATATATATAAATATTAATGTCCAACTAATATATTAAAATATAAATGATTAAAAAAATATTATAAATAAATTAAATATTAATTATTAAGATGACCAATAAGAATCCCTTCTCAATTAACAATTAACAAACACATTTAATAATAATAATAAACAATCTTTAAATTATATATTAATTAAAACTAAATTTAACAAACTAAATTAAATTAAAATTAAATTAAATAATATTAATTTAAACTAAATATAATGTTAATTTTAAATAAATTAAAATAATTTAAAAAAAACTAAACTAAACAAATAAACTATATATTAAAACAACCCCGGTGGGCCCCGCAGGTTACCCCACTGCAAGTTCCCACGCGGTCCCCCACTACTGCTGCAGTGGTACTGTGGGTGGTACTCTACGGGCCCACTGCATCACCGGTGGGTGTCGCGCCACCTGTGGGTGGTTTGGGGGTGTGGTGGCCCCCGCCACCCACTCACTTTCCCTACTTTTTTTTTGTTTTAATTTTTTTTTAATATATATAAATAATAAACATATAGTTTATTATTATTATTATTATTATTATTATATTTTTTTTTTTTATTATTATTATTATTTATTTTTTTTGCTAGTGAATTTTTTACAAATCATGATTGTATTTTTTATAAAAAAATACCAAGCTTTTTTTTTTTTTTTAATTTATTTTTCCAGCATTAACTAATAATGATATATTCTTTTTTCCCAATAATAATTGATCTAAAACATGTTTTCCAATACAAGGGATTTTTTTTTTGCCAAAAGCCCTAAAGGTAGTAAATATGGATTTTTTTTTCTAAAACATGCAAATTGATAAAAATAAGAACAAGATTCTAAAATTAATATTAACAATTTCAAGAAGAGTTTTCTTGTTTTCAAGCATGCAAATTAACCCAATTTACTTGTTTTCTTTCACATCCAGACTCAATTTTGGCAAGCACCTAATGAAGGAAAGCTTTCTACTCTTCAAGGTGAGACAAACACGGATCTGAGGGTTTGAAGCAATTTCTCCAACAATAACCAATTTTCATTCAAAGAAGACATTTTCACTCAAATTGAAACCCTAAGAGCAATTTTGAAACAGAATTCTTCCACATGAAAACCCTAATGCCCAATTTGCATTCAACACCCAAAAATAAAACCTTTATCCCCATAATCATAGATATGATATGCAAACATGGAGGAAAACACAAATTTGATCCAAGAACATAATTTCTTCAAATCAATCAATAATCCACACCAAAACTCAAACAAGGAAGATCAAACAAAGGATCCTAGCTTTTCAGATTCATAGAAGACAAGGATCTGAAAGATAGAATTGAAAAGGATAAGATCCTACCTTAGTAACCAATAAGAGGAACAACCCCACAAATCCAAGCAAGAAGAATCTACAAATCCAAGCAAGCTTTCTCAAAACTCCAATCACCTGATTTCTCCTCCTCCATGATTGAACAACCTCTAAAAAGGCTTCCAATCCAAAGATATAGATAATCCAAGCAATTAGTTTTTCAAAAAGTGAAACCCTAACAGGAATATAAATTATCTAATTATTAATTAAAATAATTTATTTATTTTCAATTTCACTTAAAGCATGCAAAACTCAACATTAGAATATAAAAGCAAAGTGTTAAATTGAAAATGCATGAGAATATATTTCAATTAAATTAATCAATTAACCATTAACTTTAAGTAATATCCAATAATTCCACTATGCACAATTAATTGAATTTAATATTTATTAAATCTCAATTATTTTAATCAAGACTTAATAATTAAATATAGGTATTTAATTAATATTTAATTATTAAATAGTCATATATTTCATATATCAGTGTTTTAACATTATTATAGGTACAATAATTAACATTAATATTTACCATGAAAATTCATTAAATAAATCAAGCTAAAAGCATCATTAATCTATCTAAAACCCATCTAAACAGATAACCACTGAAACAATCAAACAACTAAAATAGAAACCCAACACACACAAACAGGCTCACGAATCCACATCACTTGACGGATTCAAACACTAGGGTAGTCAATCAGATTCTTGTCCATTTCTAGGACAAAATAAGGGTTTAGGGTATGGATTTGGACCTGATATTATCTCCCCTCTCTTACCATTGAGATATTGCAATACAACACACTCACTCCTGTCGATTCAGGGAAGACGTAGCCCGGTACCTGCAAACCTGTCATCACAAAGATGAGCATACATGCACATAATATAACAAACAATGGTTGAGACTAGTTTTTCGTGTGGATCTCATCGAAGCAAGTAACTACGACTCTATCCCATACCATATCAAGCACATCAAACAGTAATGCAAAACATATAAATGATTCATGTGCATATAAATATTGCGTCAGTATTGTCATAAAACCATAATCAAAATGACATCCGAACATATACATAAGCATCATGAAACAACCATAAATCATATGCAAACAAGAGATATAATACACTAAGAAATGAATCAATAACATACTGAAATGTAATACATAAATATCCTCAAAAGCATCTAAAATACCCAACACATACATAAAAGGGTTTAAAAGAGTTTGGAAACCAAAATAGAAAAGCAAACTAAGGGGTGGGTATTACATATCTAGCATAACACAACTTGAGACCCATATCAACATATCTCTAATGGTGTCTTTTTAGAAGTTGTATTCATCATCTAGCACACTCATTTGTAGCATCCCTTATAGACGTGGCTCATCAATGATTTAGTGCTTCCTAATTGGAGGCAACCCTATGTAAATGATGTTCCCATAGGTAAGTTAGGTAAAATCTCTTACTTTATCTCACATCTCTCTATATATGATATGCTTGCTAAAGTGGGGGAAAAATGTAATGTCACAAATATGAAC
Organism: Thuja plicata; assembly: GCA_018584345.1. NCBI lineage: Eukaryota > Viridiplantae > Streptophyta > Pinopsida > Cupressales > Cupressaceae > Thuja > Thuja plicata. The sequence goes on from MU227213.1 coordinate 918,524, forward strand.
AATGGTTCAATTTTTCATTTCATAATGTCCCTACCCTTTCTTAAGACACAAAATTCCATGTCACCCTTCATGCCCAATCATGTAGCCCTATCACCACCTACTCAGAATCTCGACCACATGACTTGGATGATATAGGATGTGTGTGCACACTTGTCCTTGAATCTATAGACATGTAGGTTATTGTAGGAGTGTTACAAACTACCACCCTTCAGTTTTAATACCTGATTCCACCACCTAGTGATGTGAGATTCAACTCATCAAGCTTATATCTCCATTTTCAAACTTCATTTGGTCTTCTTCATTGTCTACAAACACTTCTTTCTTGATTCTTTTCTCTAGATTTCCATTTTTCTCAACCATGCACACATATGGATTATTTATTATGTTCTCTAGCTCCATGCCATGATTACAAAACTTTATCATGGTCTCTTGTTGGCTCTCACCTCATCAAGCCTTAGTATTGTGCTTGTAAATGGGAGTCTCTCATTGAATATTTACTTGTGCTTGATAGCATGTCATTTTATCTTGATCATATTATTGTCATTCAGGTTATTACATATAACTTGTCTATCATCATATTTAGGTATCTATCATCGATCATCTATCTAGCTTTATGGAGGTGGAAATACCAAAGCAGGGATATGACCAAGGTAGGTCTCCAAATAACCCTAACACTTTTCCTAGTTTAAGTGTGTGAAAATGTGTAGAGGAGAAGAGGCTCCTTGGCTTCGTCAATCTCATAGGAGGTTGTAAGTTATTTTTTTATCCTTGTACTTTCATTATACTACTAGTTTTATTATCCTATTTGGATTCTATTATTAGTTTACAATTTTATTATTTCCTTCAAATTCCAAGCCGATTTTTTTACCTTATTCATACGAGATGAATGTGTGCCACACTCTCATCCCAATTATGTGCCCTTGTTTGTGATCTTTACTGGTGTCCAGGGTAGTGCAATCATGGATCTCTATGTTTGGTCTTCAGAGTTATTTATTTCACGTAGTTTAAATACTTATATTTTCTATTTTGTTTTAGTTATTTACATATATGTGCATTTATAACTCTAGTTGTCTTAATTACTTTAATCTATTTGCATCTAATAGTTTAATCCATTAATACCCTTTTATCATATTGGTGTCTTGATCCCCTATCTCACTAGAGTGCTAGTAGAAGTGAGGTGGCACAAGGAGAGGTTCATCCTTTAGGACTCTAATCCATCTTTAGGTTGGTGAAATTCTCCTTCTCCACATAAAGAAAACTTTGTATGACCTCAAGTAGATTCTTAGGATATGGAACGAAACATTTAATACATATTTGTTGAGTTTGTGAATCAAATATTCTAAATTAGATCACTATGTTTATTATACATCTGATGGTGATCATTTAATGTACATTTCATTTTATGTTGATGATATGTTATTCATTGGTAAGGGGGACAATATGATTGTACAACTTAAGTCTCAACAAGTAGCTAAATTTACAATAAAATATCTTGGTGTAGAAAAATGTATTGTTGGGATGGAAATTAGAAGATATAGAGTGAACAGAATGCTATGTCTAGGCCAAAATAAGTATATGAGCTTAGTTTTAAAGAGTTTTAACATGCATGATTCTAAACCATTATGTGTTCCTTTTACAATTGAAACAAAATAAACTATTTTAGATTTTGTACATCCCTATTAGAGATGGAAAATAGGAGTAGAGTATCTTACTAGAGTGTAATTAGAAGTTTGATGTATGTTATGGTATGTACTAAATAAGACCCTGCTCAAGTAGTGTGAGTTATTTTTAAATATAAGTCTAATCTTGGTAAAGTTAATTGGGATGTAATAAAAAAAGTCTTCATATATTTGAAGGGTGAATTAGAATATCCTTTGTGTCATCATGGTAATTATATAGGATAAAATATTTCACATAATATTCATGGCTAAGTGGATTTAAACTGGGTAGGTGATATCGATAGCAGAAGATCCAACTTTGCTCTTGTGTTTAATAATTTGGTGATGCAATCTACTAAATTTGAATATATGGAAAATACTCATTCTTGTAAAGAATCCATTTGGCTTAGGATATTGCGTTCAAATATTAGAATAAAATGTGAAGTGGTGACAATTCATTATGAAATTCAAAGTGTAATATGCCTAGTGAAGAACCTAACTTTTAGTGCTAGGAACAAGCACATTAATGTTTAGTGTCATTTTGTCAAAGATATGGTAAAATATGGCAGGGTGAAACTAGTTAAGGTGGAGAATTTAATAAATTTTGTAGATTTGTTAACAAAGGTTGTAAGCAGAGAGAATTTTAGATGGTGTTTGGAGTCTATGGGCTTCGCGGACCCTAGAAATTAAATTATGGTGTAGATACTCCCTCTTCTCTTACAAGGTGTTCAACAAGAGGGATATTGGTAAGGAAATGTGTCTAAACCTTACATTTACATATGGTTAATGTTACCCAAATTTCCCATCCTATCAAGTTTTGGCTACAAGTGGATTAAATGAGGCTCCCACAAGGGTAGATCCCAGCTCGTACATTTCTATTCATATTTCTAGGTCTTCTCCATGTTCTTTGCATATTTTTTGGTCTATTTTTAGCCCCTAGTTAATGTATTTAAGGACCTAAATGCAAAGAAGCCCTTTGAAATTCATGTTAAAACCGTAGCTTGTTCATGAATTCTTCTATTTTTGAGTTACTTTTCCGAGTGAATTAAGTGATTTATTAGCCATGTTCGCATTGACATATCCTTGGTTATCTCTTAATCTCGCAATATAGAGGAATATTCCATCTCATTTAGTGACTTAGCGCGGCCCTTTATCTCGTGATCTCAAAAGGAAAAGCAATATGCTTCTATGATCTCGAGATTAAGCGCAGGCCGTGGATGCATTTTATATCAAATGGTTATCTCCTGATTTCTCAATGAAAATCTTATGCTATGAAAGATATTCAAAGACTTAACATAGGTCGTTGATCTTGTTTTGATTGTGTGATGTGTGTTAAGTCTCGTGATGAAACCAGAGTTAGCCAGAACATTGGGAGATTCAGTGACTCAATCTATCTCGCAATCTCAAGATAAACTTAGAGTTAAAGACTAGTTTGGTTTTTCCTTTTAGTCACATGATCTCTAAATAAGAACAAGAGTTCAAGAAAGGATTCAGATATTACATGAGGATTTTCTATCTCATCCAAGATGTGCAGCTTGCGCTAGGTCTCGAGACAAAGTCAAAAGTCAACAAAGATCAAAAGATTACGTGCAGATCATCAATGCAATTTTGATCCTATGGATGGTGTGAGATCTTAGAATAAACCCTTGGGTTAGCTTTTCATCTAGCGACTTAGATTTTATTTCAATCATTCAATCTCAGAATGAATTAGAGTTGTAGTAAAGTTAAATTTAGGTTTAGTTTTGAACCGTTAATCATGATTTGATCATGTGTTGTGCGTTAAGTCTCACAATAAACTTAGGGTTAAGCAAATGATTTAGAAATTTGGAGACATGAAGGATTTTAGACACCTGAGGTTAAAGATGAGTCAAAGGAAGGTTAAGGATAAGGTCAAAAAGACAAGGTAAAGACAAAGAAAGTAAGGAAAATCTGACGGTGGGCATAATACCTCGATGGCCAAGATGAAGATGTTTAATCTTTGAGGCATTGTGCCAAGATGCCACGTGTCTATGATTGGATCTGAACTCAAAGAAATAATAAAGAATGAAGATAAAGATAAAGATCAATGGTTGGGTTTTAAAAGGAAAAAAGATTCAAATCCAAACCGTTGATACAAGCACTCGCGCCACCTGTGACCGTTATGATCAAATATTCATATATTCAAATATGATCTCAGGGTTTCATGGTGGTGGCATGGTCTTTCATGTTGCAGATAGACTAGATGGATTAGTCGACTTATCTGCTCAAATTTATGGTGATAGGAGATATATTCATGACTGTATTGGATCTTTTGAGACATTTCCCAAGAAAATTGATGAGCAGACTTGACTGGTTTAGGGTATCTATATTGTTTAATGAATATCTATTGTAAACCATTATTTTTCTTGGCTAATCGATGGATTGACTCCTGAGCCTGTGTGCTAAGGTAGGTTGAATATAAGTAGTTTTAGAATCTTTTTTTAGCTAGAGATTTTTCATCTTATGCAAGGCTTTCTGTGGCATCTTCTCTACCCTCAGGTTTTCATCTTGTTGTAATTTCTCATTTAATTCTAGAATATTCAAAGGTTTTTTGTGATATTTCAAAGGTTTTTTGTGACATTTTCTCTGTCCTCAAGCTTTTTCTTGTCTGTATTTCTCTTATTTGGAGAATAATATAGTGGTTAATCTTAGATAAATATTGAAGCTATTGAGCCTTCTTTCTTTCTGCATCTTTGTGCACTACTGTGGGTGATTTGATTTAGATGATCTTGTGGATTTTTTTCATCCCTTCATTTTGTCTAATTCTTGTGCTTATTTTCTGGAGTGATTGGTTGTTTGTAGGTCATATTCTATGTCTATTTCCTTAGGAAAGCTATTGTTTGTGAAATATTTTCTTTCCTTCAATAGCCTCTTTCCATTTCAGACCTCTCTGTGAAATACTTATGCAAGCCTATTTGAGAAGTTGTGTTCTTCTAGATTTGGGAATTGCATGCTAGCTTGGTTACTATGTTTTGATTCATGTTACCTTCAGTGAATCACCTAGTAAGATAATTTTCTTTTTCAGTCATTTCCCTTCAGTTCTCCTTCTATCCCTTTTCCTTCCAAGTTTACTTTCATGTTCAAAATCAAATAAGGTGATTATCCAAGAGGAATCGACCTAGAATATAGAGGCTTCACTTTAGTTAGTAGAGGTCCCACAACCTAGAAGTGATTCCCATGTTATACTATATTTGTAGGCTCAAGCACTTAACAGGGTGAAAAATCTAGTGTATAACAATTCTGGCACTCCCGGTGGGACCACAAAAGAAGTTCATCTTTCAAGACTATATCATCTCTGATATGTTGATTACATAGTACTAACCTAAAGAGGTTTCTCTTCAAGTAATATATGATGACTCCATTGGTGTTAAGAACAAGAAGATCTAGTCCTCATAAAGCTTATGGGAAAAAAAGATCCCTTATATGGCAAGACAATTTGCATTTGTACCTTTTAATCAGGGTAGTCCATGTTGGAAAGTTGACTATATTGGTGTATATGACTCTATTTAGTGTTTTAATTATGGCAACAGAGTCATATGAAGTGTTGGAGTCGACACACATTATCAGAAGATCAAAAATTGGCTAAGTACAGAAGACTAGACAGTTAGCTGAGTACCAGAAGAACAGAGCATCAGTACACATGCATATGACTGAGTTAGGGCATGTCCCTTTGAAAATAAGCTTTTAAGTATGTATTCATACTAATTCTAAGAGAGCATGATCATATGTGCAAGTATGAATAATATACAACCAGTTGAAGAGGTACAGCCAGTAAATGCCAGAACAGGACAAAGATCATGGAAAGAGCCGATAGAGATTGTTATGGTACAGAAGTTGCACCTATCCTCAGGACTTGCACCTTTGGATTAGTGATTTTTAGTGATATCATCATGTGTGGTTAAAGTTTCATGACTTGATTCATTCGGAGAAAGAAGTTAGAGCTAATTTGGCAGAGCGGACTGTGTGAAGAGTCGCGTATGTTCAGTTTGAGTCAAGCAATTATAATTGATGTTGCACTGACTTAATGAAGGGTTGCATGCTTAATTAAGTGATCAAGATAGATGGTAAAAGGTTTCCTAAATCTAACATGTTTGTTTCCCTTGAGGAAGTACTTATAGAAAGTTATTTGTGATCAGAGAAGTTGCGAAAGCCAGAGATAAGAAAAGCATAGCAGAGTGTCAAAATAGAAAATCTATATCTGTCATATGTTGATGATATAGATATTGAAGTAGAAGCTTTCAGAGTGAAGATAATATTTTTATAGTGCTTTATAAGAGGTTAAAGTATCAATGCACAAAAGGAACTCATCAGACAAGCAGTTTCACAACAGCAGTTCACCTTGCAGATACAATGTGTATCAAAGATCTAGAAGGTTGTAGCTTTCACCATTTGAGCAGTGAGCTCTTGGACAGTGATTCCTTGGATAGTAAGTCCACCACCCCTAACAGGGTTATTGTAAAAGACTCCTAACAGGGTCCGACCCTTAACAAGGTCACTGTACTTCATACATTGTAAAGACAACTCCTAACAGGGTTAAGGATCTTCTAACAAG
>MU227213.1:924923-971199 GCA_018584345.1 Thuja plicata
CCCCCCCCCTCTCAGTGATCCTAATCCTATCCATTGGTATTAGAGCTCTGGTCCTCAGAAAATAATTTTAACCACTTGAGGAGATCATGGAAAAGGAAGAAATGAAACACCTAAAAAAAATCTTGAAGCAGCCCTTGAAGAACTTGACACATCTGAAAAAGAAAATGAAGATCTTAAACTAAAATTTAATGGCATGCAAATACTTATCAAGAAACTAAAAAAATAATTAAGGAATTGTTCTTCAAATGATTTGGGAGAAGTAGTAAAAATTTGAATGAAGAAAGTTCGTCTCTAAAGGATCAGATTGAAGAATTAGATGAAAAGCTATGTAACAATCAAGATGCCTATGATGATCAAGTCAAAGTGAACAAGTAGTTAGATGAATAACTGAGACAAGAAAACATGAAAATCTTGGAGCTAAGAAACAACAAAGATAAGATGGAATCTGAATTGATTGCAGCAAAGAATAATATTGACAAGTTACACACAAGCAAGGATAAGATAGAATCACAGTTGTATGCTCAAAAGGTTAAAGGAGATACCAATAGTATAGGATACAATGAAGCACAAATTCAGATTGATACCATGCGAGAAATAATGAAAGCACCAAAGGACATCATAGATACTAAGGAGATTGGAAATCAGACTAAAGACAATGTTGAACCACCTAAGTATGAATGCAAGATAGTTGACCATATTTTTTATTCCTGTAACAAGCATGGACATATTGCAAGGAATTGTAAAGAGGTAAGACCCTTCAATGGTTACTGTTATTCATGCATTAAATTTGGTCATAGAGCTATGAATTGTAAAACAAGTCAGAAGAACAAGAATTAGAATAATCAAAGAAATCAGAAACAGCAAAAAAAAAAAAGTTATCTTCAGCAAAATGTTAGAAACCCTAAGAACATTACATGTCAGATATGTAATTACAATGGACATACAACCAAGCAGTGTAGCATGATGAATAATAACATCAGACCTCCTATAATTTGTCACTCATGTGGAAAAGATGGACACATCTCTAAGCATTGTAGATCTAGAGCATAGAGACAGGAAAGCCCTAAAAATTCAGAAGATTCATTATGGGATAAGGCAAGAGAAATCAAATTTTTGAAAGCTACAAAAGATATGAGCAAGATTTGGGTAGGAGTAAAGAAGCATGACAATGTTAACAGTGTAGTAGATGCATTTTCTATGGATGCATCTCCTATTTCTAGTTAGATAACCCTCATGGTCATAAGGGGAGCTTGATAAGCTCTAAACCCCTGCGCGGCTGGCATACTCACCATCTGAGTATGTGCCTTGGATTAGAATTGTTTGGTGACATTTTGATGGAGTATGCAAGAGAACATGGTCTAAATTATTATCAGGAAAAAGTACAGAAGTTACAGTTACTTTCTGTGTCTACATGGAAAGTATTAATGGCAGAAATCTACTTTGAAATCACCAAGTCCTCACTTGTGATCAGAATAAATGATTCAAGATCATAGAATACCTAGAAGTTGTATTGTTAATGCATTAAAGTTGTTCTCAACAATGAAGAAAGGAGATTAATAATCGTTATTTGTTAAGAAAATTCATTCGAGTTTGAAACAAAGCCCAAGCATGGACACGTCATTTCAAAAATTAGTTGAAAACTTACTTAGCAATCATGTAAGCGGTTGGATAAGCAAAAGAGAACTTGTAGTTGAGTAGCAAAGCATCACAATTACATTCTTTAGTAGAGATTGATATCAAGAAACTCTTTGAAACATCTCGGAAGTGATTTATCAGTATACTTCAGCGCATGAATTTCATGAAGCGGAGTGGGTCAAAATCTTGTTGAGCCGTGTTCTATGTGAGAGTATCAGTATAGCCGTTGGAGATATATTTTTTTGGAGCTGACCTGAGGTTATCCTTGGAAGCACATACTTATTATTGATCATCTAAGTTTGAATACAACAAAAGAGTGTTCACGTGAGAGTAGAATTGATTGAAGATACAATTTGAAATATCATGTGAAGAAGCAAATAAAACTATTATGACAAGTCCATTGGATTCTGTGCCCATGGCCAAGGACATGGAGGATACATTCGTGGTTGATAATGTTGAAATATCAATGGCAACAATGGATATTGATCTAGACAAGTTTGAAGAAACATTTTTGAGTACTCAAGAGGATGAGAGTCTTTATATCAGAAAGAAGATATATTAATTTAAGATATCACAGAAAAGGAAGCATAAAAAGAGAAGACTGAAGTGATGGATAGCTCATCATCATTGTTGTCAAGTTTGACACCCATAACAAACTTAGACTCGTGGGGAGTAAATAAGTAAGGAGGAGTATATAATCTGAAGGAGTCATGAAAAATAGATTAGATATTGCAGAACAGAAGTATATGAAGAAGAGACTTAGTGAATTGGTTAGCAACTTTACACTTGATCTTAGTTCACTCAAGGTTGGTCAAGCATCCTTGAAAGAGTTTGCAGCAAAAGGAAGAGAAGATAATATCAAAGGGGGAGTAAAATAATGTATAGAATATGGAGTATTTCATATGATCAAGGTCCTAGCATAGACTTGGAGAAGATGGAGAAGCTACAATATGCATGATGCGCCCATCTACAGATTATTGCATTTTGGGAGAAGGAGATCCAGAAGTTGCAGATTGCATATCTAGATGTGTATGCTGAGTAAGTACATAGAAGTTTTTTTGAGCACCTTTGTCATTAATGTCAAAGGGGGAGTAGAGTATGAAGAATATGGAGTCTGGTATATGATAAGAGGGAGATATAAGATAGAGAGTTTTTGTATAATAGTACATATAGTAACTTCACCATATTCCTTTATTGCCATTAATGACAAAGGGGGAGATTGTTGGCAAGTTGACTATACTGGTGTATATGACTCTATTTAGTGTTTTAATTATGGCAAAAAAGTCATATGAAGTGTTGGAGTTAGCACATATTATCAGAAGATCAAAAATTGGCTAAGTACAGAAGACTGGACAGTTAGCTGAGTACTAGAAGAATAGAGCATCAGTGCATGTGCCTTTGAAAATAAGCTTTTAAGTATGTATTCATACTAATTCTAAGAGAGCATTATCAGATGTGCAAGTATGAAGAAGATACAGCCAGTTGAAGAGGTACAGCCAGTAAATGCCAGAATAGGACAGAGATCATGGAAAGAGCGGAAAGAGATTGTTATGGTACAAAAGTTGCACCTATCCTCAGGACTTGCACCTTTGGATTAGTGATTTTTAGTGATCTCATCATGTGTAGTTAAAGGCACATGACTTGATTCATCCAGAGAAATAAGTTAGATCTAATTTGGAGGAGTGGACTATGTGAAGAGACACGTCTGTTCAGTTTGAGTAAAGCAGTTGTAATTGATGTTGCACTGACTTAATGAAGGGTTGCGTGCTTATTTAAGTGATCAAGATAGACGGTAAAAGGTTTCCTAAATCTGAAATGTTCATTTCCCTTGAGGAAGTACTTATAGAAGGTCATTTCTGATCGGAGAAGTTGCGAAAGACAGAGATAAGAAAAGCAAACCAGAGTGTTAAAATAGCAAAGCTATATCTGTCATATGTTGATGAAATAGATATTGAAGTAGAAGATTTCAGAGTGAAGATAAGATTTTTATAGTTCTTTATATGAGGTTAAAGCATCAACCCACAGAAGGAACTGATCAGACAATCAGTGTCACAGCAGTAGTTCACCTTGTAGATACAGTGTGTATCGAAGATCCAGAAGGTTGTAGCTTTCACAATTTGAGTAGTGAGCTCTTGGACAATGAGTCCTTGGACAGTAAGTCCACCACCCCTAATAGAGTTATTGTAAAAGACTCCTAAAAGGGTCTAACCCTTAACAAGGTCACTATACTTCATACATTGTAAAGACAACTCCTAATAGGGTTAAGGATCTTCTAACAAGGATCATAAGAAACTAGTATAGAATGTTTGTGGGTACTAATTCCCACCGAGGTTTTCACCTACATTGGGTTTCCCCGTAATCATATTTGGTGTTTTGAGTTGTGTATGTTTATCTTACTTGCATTGATATTCAGTTCAGTACTTAAGAATTAAAGTTAAGATTCAAGATAATAATAAAAAGTTAGAATAGATAGATCACTGATTCACTCCCCCCCCTCTCAGTGGTCCTAATCCTATCAGTCCATTAATTTTTTCCAAAAACCATGATGTGCATCTAGGAGCACTAAAAATTTGTCCTATTTTCACAGGTGAAAGCCAAATAATTACTTGTGAGCACATAAAATATGTGGCTACCATCTGTAGTATACATAATATCACTAAAGAAGATATGGCTACCAATTTTTTGGCAGCCTCCCTCAAGGGTAAAGCCCTAGAATGGTTTAGAACTCTAGCAGTTGGCTCCATTAATTCATGGGAAAGACATGGAGAATCCCTTAAAAAATACATCAAGGATAAATTAGACTCTTTATCTCTAGTAGAGAAACTTTGAATTATCAAGAGAGCCCCTCAAGAATAGAAGACAAATTTTAATGGCAGATTTCTCAAGACATCGAATAGGATTCATGTTAATATAAGGGCTTCAGCAGATTGTGCTTTTCTATATTTCTTGAAAATTTTGAATAGTGATACATCTGTCATGATTGTAAGAAAAGGAAAAACCCTATATACCATGTTAGAATAGGAAAAACCCTATTCTCCCAAGAACACCTGCATGCATAACCTGTTACATGGAGGAAGTGAAGAATAGAAGACAAGAGAAAACTATGGCGGTCAAAAAGCCAGAGGAGACATTGTATGCAAAAGAAAACAATATATTAACAATATGTTTCTAGAAATTAAAATGTGATGTAAAAACTCCTTATCAAAAATAAAGAGGTGAATCCTTATAAAAGGAATCACGAAACCCTAAAGGTGAAAACCCTAAAGAATAATAAGATGCCTAAGTTTAACTTAAGCATAGAGTATAATAGACTAATAATTTAATTAATTAATTATTAGCTACAATATGACAACTCTAACACCCCCCCTTAAGTGTAACTTAGGGAGAAGCTAAATAGCTAAAGACTAAAAGATGCATGAAAACAAAATGCATGAAAGGAACTATGGGTCCTGATAACTAGGCCTGATCAGGTACCCAAGTACAAGAAATAAATTAGATGAAGGAAACTAAGCCTCCAATCTAGGGAAAGTTTCAAAGAAAGGAACAAGAAAGAGCAAGAAGCGTCTTCGAAGCATGAAACTATAAACACTGACAAAAGTAACTGCTGGAACCCCCACTAAAAAAGAGCATGACCAGGTAGAGAAGACAAAGTCTGAAGAGTTGATCAATCAAACCTGGGAAGCAATAGAACCAACAAGAGACCCCCCCCCCCATAATGCTAAATAGGGAGAGGGGTGACAGGAACACTGAAATGCAATGACAGAAATATCTGAAAAAGCAGAATCAGGAACACCAACAGTGCAATAGAAGTACAAGCATAGGATAAAGGGTGGTGTCACTGACACACAGCATGGGCTAATGTCGTGGAAGGTACTCTCACTTGACAAAGGGGGATGAGCACAAAATGGCATAACATCATAACCCCCCATGGCACTTTATAACTGAGTGCGAGTACAAAAAACACACAAGGTGCTCAAAATCCTAGATATGTAGAAGTAGGAACTTTATCTTAGTGCATTTATAGAATAAAGAATGCTAAAGAAGAGAAGCATACAAGCTCAGAAGTCAGAAAGAAGAGTGAGCCAGAAGATCAGAAGAAGAGATCCCAGGACCTGTAGAACCCAAGTAATCTGTCAGAGTGTGAAAGAGAAAATCTTGGAGGAGAGAGAACCTAGAGTAGAATCTAGAAAAAAGACCCCTACAACTGAATAGTTCACTGAACCAGCTTTTCGACAATATCTAGTTTGCCAAAAATGGAGTCTGGATGAGCAAGATATGGCTTTCGAAAGGCAAAAACAAACATTGGACTTTGATAGAAAAAAATATTGTCAAAATAGCAGATCCAAAAAACCTAATCACCATAATCAAAAAGAGCTTGGAAAGAGCTTTTCGACGATATATCGAAGTCCAAAAAAAGCCTCCATATGCTCCAGATAGAGAGAAAAAGGTGAGAAGGGCCCAAAATTGCTTCAAAAGTTAGGTTTTAAGCCCCTGGGGATAAAACATTAGGCCCCATGGGCGCATGGCACGCGCAGGGGCTGGGCTGGAGCCCCTGGTCATCAATATGACCTGTCGCTGGGCTAGAAGGGGCCCACGGGGCTAAAGCCCGGGCGGGCAGAGCGGAGCACCGAAGTGGCAGGCAGAGCGGTGCCGGTGGCTGTGGCACCGGAGGAGGACAGTCAGGGCCGGTAGAGTAGTGTTGTGGGTGGTGGCGGGTTCGGTGTAGGCGGGGGTCGGGAGGCACAGGCCAGCTAAGCTAAGGCTGGCGGGGCCGGGAGGCGGCGGAGCCGGAGGAGCCGGTAGGGGCCGCAGGGTGGGTGTCGGGCGCTGGCCAACGGTGGTGGAGCATCAGTGGCGCCAAAGAATTTGCACAGGCAGCACTTAAAACCATGTAAAAAAATGATTTTTTTTATTTTTTCTCAGTTTCTGTGCCTGTACGGCACTGAAAACCAAAAATTTTTTGCCCCGGAGTCAAGTTGTCCAAAATGGACAAGTTTTATATGGATTTTGGGGTTTTTGGATGCTCTAAGCACAATGGTGATGTTTGTTTGAGCCCAAAATGACCAGAAACATAGGTCCCCCCTAAATCCACATAAAAGGCTCTAAAAAATCTAGAAAAACCTCCAGCTTCTGAGATACTTCAACGAAACATGAACAGCTAGCTGCAGGATGGCTCTGATACCATGTTAGAATAGGAAAAACCCTATTCTCCCAAGAACACCTGCATGCATAACCTGTTACATGGAGGAAGTGAAGAACAGAAGACAAGAGAAAACTATGGCGGCCAAAAAGCCAAAGGAGACATCGTATGCAAAAGAAAATAATATATTAACAATATGTTTCTAGAAATTACAACGTGATTTAAAAACTCCTTATAAAAAACAAAGAGGTGAATCCTTATAAAAGGAATCATAAAACCCTAAAGGTGAAAACCCTAAAGAATAATAAGATGCCTAATTTTAACTTAAGCGTAGAGTATAATAGACGAATAATTAAATTAATTAATTATTAGCTATAATATGACAACTCTAACAATGATTCAGTCTTTGGGAGGTACTTCATTAACCGAGGATTTTGATATAGTTGTTAAGGCATAAAATTGTCTAATTTAGGCTGGTATGATATCCCCAAGGCTACCCATGCCTATCTTCCATGTTATTCAACCCCACATGCCTTTGCATATTCCTCCATTCACTTCTATACCTACTATAGTAGCACCTAAAGCTAGTTCAAGAAGTAAAGAATCAAAATTGAGCCCCTCCCAAGAGTTATAAGAAATGAAGAGCTTATTGCAGTCAATGAATAATGAGTTGATTAATATGAAAGGACAAAAACAAGGTCTCAACCAAAAGTACCAAGCTCAAGGACAATCTTATCAGTAAACCAGACCACAATATCAATAAAATTATCAAGGTCAAAGGCAAAATTTCAATCAGAGGCCATTTCATCCCTATAATCCAATCAGGGAGATGGTCCCAACACAAAACACCTGAGCAGCTGGCTATCTCTCAAACTCATTCTTTGGGAAGGAAACTCCAGATTATTCACTTATTTTCATGAACTATAAGTCTCTTATGGAAGAAAATTCAGAAATGTTGAAGCAAGAAGCAATAGCTTGTTAAGCATGTCTCCCTGAGATGGAAGTGTAGCAAGATATTGGGGCAAGTCATCAAAGAGAGCTATTTACAAAGGACTAGTAGTTGAAGGAAAAGGTCTTCAATTTTCCAAGCTTCAAGAAATATATGCCTTCCATGTCTCCATCTGAATCCTCTAATTTTAGATTCTCAAGTTTTAGGATCAATCATTCCTTCCAAGAGACTATACTTGAGGAGTTTCACTCCACCACTCTGTAAGAGTAGTCTATTCAAGACAATTGTTTATCCCAAGAGACCCCTTAGGTCTCTCAAGATACTGAACTACCATGGAAACTTCCATGGACTCTACCTCATGCCTATCAGATGCCAAGTCTTTTCAAGGATACTAGTAAAGCATCAGAGAAAGGACTAATGGTGGATGAGATTTCATGTGATGATGAGGAGAGAAAATAATAGGTTCCAGTGTTGAGTGATGACTATGACAAGTCAGGAAAACAAGGTGAAGAAGTGGAGATTGATGCTCAACCTAGGTTCTTGGTTGATTTATTTGATGAGCTTTGTCTTTTTGTTGAAGGATAAGAAGACATGTCATTACCTATGGTTGAAGGTCAATTAGGAAAAAAGGATCACCATCAATAAGGGATTGAAAAAGAGGAATATTCCATGTCTTTGTTTGGTGAGATTCCTATTTTTGTTGAGAAGGATGAGAAATATAGAGTCATGACCACATCTACAATTTTGTAACAGCTAGAGGGAGTAGGTCATTATGATGATAAACTGGTTCATGAACTTACAATTAAAGAGGAGGCTTTCCAATATGTTTAAGTTAAAAAAAACCTTGGGAAAAATTATTTGGGGAGCATCATAGAATATTTGTGTGTGGAACTTGATGATAGGAAACTAGTTGTTCCTAAAGGCCTTTAGGGAGTTGATAGTTTTGATGAGCTCTTATCCTGTTTAACAAAAAATGATAATCCCCTGACCATGGAAGAGGAGTTGACATGGCTATTCATAATGCAAGAAAAACATGAGGATTCTGAAAATAACAAAGAGAGCTCCAAGTATGTCATCTCAAGAGGCTACCCCATTAGATACTTGGCCCAAGAGGAGTTTAATGAGACATCCTCATATGATCAATTCAAGGTGAGTAAGCTTGATCCCATTTTTGAAGAGGCAATCCTATATTTTCTTACCTACTTTTATGTGCCTCATGTCTTATTGGCTATCCTAATGCATCCAATAAAAAATATCTTGAGTAGGAAAGGTAGCTATTTTAGCATTCCATTGAATGGTTTTGTTTGACTAGTTTTTGTACTGGTTAGTTTAGAGTAGGTTAGTTTTTCCCGCTTTCCCCAAAGTGCTTCTGCACAGTTAGTTGTTTATGCTTGTATATAGCTCTTTCCCTATTTTGGATTATTGTTTCTTCCTCCTGGTTTCATTAATCCTCCTGCTTCCCAGAGGTCTCTTTTGTGTACTCAATGTAGACTCCTATGCCCAATGGAATGTCATAAGGCCACTATTTTTATATTCCTAGCAGGCTTACATTTAGCAGAAATCGCCAAAAATGTTACCCATATTTCTCATCCTGTCAAATTTTGGCTACAAGTGGATTAAACGAGGCTCCCACAAGGGTAGATCCCATCTTGTACATTTTTTTCATTTTTCTATGTATTCTCCATGTTCTCTGCATATTTCTTGGTCTGGTTTTAGCCCCTAGTTCATGTCTTTAAGGACCTAAATGCAAAGAAGCCCTTTGAAATTCATGTTAAAACCCTAGCTCGTTCATGACTTCTTCTATTTTTGAGTTAATTTTCTGAGTGACTTAAGTGATTTATTAGCCATGTGTGCATTGAAATCTCCTTTGTTATCTCTTAATCTCGCATTTCAAAGGAATATTCCATCTCATTCAGCGACTTAGTGTGGCCCTTTATCTTGTGGTCTCGAAAGGAAAGGGAATATGCTTCTATGATCTGGAGATTAAGCGCAGGTTGTGGATGCATTTTTGATTGGAAGGTTATCTCCTAATTTTGTAATGAAAATCTTATGCCATGAAATATATTTAGAGACTTAACGTAGGTCATTGATCTTGTTTTGATCGTGTGTTGTGTGTTAAGTCTCATGATGAAACTAGAGTTAGTCAAAACATTGGGAGATTCAGCGACTCGGTCTATCTCGCAATCTCTAGATAAACTCAGAGTTATAGACTAGTTTGGTTTTTCCTTTGTCACGTGATCTCCAAATAAGAACCATAGTTAAGGAAAGGATTTTTATATTACATGAGGATCATCGATCTCATCCAAGATGTGTGGTTTTCTCTAAGTCTTGAGACAAAGTCAAAAGTCAACATAGATCAAGAGATTATGCACAGATCATTGATGCAAGTCTGATCCTATGGATGGTGTGAGATCTTAGAATAAACCCTTGGGTTAGATTTTCATCCAGTGACTTAGAGTTTCTTTCAGTTGTTGAATCTCAGAATGAATCAGATTTTCAGTAAATTTAAAGTCAGGTTTACATCTGAACTATTGATCTTGATTTGATCATGTGTTGTGCGTTAAGTCTCACAATAAACTCAGGCTTAACCAAATGATCTAGCAACTTGGAGACATGAAGGATTTCAGACACCCAAGGTTAAAGATGAGTCAAAGGTAGGTTAAGGCTAAGGTCAAAAAGATAAGGTAAAGACATAGCAAGTAAGGAAAATCTAACAGTGGGCATAATCCCTAGATGGCCAAGATGAATATGTTTAATCTTGGAGGCATTGCACTAGGATACCATGTGTCTATGATCAGATCTAAATTTAAAGACAGAATAAATAATGAAGATAGAGATAAAGATCAATGACTGGTTTTTAAAAGAAAAAAAAGATTCAAATCTGAACCATTGATACAAGCACCCACGCCACCTGTGACTGTTATGAACAAATATTCAAATATTCAAATCTGATCTCAGGGTTTCATGGCGGTGGCATGGTATTTCATGTTTCAGACAGAGTATATGGATCAATCAACTTCTCTGCTCAAATTTATGGTGATGGGAGATGTATTAATGAGTGTATCTGATCTTTTGAGATATTTCCCAAGCGCATTGATGAGAATACTTGACTGGTTTAGGGTTTAATGAATATCTATTGTAAACCCTAATTTTTCCCTAACTAATTGATGGATTGACTCATGATCATGTGTGCTAGGGGAGGTTGTATATAAGTAGTTTTAGAAGATTTTTCAGCTCGAGTTTTTTCAGCTTATGCAAGACTTTCTGTGCCATCTTCTCTGCCCTCAGGTTTTCATCTTTTTGTAATTTCTCATTGAATTCAAGATTATGCAATGTTTTTTTTGTGACATTTTCTCTATCCTCAAACTTTTTCTTGACTTTATTTCTCTTATTTGAAGCATAATATAGTGTTTAATGTTAGAGAAATCTTGGAGTTATTGAGCCTTCTTTCTTTCTTCATCATTGTGCACTATTGTGGGTGATTTGATTTAGATGATCTTGTGGATTTTGTTCATCCCTTGTCATTTTGTCTCATTCATGTGCCTATTTTCTGGATTGAATGTTTGTTTGCAGGTCACAGTTTGTGTCTATTTCCTTGGGAAATCTATTGTTTGTGAAATATTTTATTTCCTTGAATAGCCTCTTTCCATTTCAAACCTCTATGTGAAATACTTATGCAAGCTTATTCGAGAAGTTGTGTTTTGCTAGATTCAGGAATTTCATGCTAGCTTGGTTACTGTGTTGTGATTCATGTTACCTTTGGTACATCACCTAGTAGGATAATTTTATTTTTCAGTCATTTCCCTTTAGTTCTCCTTCTATCCCTTTTCCTTCCAAGTTTACTTTGATATTCAAAAGAAAATAAGGTGATTATCCAAGAGGAATTGGCCTAGAATCTGAAGGCTTCACTTAAGTTAGCAGAGGTCCCACAACCTAGAAGTGATTCCCATGTTATAATAGATTGTTAGGCTCAAGAACTTAACAGGGTGCAAAATCTAGTGTATAACAGTTACTATTTATAGTAAGTTTACATTTGAGCATAAAATTTTCCTAAACTTTCCCAAAAGGTTTGTAGTGTCTAGATAAGCATGCCAATAAATTTTTGTTGCAAGATCGTGTCTAGATTTGAAGATATTAAAGTTTCCATTTTTGGAGTTGGTGATGAAATTTTATGAATTCAATTTTGAAGGCCTTAGAGGCTTTGAAAGTATCTATCATTGATATAATGATTTATATCTTGATAGAGCATGCCATCAAGTTTTTGGTGCTTCAAACAATTAGTAAATCAAACACTCAGTTAAAAATTTATGGCCTTTGGAAGTTGGATTTTATGAAATAGGAAATTTAAAAAAGCATTGAACACATAAATGATTTGTAAAAGAGAGTTACGTGTGTTTTTGTGTGTTTTAACACATCATAGGACATATTAGGTTGTAGATGAGATGGGAACACTTTTGAGGTGGTTTTTAGTCCATGATTTTGCAATACCATTTGACAATTTCATGTATTGTATCTCCTATATGTTAGGTGTGTGAGATAGAGGCTTTGTGTAAGAGTCTAATAGTTATTGAGTTACCTTTGTATTTCTTGTTTGTGATACTCCTATGAGAAGCTTTCTTTGCAAGTATATTGTAATATGTTGTTGAAATCTGAATAATATATTGGGCAATGTTTGGAGTGTGGGGTTTCTCTCCCAAAATATTTTTCCTCATGTAAATCACCATGTTGTAGTGTGCATGCAATTTATGATTATTTTTGTTTAGTTTCTATAACTATTGTAAAGATCTATGAAATATTTTACATAAACCTCCTCCAAGGTTAGTCTGGGAATATTTTCCATTACCTTAGCTTCCTTATGATAATACAACTATGATACAAGTATACTAAAATTTTTAATAATACATATTTTAAGTAATATTATTTTGGAGCCTTGTAGTGAGATGATGTGTTGATATTATTTTTGATGTTATGAGGTGTGCTATTAAATCAAATAAATATATGTTCAAACTCAAACTTCTATTTTGTAATTTTTTTTATAATATTTCCCTTTTTGACATACTAATAGATGATTTCATAATTTTCTTTTGTCTTTATTTACCACTTGTGTTTGATTTCGATAAGTGTTTTCAATGTATCCCTTTTAAAGTTGGTTTATAGGAGATGTTGGTACCTCTCTGGTAGTCGAAAGGATGGATTTTTTTATATTAGTGTGGTATACTTATTCTTTTTTTTATACTTATCCCTTAATTACACAGTCTTTCAATATATATTGAACTTATCTATATGTTGTATACACTTTTCAAAACCCATATACCTCTTAAAAGGTAAACTATGGTTCCTTTTGCTAAAGATAACATTATCTGAGTTATATTTCATCATATTAGGGATGGTTTTACTTGGGTTCTTTCCAATATCTATGCCCCTAATACTAAAGCTTCTAGAAGCAAGTTTTGGAATAGACTGGCCTCTAGTAGGTCAAGTTTTTTGGATCATAGCTGGTTGGTTATGGGATATTTCAATACTCCACTTCAAGAAACTAAAAATTTTGGAGGATCTCAGATTTAGTCTGAGAGCAGAATGGATCTTATAGATTTCATCAATTGTCATGCTCTTAATGATGTTGATCTTTAGGGGGATAGTTACACTTGGGCCAATCAAAGATCTATAAATGACTTGATTCAAGTTCACCTTAATCGTGCCCTTATCTACAATGACAGGTTGATTATTTTTTCTCTCTCATAGATCTTTCCATAGTAGGTTCAAGTCATTTCCCTATAACTTTTGTGGTGGATGACATCAAGGGGAAGAGGGGATTTCCTTTCAGATTTTAAAAGATGTGGATCACTCATCCTAACTTGGAGGAAATTATTAGAAAATGGTGGATTATATTAGTGGATGGATCATCCATGTTTAAGGTTTCTAAAAAATGTAGATTCATCAAAGATACGGCTAAGAGTTGGAATAAGGATGTGTTTGGAGACATTTTTGCCTCTAAAAAAGCCACTAAATTGGAGCTAAAGGAGATTCAAGATAAAATACAAATGAAGGGTTATAGCTCGGTCTCTCTTGAGAAGGAAAATGAGATTTTGGTTAAATATCATGATATCATTGCTAGAGAGGAGATTTTTTGGAAGCAAAGGTCTCAAGTGATATGGCTTTCAGAGGGGGATAAAAATACCAGATTATTTCACATGACTATCCTTAAGCATAAGACAGTTAATAGAATTGCTCAATTTTTTTTCATGGTACTATGATGATAAGGATGAGGAGATTCAAGGGGAAGCTATTCACTTATTTTCATCTCTTCTATCAGAGGAATTTAGCTTGAATTGAGTCCATTCTTGTTGTCCTGGGGGAGGAACAAAATAAGTTTCTTTTTACGATCCCTTCGAATGAAGAAATAAAAAAGGCTATCTTTTCTTTTGAAGGTAATAAATCCCCTAGCCTTGATGGATTTCCTATGTTCTTATTTCATACTTTCTGACATATTGTGAAAAGTGATGTCACTAATTTTGTGAAGGAGTTTTTTGGAGCTAGGAATCTATTGAAAGAGATCAATTCTACTTTCCTTTTTATGATTCCTCACTCTCCCGGTGTAGATTCTATAGACATATTTCATCCAATAAGCCTTTGTAATTCCTTTTATATAATTATATCTAAAGTTCTTATATCAAGGCTTCTGGTGATCCTCCCCCCTGTTATTTCATCCCAACAAAATGGATTTGTCCCAGGTTGACAAATCTATGATTCCATCATTACTGTTCATGAGAAAATTCACTGGAAGCCTCCAAAAAGAAGGGTTTCTTAATGCAAATAGATTTATGTAAAGCTTATGACTATGTGGATTTTATTTTTTTATTGAAAATTTTGAAAGCATTTGGGTTTGGCAACAGAGTTCTCCAACTCATTGGGCAGTTAATTTCTATTTCTTCAGTGGTTGTTTTAGTTAATTGATCTTCGTCCCATTTTTTCAAAGTGTCCATAGGGCTCATACAGGGAGATCTCATTTCCCTTGTTATCTTCATGATTATGGATGAAATTATTGGTATATATTTATTGAATATTCTTCACGAAGGATCTATTAAGGGTCCTTTCTCATCCTCTTCCAACTTGGTATGTTCCTATCAACAATTTTTTGTTGATACCATTATGATGGGTGAGGTGTCTACTAGTGAAGCCAGGATATTGGAAGATGCCCTTGATTTTTATGGAAGGGACACTGGTCAACTCATTAATTAGTCTAAAATTTCTCTCTTCTTCATCAATACTCCAGAGGAAAGACAAAGAAGAATCTGTAAAATTCTTGGTTGTGAGATCACTTCTCTTCCCAGAACCTATCTGGGGCTCCCTCTGTGCTTGAAACCTCTGGAATCCTTTCAGAATTCTCTTATAGATAGGTTTCATATGAAACATTTTGGATGGAAAGGAGCATTGCTTAGTTAGAAAGGTAAATTTAAATTACCGAAGTCCTCTCTTCAAAATCTTCATGTCTATGCTTTGAGTATTTTTAAGATCCCCACAAAATTTGTGGATACTATTAAGAAAATTCAATAACATTTCCTTTGGTGAGGATTTGAGGAGAAAATACACATGTGTCTCTTGCCCTGGGATAATGTTTTCAAACCAAAAAAGATGGGTAGTCTAGATTGTTAGAATAATTGAGAGGGGGGTGAATCAGTGGCCTCAAAAATAATACATTAAATCAATCCAAAAACTTAGAACCATAATTATAAGCCTCTATTTATCTTGATTCCTATGAGATGTATTCCTTGAGCTAATCTTATCAAATAACTACTGCTCAGAGTCCACTGTTAAACCTTATTCTTAAGCTTTACTGAATAGCAATCTAGCCTTTACCGAAATACAGTAAATAACTTAGTGTTTACCGATCAATCATGTTTTAGTAATGTTTAAAGAAAAACATTAAATTAATGAACCATAAACACATTTGACACATGGATTTTTAACATGGAAACCTTGTTAAGTAGAAAAACACTTGGGATTGGTAACCCAAAATTTTCACTCTTCTGAAGTGAGCTCAGTGAAGAGACAACCCTGTTAAAGGTTACAAACACACTGTTAAGTGCAACCTTGTTAGAGGATTCAATATAATATTTAATCACTTGACATCTGGATTTTCACTATGCTATCTTCATGAAAAACATTTTGATACTCCTTGGGATGTATCTCCATATATAAAGGATTGTTAAACCTTGCTCGATTAAGATACTTTCTGATCTAATGGTTAAACTGAAATAGTAAATGATCTTTTGATAAAAATGACTTAGACTTGTAGATGTTCAGATGTATTGTAAGCTCATAATACCTTTCTGAACAATGTTTCCATTCTATTCTTTTTCTCCACTTCTTTCTGCTCGGTGATGTTGTGCTTCTCTTTTTCTCGGTGTCCGTAGAATCTTTTAGCTCTGTTCTTCAGCTTGTTTGATCAGGACTATATGAAGTCTTCTTCACCATTATTATCTTCATCATCCTCTTCTACTCACCCACCAATGCATAATTAATTAGCTTGTCTCTCTTATAGACATAATTTCACCATTTATGAGTCCTTTACTTTCTTTTTCTTGGCGTGATCTGCAATTCTCACCATTCTTTCTTTAAAGCTTACTTAAGTTTAATCCCGTAGATTTATCCTTGACAACTAGAATAAAATAGCTTTAAAACTCTATCTTTTAACTTGTTCATGAAAACACTGTGATCAACTAGTTAACTCCATATTTAGCTCTTGTCAGCTAAGTCTTTTGTTGTTTCTGAACTTTAGTTCTTATTGGTTTTTAAATCCTTGTTAGCTCGGTCTTGACTTTAGTTATCTTCGGGCATCTTTGTCCGTCGGGGTTGTCTGTCTATCTAGAAACACTGTGACATTCATTTATGCTCGGGTTACACTTTGGTTCTGCTTGGTAATATTTTCTCAGGTATCACTATGACTCTTCTCTCAGGCTTCTCTATCCGTCGGGGTGCACTGTCCATCGGTGTTTGTTTTCACTTGGTGTATACTAAAATTTTATGATTTACTGATAGCATAACCTTTATCTCTTTGGTTCTTTGAAGTCTTTGACAATATTTATATAACCAATCAGATTATATCAAGTTGACATCAATGACAATACAATACATTAACTAATTTAATGTCTTGCATTAACTTTATGTAGCTCAGTGATTATCAACTTAACATCTTCAAATATTCAATCAATTATAGTTCATCAATCTCTCCCTTTGGCATTGATGGAAACACACTACATTACTACTAATACAATATGAAATATATCAATTGTAGTTCATCAATCTACCAAACGTATTGTTCTATAACCAATACAAATGTCTGGCTCTCAGTAATCTCTTCTAGCTTACATTTGTTTCTTGTAGAGTACTTTCTTCAATCTTCATTCCCTTAAATGGATAGATATAGAAGCTTTTGATTCTATTTCTCCCTTTGTAGAATCTCTTCTCTAATGTTTTCTCTCCCTTTGACTGTTCCTCTCCTTGATCATCTCTTTTTCCTTTGACAATAATAGATATACTCTCTCCCTTAAGTCATCTCTCCCTTAGGATACTTCTCTCCCTTTGGATGAACATGATGGATATTTCATATGCATATAATCTCTCAAGTCATCTCTCCCTTTGACAGAAATGCCAAGCTATATCCTTCCTCCTTTTTATAATATACTCCTTGAATTTCCCTATCCATCAGCAATACAATGACTCTGTTTTTCAATGTAGATAAGTACCTTTCTGTGTATTGATGTATCTTTGTAGTCAATTTATTTTATTGCATCAACATGAATGATCTTCTAATTTTGTGTAGGCTGATGCAGCCTCCTATTCATCTTAGTGACCAATAGACAAGGGTCGGACCCCTAGTCTTTTTCTCAGGTACTCAAATGTATCTTTAGGCAATGGCTTTGTGAATATTTATGCTAACTATTCCTTGGATTGAATATATTCTAGTATCACCTCTTTCTCTTGCACTTGTTCTCTTAAGTAATGATACTTGATAGCAATATGCTTAGTCTTAGCATGCATGACATGGTTCTTTGATATGTTATTTGCACTTGTGTTGTCACAATAGATAATCATTGGTTCAAGAATTTTTATATTCATACCTTCCAGTAATTGTTTGATCCATGCAATGTTAGAGCAATTTGTAGAAGTAGCCACATATTCTGCTTTTGAAATAGATTGTGAGATACATCCTTGCTTCTTTCTTATCCATGTGACAAGTCTGTTACCCATGAAGAGTGCTCCTCCTGTTGTTCTCTTTCTGTCATCTAACTTTCCATCCCAATCAACATCTATATAGACTTGAAGCTCAAATTTTCCTTCTCTTTTATAACATAAGCCATAGTCCTCGGTATTCTTTAGATATCTCAAAATTATTTTGATAGCACTCATGTGTGATTCCTTGGCATTAGCAAAGAATATTTCAACTATTCCAACTGTATGTGCTATATCTGATCTAGTATGAACAACATACATGAGTTTTCCAATCATAGATCTATATAGGGTTTGATTTACCTTGGTTGACTTGTCATCTTGCATCTGGTTGCCATAGGTTTTCCAGGTGGTTTGGAATCTTCCATCTTGAATATCTTCAACACTTCCTTGATGTATTTGGATTATGTGATATATATCCCCGCATCCTGTTGAAGAATATGTAGACCAAGAAAGAATTTGATCTCCCCAAACATTGACATTTCAAACTCTTTTCTCATTTCATTAGCAAATGATTTACATAACATATCATTACCCCCAAATATGATATCATCAACAAATATTCCAGCAATCAAAATGTTATCATTTGTATCTTCTTTTATATACAGATTGTTGTTTTCACTTGTTCTACAAATCCAATGCTTATGAGATATGAGTGAAGTCTTTCATACCAGGCTCTTGGTGCTTGTTTTAATCCATACAAGGCTTTGTGTAGTCTACAAAACATGTTTCTCTTGTTAGGATCAACAAATCCTTATGGTTGTTCAATGTATACCTCTTCTTCTAGTATTCCATTTAGGAATGCAAATTTGACATCCATTTGGTATACCTTGAATCCTTTGAATGAAGCATAAGAAAGTAAAATTCTTACTCCTTCTAGTCTAGCAATGGGTGCAAAGGTTTCTCCATAGCCAATACCTTCTTCTTGTGTATACCCCTTGCATACTAATCTTACTTTGTTCCTTGTGACTTCTCCATTCTCACTCAACTTATTTCTGAATATCCATTTGGTACCAATGAGATTCTTGTCATCTAATATAGGTACTAATGTCCATGTTCTATTCTTCTTAATCTACTCTATCTCTTCATTCATAGCACTGACCCATTCTTCATTTTCAAGTGCAGTACTAATATATTTAGGCTCAAAATCACAAATTAAACATCCAGTGTTTAGTGACTTACTTCTTGTTCTCATTCAAGCTTTCTTGTCTCCTATGATCTAGTTCTATGGATGGTGTCTTTTGACATACTTGGAAAGTATCAGTTCAACTCTTTTTTCATCATTTTGGTCATCATCTTGACCTTCATTCTAATATCCATCACTTTGAACATCATCTTGAGCATTTTCCTGATTTTTGGTATTTGCAGCTTGATGCTCGAGCGCATCATTTTGTTTCTCAAGAGAGATACACTATTGCTCGATCAGAGTGTCCGGTTCTTCATTGTAGACAAACATGTTGTAGTCTTCTAGTTCTTTTCTTCTTTCCTCATCATTTTTCTCATCAAATTCATCTATTTTGACATTTGCACTCTCAATGATTTTGTTAATGGACTTTTTAAGACATTTATAAGCCTTGTTTTTGGTAGAGTACCCTAAAAATATTCCTTCTTCACCTTTGGATTCAAGCTTTCAATTTCTATCATATTTCAAAATATAATATTGACTTCCAAAAATTTTAAAGTAACTTACATTGGGTGTGTATCCATACCATAGCTCATAAGGTTTCATATTGGTGTCTTTCTTTAATTGAACTCTATTCAATGTGTAGATAGCAGTACTGAAATCTTCTCTCCAGAATGTTTGAGTGATGCCTTTCTCAATCATTATTGTTCTTGCACAATCAACAATGGATCTATTCCTTCTTTCAGCAATCCCATTTTGTTGTGGTGTTCTTGGTGCAGAAACGTGTCTTTGAATTCCATGCTCATTACAAAAGTTAGTGAATTCATCATAAATAAATTCTCCTCCTCTATCTAATCTTAAGCATTTTAGTTCCTTACCACTTTGTTTTGCTACAATAGATTTATACCATTTAAACATCTTGAATGCTTCTTATTTCTCTTTTAGGAACATAACTGTCATCATTCTAGAATAATCATCTACAAAGAGAATGAAGTATCTATCACCATAGTAACTCTTTATTCTCATTGGTCCACATAAATCAGTATGGACTAATTCTAGAATGGAATTATATGTGTAGGTTTTTATCTTGAAACTAGACTTTGTCATTTTACCTTTTTTACAATTCTTACACATGATATGATATGGCTTTGACATGCTTGGTAAGCCTCTTACTTTCCTTTAATTGTTTATCCTAATCATGTTGTCAAAATTCACATGACATAACCTTTTTATGCCACAACCATATGTCTTTGTTTCTATCCATTAAGCAAGTGGTGTTTATATCATCAAGATAGAATAGGTTACCTTTTGTCTGTTCACCAATTCTGATCAACCTTCCTGATTCATTAAATATCTTTGCCTTTTTGTTCTCAAATGCAACTCAGTGACCTGCGTTATTCAGCTGTAAAACACTCAATACATTATAGTTAAGTCCTTTTACCCAATATGCATTTTCACATCTAATCATATTATTTAAAATTATAGTTCCTTTACCTTCAATCGGACAAGGTGAGTCATTACCCATTCTTATTGATCCATCATTATAATAATCAAAAGTTTCAAAAAAATTATTATCTCCAGTCATGTGGTGAGTACAGCCACTATCAATAATCCATACATCATTCTTACTAACCTTAGATATGAGCGCAGTCTCAACATACCTTTCCTCTTTGTCTGAATCATCATTCATGGCAACAAATACCACCTCAATATCTTCATCAGATTTGGTGTTAGTATTTTCAGCTTTGTTCTCATCTAGGTAACAATATTTATTCCCTTTGTCCTTGTAGTCTCAGGTATCTCTTCTGTCAAATTGTCTATTTCTTCGGTAATCTCTGTCAAACTTCTTTTCATATGATCTGTCACTATTTCTGTCTTCTTTTCTTTATTGAGACATCTAGCAGCAAAGTGTCCAATCTCTTTAAAATTAAAACATACCAATGGTAATTTACCTTTGTATCTACCTTTTTCCTCTCTACAATCTTCTAGCCATTAGTGCTTCAATCTCATCAAGTTCTTGGTCATCACTATCACTTTCACTATCATTTCTCATAGTGTGTTTATGACTTGTCTTACTTATTTTCAAAGAAGATTTGAATGCAGACTCAATAGATGGTAAGACATTGTTATCAAAGTTATTCATCTCAAATGAAATAAGTCTACCAACCAAACTATCTAGAGTGACATTGTTATTTTCTACGGCTCGCATTTCTTTTATAGAAGATACTCTAATAGCATAAATAGGCAGTAAGGTTCTTAGGATTTTACTTACCATTATTTCTTCTTCAAGTACACCTCCAACTCCTCAGATATAATTGACTGCCTCTTTGATTTTGCAACTATATTGACTGATGTTTTCTCCTTCTTTCATTCTTAGGTCATCAATTTTTCCTCTTAGGCTTTCTGCCTTAGCTCTTAGCACATTTGCATCTCCTCCATGTACTAGCTTCAATTTGTCCCACATTTTCTTTGTAGTGGTGCATGTTTTGACATCTTCAAATTTAGCATCAAAGGGTGAGGAAGCAAGTTCTATCATCGTAGAATTGTGCTCATGATTTTCTCTCAATTGATCAAGTGTGTGAGGTCCTATAGGCAACACATAATCAGTATCCAAGTGTTGAGTAACATCATTTCCAATACCTAATAGGTGGAGTCTTATCCTAATTTTCCATGATGCAAAGTTGTCCTTGTTAAACTTAGGCACATCCTATTTTCTCATCTTGTGATCTTTTTAAACTCCCTTTCTAAGCATACAAGCTCTGATACCAATTGTTAGAATAACTGAGTGGGGGTGAATCAGTGACCTAAAAAGTAATCCAATAAATCAACCCAAAAACTTAGTACCACAATTATAAGCCTCTATTTATCTTCAATCCTACAAGATGTATTCCTTGAAATAATCTTATCAAATAACTACTACTCAGAGTCCACTGTTAAACCTTATTCTTAAGCTTTACTGAATAGCAGTCTAGCCTTTACCAAAATATAGTAAATAACTTAGTGTTTACCGATAAATCCTATTTTAGTAATGTGTAAAGAAAAACATTAAAGTAATGAACCATAAACACATTTGACACATGGATTTTTAACGTGGAAACCTTGTTAAGGGAAAAATCACTTGGGACCGGTAACCCAAAATTTTCACTCTTCTAAAGTGAGCTCAATGAATATCCAACCCTGTTAAAGGTTACAAACACACTGTTAAGTGCGACCTTGTTATAGGATTTAATATATTAGTTAATCACTTGATATCTGGAATTTTACTATGCTATCTTCATGAGAAACTTTTTGATACTCCTTGGGATGTATCTCAATATATAAAGGATAGTTAAGTCCTGCTCAGTTAAGAGACTTTCTGATCCAATGGTTAAACTAAAATAGTAAATGATCTATTCATAAATACAACTTAGAATTGCAGATGTTCAGATATATTGTAAGCTCATAATACCTTTCTGATCAATGTTTCCTTTCTATTCTTTTTCTCCACTTCTCTCTGCTTAGTGGTGTCATGCTTCTCTGTTTCTTGGTGTCCACAAAAATCTTTTAGCTCTAATCTTCAGCTTGTTTGATGAGGACTGTATGAAGTCTTCTTCACCAGGTTTCTCTTCAAAATCCTCTTCTATTCACCCACCAATTCATAATGAATTATCTTGTCTCTCTTATAGACATAATTTCACCATTTCTAAGTCCTTAACTTTCTTTTTCTTGGCATGATCCATAATTCTCAACATTCTTTCTTTATAGATTACTTCAATTTTATCCCGTAGATTTCTCCTTGACAACTGGAATAAAAAAACTTTAAAACTCTAGCTTATATGTAGCATTTAACTTGTCAATGAAAACAATGTGATCAACCAGTTAACTGCATATTTATCTCCTTCCAGCTAAGCCTTTTGTCATTTCTGAAATTCAATTCTTATCGGTGTTTAACTCCTTGTTATCTCAATCTTGAATTCAATTGTCTTTGGGCATCTCTGTCCATCAGGGTTGTCTGTCCATCAGGAAACACTGTGACATTCAGTTATGCTTAGGTTACAATTTGGTTCTTCTTGGTAATGCTTTCTTGGGTAACTTGCTCAGGTATCATTGTGACTCTTCTCTCGGGGTTCTCATCCATCAGGGTGCACTTCCCGGTGGTTTTTTTGTCACTTGGTGTATACTGAACTTTTATGCATTACTGATAACATAACCTTTATCTCTTTTCTTCTTTGAAGTCTTTGAAAATATTTATATAACCAATAAGATTACATCAAGTTGACATCAATGACAATACAATACATTAATTGATTTAATGGCTTGCATTAACTTTCTGTAGCTCGGTGATTATCAACTTAACATCTTCAAACATTCAATCAGTTATAGTTCATCATAGGTATCAGAAAAATCAAGGTCTTTAATAAGTCTCTTTTAATGGCTAAACCAATATGGAGAGATTTTGGTGAGAAAGTGGAGTAAAATATGATTTGGAAAAGTAAATATTTGCACTGGCGCCCCTCGTTGGATGTCTTTATTAATTCTCCTGATGTGCCCTTGGGTTTCCAAATATGGAATGACATTCTGAAATCAAGAAATCTTTCTTATTTAGGCATCAGATGGAAAGTGGGAAATGGAAGACTCACCCAATTCTGGGAAGACAGCTAGATCTTTGAGGAACCCTTAGCTAGTATTCCTTTCTTTTCCCCTTTCATAGATATATGTAAATATATCTTTCATGTGTTCATGATCTATCACTAGTGTTACTAGAAATGGGTAAACTTATTTGAGGTGAATGAATCCCTTAAGCCAATCCAGATCTTTCTCAATTTGCTTGGACTATTAACCTTGATTCTAAAGATCATCTTATTTGGGCTAGTGCTTCTTCTGGTTGCTTCTCCATTGTCATGATTGTCTCTCTACTATCTCCTTCCCCTTCACCTCCTCCCTTCTAGCATAAGGCTTGAGTGAAATATCTTACCCTTAAGCTTAATATTTTTTTTGGATTTTTCTCCAAAATAGGGTTTTAATGACTGGCAATCTTTCTACAAGAGGTTTTATGATTCGTAATAGGTGCTACTTGTGTATAGATGCTGAAGAGTCTTCCCCTCATTTTTTTCTCCACTGCAAGTTAACTAGAGATATATGGGCCATTATCTTGCAAAAATGGAACCTCAGATGGGTGCTCCCTATTTCTATCTATGACTTATTTCACCAATGGTGTTGTCCCTCTTCAAATCAAGTTGTTAAGGTGATCCATTACAATACTGATTCACCCCCCTCATAGTATTTCTTAATCCTAATGATTGGTATCATATCTTCTATCCCTTAGAGAGAAATCCTAATAGCTTTAGGGAGATCCTAATGGATTCAATTAGTTTAGAATAAAATCTTAAAGTAGTACTTTAAGACCTAGATAAGGCTAATGCTGATAATATGAACTAAAATTTAAACTAAGAAAAGTTGAAGACTATATCAAGAAGTTTCAAGAGAAGCTTGAACTCTCAAGGAAAAAAAGACAAGAACTTGTGGAAAATATACATAAGGAATCTGTAAATGATTCATTAGATCTTATTGAGTGGCTTAAGAAAGAAAAATATGCACTGAAACATGAATGTGAAGTTACTAATTTACAAATGGCTAAATAAATTCAACAAGAGAAAGATGAAAAGAGAAGACACGAATAAATTCTGAAGATTGGAAATTTACAGATGGGAAAGATGCAGTTTGAACAAGTGATGGTCACATAATCCAGTATCAGGAATTGGAGAAATATAACCACATTATTAAGAGAGAAATTTTTGAGGCAAAGAATCACATTGAGAAACTTCATGTAAACAACAAAAGGATTGATGAGCAACTTAAAAGACAAAACCATAAAGGTGAAAAAATTGGAGTTGGTTTTGATGAAAAAGAATCCTCTAAATATCAAGAAAGATAGCCCGAAGGAAAAATAGATGAGACACCTAATCAGAAAGAAGATCCTATACAACAAGAGGAACCTAGAGAGCATATCAGACCTTTCAGAGGAAGATGCTTTGGATGCAAAAAAGTTGGTCACATGAAGAGGGATTGCAAAGGTAAGAATCCTTATAAACCCTTTTATGGTTATTGTTTCAATTACAATGAATATGGGAACAAGAAGGAAGAATGTAGAAAACCTAATCAATCAATCCCTAAACAAGATTACATTAGAGAGGAAAGTGCAGCTAACATTGCATGTTACAAATACAACAAATTTGGGCACATTGTAAGGAATTTCAGATTATAGGTTATTCATAATATATCATCTCCTACGTGTTATAAATGTAACAATCAAGGACATATATAAAATATTTGCAGCTATAATGGAGCTATAAGCAAAAAAAGACCACTACCTATTGTTGTAAAGAAAAATGTTGGTGATGTTGGTAAGAGCTTGGCTGAGTATATGGATGAGTATGATCAAAAGTTTAAAAAGGCAGGAAACAAGGATATTTGTAAGGTGTGGAAAGCGAAGGAAAAAAGTGACACTAAGGTTTAGGGAGAGTCATTAGATGCTACTGAGTCCTCACCTGATGATAATATTGCTACATCAGCTTGAATGGCCTAGCATGGCCTTAGGGGGATCTTTGGAGAAATATAACAGTAATCTATCCAGCCCCTTTTGTCCTAAATAAGGTAATTTGAGCTTATAGATAGACATTGTAATGTATCTAAAGTCTATATCTATGATCACATGGTTATACATGTTGTATTAGATGAATTTTAGAAATATGGATGACTAGAGATTTGCAGGCTTATATGTTCATCGGGAAATGTGTCAATTTGAGTACTGTGAATTATAAGTTCATTTTTTGAAACCATTTTGATCACCACTCAAGAAGATTTTAAGGATACTAGAGCAACAAGTAAAGGAGCTATAAAAATTATGTGATCGTAGAGTGTGCCTACCCTGCTTTCATGAGTACAAGGTATTTGTTTCAAATTTTGAGATTTGTTCATCATGAATACACCAATGATATTTGATGTTAATAAAAGACCAAGATACAAATTTAAGAAACATCCATGTAAATCGATGGAGGATGATCCTAAAGGCACATTTTCACAAACTCCATATAATGTGCTTCATGTTGAAGATATTGGGGTTTATACTAATTGTAAGTATGAGATAATAGGAGACTTTAAAATATTCTAGGAGATGCATGATATGATAAAAGAATATGGAGCTTGGAAGGATGAGTTCGCACATTTGCAGAACCTTAGCATCATGCAAATGATGGAAATTTATGAGTTTAATGAAGAAGAGTGGATCAAGATTATTCTAAGAAGAATCCATGACTAATTTATGTGGATGGGAGAGTAGCCTATTAATATTACCAATGAGATGATTCATGATGTAACTAGATTGAAAAAATCTAGTGTTGTTATTGTAGTTGAAAAGAACATGAAGAAGCAAGTAGGAACCCTAACACTTTCAAAGAGGGATAAGAGAGAAATGACAATTTCTGACATATTTCAGCAAGATGTGAGACTGAATTCAATGGTGTTGGACTATAAATTGTGCTATAGAAGCCAACCTAATTCTATTTTCACAGGCGTGATAATGATTTCATATAAGATGGTGAAGGAAAAATTGTAATACACTTTGCTCGAAGTACTCAGACAACAATTCCTAGAGAATGTAATTCAAATTAAGTGAGACAAGTCAAAGGCATTTAGGTTTGGATCACTATTAATACACATTTACATTCATATAGTAAACAAGTTTCTAGGAATGCACCCTAGGGTGTGGAAAGACAATGAACCCACAACTATTCAAGTGAGAAAAAGTTATAGAAGACAAAATACTACATGTGTAGATGGAGAACTCTTTGGCATGTTCAAGATATTTTAGAGAGAAATGAAGGAAAGAATCAGAATTCCTAAAGAAATAATTGAGAAGTACAAGGATACAATCTGTTTCATGGTTGAGACTGATTGTGTATACTTCTAAGAAGTAGAACTTAGGAAGAAATGGTTTTATCCCATGGGTTATGAGGTCACTGAAAAAGTTCTCACCATACAGTTGAACATGTTTTATCTTTTGAGAATGATTCTAGTGAAAAAATATGCAGAACTTATGAAGAGAAGTTTTCTAAGGTCAGAGAAGAATTGACTAGGGTAGAGAGAAAAAGGAAGATTGCAAAAATGGTTGATGATCTTGTAAAGAAAGAAGGTATAAGAAGAAAAGAGATGAAAGAGGTAAGGAAGAAGAGAACAAAGGGAGCTTCTAGGTTGGCATGTAGTTCTCCTACAACCATTCCACGTCCTAAATCTATCAAAGTTCCAGATTCATCATAGACTATGGTTACTGTACCTGTCACTACCTCTACACCACCTAAAAGATCGTCAAAGAGGAGTGTAGTGGTTAAAGAAGAAAATAAAGTAGTAGATATTTTTGTAAGGGGACAAAGGTACTCTAAGCCTAAATAAGAATCTCCACCTAAGAAGTAGAAGATAGAAGAGAAGGAGATAAATGAGAAGAAAGTTGAAGAGATTGTACAAGAAAAGCTTGTAGAGAGACAACTATGGAAGCTTGACTTAAAAATAATGAGAAAAATAATAATTGTACAAGGTAAGATCAATCAACTACCCAAACACTATAAGAGATACAATAATGAGAAAAAAATTTAGATTGAAGATACGGTCATAAATTATATGCAAGATTTCAAGAAAAACTTGATAGAGCTAGATGGTAGCATTCCAAAAGAGTTGTTTGATAGATTAGAAGTGATGAAACAATTAGCTCGTGAAGAAAATGATAATATAAGGGTAAAATCCATAGAGAAAATGTTCTCTATAATATCACAAAAATAACATGACAGCATTATGAAGGCAATTAAGCCCCTATTGAGATCAAAGACAAGACTAATAAACATAATGGGGAGAAATTATAACGATGTGATAGAGCAAACAAACAAGGCTATAAAAAAAGTACTATTAAAGATTGAACCTGAGAAAAACAAGCCTACTAAGGTTTCTAAGCCCAAAAATATTTAGATTAGGGAATCCTCCAAATCTGCACAAATTCACAAAGAACCATTTATGGATGGAGATGCTAATAGTCATTTCTAGAGTACAGTAAAGAAACCAGATTTCTTTGTAGCAGGTGTCCCTGTGTCTTTAAACACTTTGCTAGATGTTGGTGACCCTTTTAAAGGGAATGTTGATATTGTTCCTAAGGTAGATGGAAAAAATGCACAAAGTACAGTCAATGTAATAGATCTTGGCACATTGACTGAGGGATAAATGAAAGAAGCTATTAAGGAAAGAAATAATGAGGAAGAAAAACAAGTTATAAAGAAAGAGCTAAAGGAAAGTATAGTTGAGGGAAAGAAGGAAGCTAAAATTAAGGTTGAAGCTAAGAAAGAAAAAAATACCCATCTCTATTCCTATTTCTACTCTTATTTAGCAGATATCTTCTTCTTCAACTCTATTATTGTTGGCAAGTGACAACAAACCTTTGAATACTAATGTTGATGGAATGGATGAAGATGAGTTAATGACGTTTTCTTTCATGGCCTTTTATAAGGCTAAGGAGAGATTTGAGCATAAAATAGAGAAGAAGTCAAAGGTATCAAAGTCTTTAAGGAATTTTTTCATATTACCTACTACATCATTTCCCTGAAAGGTTAAAGGTATGGGTAGAACACATGGCAAAGAAATTAAAACAGGTGTGAAAGTCCATTAGATAGGATTTAGGTATACTGGGTACCATTATTATTGAAGTGAATTCTTGCATAGACCATGGAAGGAATTCATATAGCTACTGTATAAATCCTTTTAAGCACATGAAGAATATTGTAGACATAATTCAGAATGATGAGAAGACACTGGATGACTTGGTAAAGAATTTTGGTTCCTCCTCACATTCAGATACATATTTGGATGAGGAAGTGTTCAAAATGTTCAAAATTAGTGTGCTTGAAGTTGAAAAAGGAAGAGTGTTAGGGAGATTTGGTGTGTTGAGAATTCTAATCACTCTTAAATTGTCAATTCTAGAGAAACACCTTGAGGATATGGAGACAATGAAGAAATATCTTGATGGAGCCATGCCTACAGTACTGAAGGATGTTGAGATTTCATCCTTTTCTTTGAATGGCTTAATACATTTTGGTCAGACCTTGGAGAAAACATGGGAAGCAGACACAAAGATCTTAGAACCCTCTTTCCAAGATATACTTTATATGGTATGAATTTTTGGTGAGCAGTTATAAATTTTTGATGTATGCATTTTTTAGTATACATTTTTTAGTGTACATTTTTTAGTATGCCAAAATATATAGAGGAATGATTAGAGATGTATAGACAGTAGTTTGACATTAGGTACTTAGTCATTTTTCACTAAGTGTTGTGGTCAATGCCAAAGGGGGAGATTTTTGGCAAGTGGCCTTTTAAGTATAGCATATATTTTGCATTTATGGTGCAACTACTTATTGACCTGGTCTAGGAAGTAGTCGACAGGATACAGTTGCACATTTTTGACTGGTGAGCACAATATGTGATGAATTACATCATCCAAGCTTAGATGAATGTATTATGGGATGTATTATACCTACAGTTAAGGTCACTTGTATTTTTGGAGTTGACTGGTGAGATTTACAACATATTTTTGGTATGTGAAGGTAGTATAGCAGTGGAACAGGGAAAATGATTGGTTGCGATGATTGAGGGAGTAACATGTCGATTCCAGGAGTGCTACTTTGGGTTTTGGTCAAGTCCTATCCTATCTTTGTGGATTTATCATCTCCCATGGTGTATTTTCTATTAGTTTATGTGATTGGACACGTTTGGTGATGCTCTTGTGAGCCGACTAGACATATTATGAGATCAAGTATATGTAGAGATGTTTTTGAGATGCATGGATGCATGTGAAATGTGTGGATTCATTGGGATGTCAAAATAATGAAGAGGATGTTGCAAGATAATACTAGAACTACTTAAGCATAACATATTCTTGTACAATTCATCTTTTATGATAAATAATTGTAGAGACTCTTTTTCATTATAAGAGTAGTGAGCTCCTTGTCTTATCCCTAACAATGTTTCTATCCTTTAAGAGGGATTTATACTAAATTTAATACTCAGCTCCTAACATATCCCATTTCCCATGTTCTCTTCATGATTATGGCTAAAATTATTGGTAGATATTTATTGAATATGGTTTAGAAGGAGCTATTAAGGGTCCTTTCCCATCCTCTTCCAACTTGGTTTGTTCTCATAAACAATTTTTTGATGATACCATTATGATAGGTGAGGGGTCTACTAGTGAAGCCATGATATTGAAGGATTCCCTTAATGTTTATGGGAGGGAAACAGGTAAAATCATTAAGTGGTGTAAAATTTCTCACTTATTCATCAATAATCTATAGGAAAGACAAAGAAGAATCTCTAAAATTATTGGTTGGGATATTTCTCCTCTACCCTCAACCTATTTGGGGTTCTCTATGTGCTTGAAACCTCTGGACTCCTTTTGGAATTCACTTATAGATAGGTTTCATATGAAACTTAATATATGGAAAGGAGCGATGCTTAGTCAGGTAGGTAAAATTCAATTATTTAAGTCCTCTCTTCAAAATCTTCATGTCTATGCTTTTAGTCTTTTTAAGATCCCCTCAAAATTTGTGGATACTATTGAAAAATTCAAAAATATTTCCTTTGGTCGGGAGTTGAGGAGAAAAAAAGTCTACCTCTCCTAGCTAGGGATAATGTTTGCAAACCAAAAAAGCTGGGTAGTCTAGGTATCAAAAACATCAAGGTATTTAATAAGGCTCTTTTGGCTAAACAAATATGCAAAACTTTTGCTGAGAAAAGGGAGTAAAATATGATTTGGAAAAGTAAATATTTTCACCGGAGCCCCTCACTAGATGTCTTTATTAATAATTGTAATGTGCCCTTGGGTTCCCAAATATGGAATGACATTATGAAATCTAGAAATATTTCTTCTTTAGGAATGATATGTAAAGTGGGAAATGAAAGACTCATCCAGTTCTGGGAAGGAAAATGACTCTTTGAGGAACCCTTGGCTAGCATTCCTTTATTTTCCTCTTTCATAGATAGATGTAAAGAGAATTTTTATGTGTTCATGATTGATCACAGGCATCACCAGAAATGGGTCAACTTATCTAAGGTGAATGAAGCCTAAAGCCAATCCATATCTCTCTTAATGCTTGGACTATTAACCTTGATTCTGAAGATCATCTTATTTGGACTAGTAATTCTTCTGGTTGCTTCTCTATTTACTTGACTATTTCTCTATTGTATCCTTCCCCTTCACCTCCTCCCTTCTATAATAATTATTGGTTGAAATATCTTACCCCTAATCTTAATATTTTTTTGTCTTTTTCTACAGAATAGGGTTTTAACAATTGCTAATGTTTGTAGAAGAGATTTTATTATTCGTAAAAGTGCTACTTGTGTACATATGCAGAAGAGTCTTCTCCTCATTTTTTTCTCCACTGCAAGTTCACTAGGGATATCTAGGCCATTATCTTGTAGAGATGGAACCCCATCTGGGTGCTCCATGTTTCTATCTAGAACATATTTAACCAATGGTGTTTTCCCTCTTCAAACCAAGTCATTAAGGTGATGTGGTAAAATACTGATTCACCCCCCCCCCCCTCTTATTATTTCTTAATCCTAACAATTGGTATCAAATATTTTGGCCCTTGGAGAGAAAACCTAATAGCGTGAGGGAGATCCTAATTGATTTAAGCAATTTAGAAGAAAATATTGAAGCAGTACTTGAAGACCTGGATAAGGCTAATGTTGATAATGTGGAACTAAAATTTAAATTAAGAAGAGTTGAAAACTACATCAAGAAGCTTAAATAGAAGCTTGAACTCCCATGGGAAAAAAATATAAGAACTCATGGATAAATACAGAAGGAACTTGAAGATGATTAATTAGAAATGAATGAGAAGCTTAAACAAGATAAAGACACATTGAAACATGAATGTGAAGTTACTAATTCATAGATAGTGAAATAAATTCAACAAGAGAAAGATGAAAAGCGTAGAATCAAAGAAATTCTAAAGAATGCAAATTTACATATGGGAAAGATGCAGTTTGAACTTGATGGTTCCAAAATCAAGTATCATGAATTGGAGAAATATAACCACATTATTAAGAGATAACTTGTTGAGGAAAGAATCACATTGAGAAACTTCATGTGAAAAACAAAAAGATTGATGAGTAGCTTGAAAGACAAATCCTAAAGGTGAGAAAACAAGAGTTGGTTTTGATGAAGCAGAATTCTCTAAATCTCAAGAAAGATAGTTTGAAGGAAAAACAAATGAGACACCTAATCAAAAAGAAGATCTTATACAACAAGAGGAACCTAGAGAGAAGACTAGACCTTTTAGAGGAAGATGCTTTGGATGAAACAAGGTTGCTCAGATGAAGAGGTATTGCAGAGGTAAGATTCCTTATAAGCCATTTTTTTTTATTGTTTCAATTGCTATGAATATGGGCACAAGAAGGAACAATGTAGAAAACCTGATAAATCAAGCTCTAAACAAGACTACATCGGAGAAGAAAGTGCAACTAAGATTACATGTTATAGATGTAAAGATCATTTTTATGTATTCATGATCGAGCGCTGGTGTGACCAGAAATGGGTCAACTTATATGAGGTGAATGAAGCCCTTAAGACACTTCAGATCTCTCTCAATTCTTGGACTATTAACCTTAATTATGAAGATCATCTTATTTGGGCTATTACTTCTTCTAGTTGCTTCTCTATTTCCTTCATTGTCTCTATATTGTCTCCTTCCCCTTGACCTCCTCCCTTCTAGGATAAGGCTTGGGTGAAAGATATTACCCCTAAGCTTAAATTTTTTTTTGGCATTTTCTGCAGAATAGGGTTTTAACGACTAACAATCTTTGTAAAATATATTTTATGATTCGTAACATGTGCTACTTTTGTACAGATGTGGAAGAGTCTTCCCCTCATTTTTTTCTCTACTACAAGTTCCCTAGGGATATCTGGGTCATTATCTTGCAGAGATGGAACCTCAATTGGGTGCTCACTATTTCTATCTAGGACTTATCTCACCAACAGTACTGTCCCTCTTCAAATCAAGTCATTAAGGTGATGTGGTGCTTTATTTCCCACATCTGATTTGGGATATATGGAAGGAAAAAAATAATAGGATTTTTTAGGAATGCAACTGATGCAGTCTGATAATCCTTAAGGAAAAAAAGTTGTCATTATTATACAAGGAAATAGTTTTGGACTGTCGGTCACAGTGTACACCGACAAAAAGTTTACATTGTAGCCTGAGGAAGACATGTCTACAAAGTAAACCGAGTAGAATGATTATAGAGACATCACCAAGCACAGTCTACAGAGTATATTGAGCACCAATCTACCAAGAGACAATTTTATTCCCGAGAAAAGTGGATCTTATCTACACATTAGCTAAAGCACTTTAGTCTTTAAAATAGCTTTATGCTCAGCTAGAAAACCATTTTTTGTGGATCAAGAACAATGAAAATTGTGGATTTAATTAGTTTAACTAATTTTATTCATGCAAACTAGGAGATCAAGGTCAAGTTGTAAACATTTGATCATTAGATTTATCAAGAAAAGTGTGAAACCTAATTAGGTCATAATATTGCATTAATATATGTAGTAATCAATCAAGAAGAAGATCATTGTAGCTGCAGATGACATCTATGAATCAGATAGAGGTTTTCATGCACAAGGATAGAAAAAGAAGAATTTAGTTTATCAAGAACTACATACAAGGCTACTGAGAAGAATAGAGGTATTATCCATCACAATAGGTGATACATATATTTTGTGAACTTAATGGATCTAAAATCATAAATTCAAGATTGCAAGCTATCAGGTCATAAGTATTTTTTTCTACTCTCTAATAATTGTAGAAAATAGAAGAAATCCTTCAAGAAGGTGGACTTAATAGTCTTATTGTAAATCTCTTAACCGAGTGCACACATACATTGTGCTGTTAAAATATCTTAACCAAGTAGGCAGAACAATTCTAAAATGTTACTCTTAACAGGATAAGATCATCAGAAGTGATCACAACTTGTAGCCTTAACCGACACCTTCCATTCTGTAGATAGTGAAGCTTTGTGGGTTTCATCCCCACCACAGTTTTTAGCTTCTAATAGGGGTTTTCTATGTTATCAATTCTTGTGTCATGTGTAAATGAGTTTCATGAATGTTTCTATGTTTGTTTACATGCACTTACATTTATGCTATGATATTACATGCATGAGGTAGTAAAGTAATAATGGTCGGTATTGAAAGTAAAGATTACTAAGTTTTAATAGGTAAAAGTTTTTAAGGGTACTGATTCACCCCTCCCCTCTTAGTACACACCCTTCCATTATTCCAACAATTGGTATCAAAGCTAGATCTCTTATTTGGAATATTTTAATCACTTGAGAGAAAAGATCATACAATGGAAAATTATAAGCTTGACAAAAATATTGAGAACCAGAAGTTGCAGATACTGATTTTCTTTGAGCAATACAAAGAAGCAAGAATCAAAATGAAAGAGCTATTGGATGAAAGAAAAGTCATGGCATCTTGCTACAATGAAACTGACTATCATGAAAAAGAGATGCCTGATTTATTTGATTCATCAGGATCTAGATCTCATAATACATTTGACACATCTAAAGGAATCATTACAAGTCTAAATGAAATCAAACAACATATGACTAAACAAGTGAAGGTACTATAGATAGGTCAAGAGACATGAATGGTAAGAATGGCTGATTTTATGAATAATGATAGACAAGCTGAACAAGAAAGAACTTTAGTTATTGATGACAGGAGAAAGATTACTGAGAAATTACAAGAAAAAGAATTTGAGATACAGAGACTTACTGAACATCACATTGAGATCACAAATCAAATAGTTCTTATGAGTCATGAGGCCAACCAAGTGAACAAAGAACTTAATGGAAAATTGGAATTTATTGGTGAACTAAAAGAAGAAAATGAGAAACTGAAGCATGAAGCAAAGATTCAAAAACAACATAATGATATGATCAGGAAATTTGAAGACAGTACAAAAAGAATGGATGAATTTCTGAATGGACAGAGAAGAATCAACAACAATACTAGTTTAGGTTATATCGAGCATAGATAGTCATCATACCGAGCTGATCAAAGGGATGTCTATACAACTCCAAGACCAATGAAGCATTCATGTAATCATTGTAGAAAACTAGGCCATGGATCAAATGTTTGCAAGGGCAAGGCTAAAGGTATTCCTAAATCTACTTCTACATTCATAGGTAATTTTTATAATTGTAACAAGCATGGACACAAAGCACATGAATGAATATCTATAGTGAAAAAACCAGAGAAGGAATACTGCATGGAAAAATATTGTCCTACTTGAAAAATGTGTGGCCACACATCTCATGAATGTAGGAAAAATAAAAAGAAAGTATGGAAACCTAAAGAGCAATAAAATGCTTATAAACTGAGAAGAGTCGGTAATTCATATGTTTAGGATTACAACACTTGGATAAATTGCAGATCATGTGGTAGATATGGACATATAGCTGCAAACTATATGAGGAAATGGATGAGAAGATCTAGAAACTAGACTAACTCTGGAATGGCATGCTTACAATGTCATAAGGTCGGTCACATAAGAAAGGAATGCAAAGACCGAGTGACAAAGTCAAGCACTTTTTTACAAATGGAAACACTATTGAAGACATCATGAGAATGAGAAATCAAATGTGGAGGAAAGATTCAAACAATGATAATGCTAGACCAAGAACTATAGTTGGTGACACCTCATCTAATGGATTAGGCGATTCCACCACCCCCACCTAAGCAATACAAGTAAGTACAAAACTACACTCTACAAAGGTATATTTTACACTAGTTCCTATATCCATTGAGAAAAAGCCAAATTAGCATGAATGAAGATGCACTATGGTATTAATTGTTATGTTAATGTGAATCTAGTATGGTGGGTCAATATAAACTGAGCATACACTACACGTTGGTAAACATATGAAAGATAACTGAGTTAACAATATACACCAAGCATCATCAGTAAAACATGTGGGAGACAACTGAGTTGACACCTTGTACCGAGTATTGAATACTCACTGAGTTGAATTATTTTGTGTTGACCGAGCATCTTTGTTTTGTTGACCAAGAAGTAGGTGAAGCATTCAATGCATCACTTAGGGTACATTTTCTATAAAAGGGCCGACGAAAGATCATTTCATTCACCCAGCGATAAAGATCAAGAGAAGAGCAAATTAGAGTGACTAAGAAGTGACAAGATTGCAGAGCTACCAACAGCAGATTCAAACCCACTCTTAAAAATTCCAAGCATCTATAGAAAAGATCAAGTGAGTATCTAGACTCACCAAGCTAACTATTTAATAATAGAGAAGCCCTAATTTGTCAAACAATGGAAACCACATCATAGGTCATCAAGATCAAGAATGCAAAGGACAAAAAGATAGCCTTGATAAAGAACTCAACATGCGAAGAACCAAAATACAACTTATATCCTAAGGTTGCTTCTCAACTCGAAGACAAGGGAGCATTTTCAAGTATTCCTCCTAGGGTTTTACTGGTTGAAGATATCTGTGCATACATTCACTGCAAGGTTGCAGAGATCAGAGACCTTGAGATTTAGGAAGCTTACAAGAAGCTATGTAAGGATGGAAACCTATGGAATGAGTATAAGCACATAGAAGTGAAAGGGTTAACCAATGCCCTACTATTACCGAAAGAGTTCAAAACCAAGTGGATACGGATAGTACTTAGCTGAGTACATGATGGGAAAATTTTTCTAGATGAACCCAAACCGATCACAAAAGATGTGATTCATGCAGTGACCAGTTATCCTATCACCAAAAGGAAAAATCCCTAAAGCATCCTTCACACCCCAATATTAAAAAGCTAACTAGAGATGAATGGGATGGAAGATGATTGAAACTTAATACAATCACTGACCCTGAGATGAATTTTAGTGCATGTGTACTTGGGTAAAAGATATTCCAAGCTAGCAGAATGAACATCATAGCATGTGGAGCAGTTGACACTGCATATAAAATTGTGAAGAAGGGACTGTAACTAGACATATCTGAGCTACTACTGAAGAAACTAGAAGAGAATATGATAACAAGTAGATCAACCATATCTAAACCATTTAATTTTGGTTCCCTCCTTATGTGCACATTCTTCTATTTGCAGAACTTATTTCCTTCAGTTAGTAATGTCACTTGGGACACAAACCGACCAATCACTATACAGATTAGTGATTTCATTAAGTCACTATGAGATAATTTCATTCCTTTAATGGATGGCTACTTTTCCACATTCAAGACTAGGATGGAGAAGAGGATGAGAATCCCTACTCAACTAGTGGAAAACTATAAAGATGAGATATGTTTTACAGTGGAAACTGATACTATACTCAACAAATTTGTCAACCCTAGAACAGCATGGTTACCACCACTTGAATATGAAATTGATATAGACCAGGATATAAAAGCCATTGAAACCTTGCTAAATGAACCAATGGACAAAATTTTGAAAATATTTGGAACATATGAGAAATCCAAGTCAAGGATAAAGACTGGCGTAGTAGTGAATAAGATAGGGAAGAAGCAAACCCAAATGGTAAAGACACTCAAGAAGAAACTCTCGGTAATCGATGAAGAGTTAGAGCAAATAGAGGATATCACCAAGGAACAATCACTAGTCAATGAAGGTAAAGAGATGAGTGAATTTGAGCCTACTGAATCTGATGCAAAGCCACCAAAGGCAAAGAAATTAAAGGTTACTAATGTAATAGTTGCATCTAGGACTAGGAGCAAAATAGCTAAGGTAGACTCACCACCATTGAAGAAAGGTACAGTGAAAACTTATATGAAAATAAAAGCCTCAACTGAGCCTAGACAATGCAAAATATATGTAAGAGGAAGAGAAGATAAGGTTGATACTATAGAGGTGGAAAGAGAACAGAGAATACAAGCAGAGAAGGTCAAAATACCAAAGACAATTGATGAAGTTGCGGAGTCAATCATCAACATAGGAAGTCTACAACATCATAAGCTTCGACAATGGGTAAATATGCCTATCGAGGATCAGAATAAGATAGAAGAGGCCATAATCAAGATGGTGGTTTCATACAAGTATGTACCTCTACAATTTGACATTCATATTCCACAAGAGATAAATGATAAAATATCAATTAGCTGGACATATGCATTACACACGAAAAAATAGATGAGGGAGAGATCCCTAGTTACTT
This sequence comes from Thuja plicata, assembly GCA_018584345.1. Classification (NCBI taxonomy): domain Eukaryota; kingdom Viridiplantae; phylum Streptophyta; class Pinopsida; order Cupressales; family Cupressaceae; genus Thuja; species Thuja plicata. The sequence continues at coordinate 963,272 of MU227213.1, forward strand.
TCATGCCCGAGTCCACAGTTGAAGAAATTGATTCAACAATGAAGGAACATGCAAAGAAATTTTTGGCGAATACAAGAGCATACAAAGTACTGCAAGATAGGTTAGAAGATATTGATATAGAAAGTAATAAGATTTGGACACAAATCTTTAATCCACCTGAGCAGATACTAGCTCTAACTGAGACAACTCACAATGAGGAGAAGGAGGTCACACCGATCCCCGAGCACATTTTTATCAATGAAACAAAGGGTATCACTCCCATTGAATTAACCACTGAAGCAACAAAATTCATGGATGATATTCCTAAAATATTACAATCATTAGGGGAAACAACATACATAATGATGCAGAGCAAGCAGCCACACAACCTAGATTGGTCTTCTTTGACTAGAAGAACCTCAAATCCCTACCTTGGGCCTTCTCCTTTATCCAAGAACACCTAGGGGTTCTATACCTCCTTTCTCAAATGGACTTACTATGCCACACCCTTCCCTGACTCTTAGGGACTTCTCACAACTTGGATCCAATTTAGGCTTTAGGGACCAATTCCCTCAAATAGACAAAATGAAGGATTTCTATAAAAACTACATGGGAATTCAATTAAATTATGGTAAGGTCTAATATTGACCTAATAAACTATGAATCACTCACTTTTGGAGTTCCTAAACACCCACAACCTATCCTACTCAAATTAGCACAGTCAATCTTGTAGCCTTTCTCACTCGGTTTTTGGTTGATAACTCTCAACTTCTCCAAAATACTTGTCAATATCCTTACCTTTTAGGATACCCTTTATCCTCCTCCTTCATACCACAAGAGATGGAATGTTTACTTCACCCCTTCACTATCAAACTCTAGCTCTATCCACAGGCCTAATTGGTCAAACCAGGCTTGGATAACAAAGAAATTGTTTGAAAATGGATTCATGAAACCAAATAAACCCCTTAGGAATATTACCTATACTCTAAATTGTTCATCCCAACCATTCACAAAGTCTCTTCAATCACTGAGACTGGTTATACACTCTATCTCCTACTTTCCTGGTCAAATACATAGATATATTTGACCTAGGGCTGGGTGGAAAACCCCTCCAACAGAACCCTTTGTTTCTATGCTTTAGGAATCTTTAATATTTCCTCCCTAACTTTCATTCCCCAAAGGGCCATGTTTTTTCCATAGTGGGAAAGAAATTTAGGGCTCCATGACCAAATTACCCTTAGTTTCTGGGGTCTACAGAACCAGCGACCTAGAAAATTATTGTTCTCTCACCAAACCAAACCAAATTACCCCAAACCAAAGGAACATATCATTTATATCACTAAGAAACCAAAATCAATTGTATTTTCATCTGTAAAAATCTGTACAGTATCTGCAAACTTGAAAACACAGTAACTATTCACAAAATAACAAAACTCCTTACTTGTTTACCCTTCCAAAAGTTTGTACAATCATTAAGAACCCATGAATGGGATTGAAACATTTTTAAATATCAGTTGAAATGGTCATAACTATAATTCAAATTTTTATGAACTGAAGTTGCAACTTTTCAACTATACCGAGAAACTTTTTGAAAAATTTTCAATGTTGTCAAACAACATTTTTTATAATTTTCCCTATTTACAACATTTTGCACACTAGGCTTATGTAATTTCACAAATGGCTTCAAAACATGTCCTAGTGACCTAATACCTAGTGAGAAACCTAGAAATCACAACTTTATTCTTAATTGATCATTTTTACATCCTAGTATATAAATGCACCTAGGATCCAAAAGATCTTACACTTGGCTTATTACATTATTCTCATTTATCAACTGATCCCAAAGGATCCTAATCTATCCTAGGGAAGAACATGAAGGACATAGATTTGGTTCCCCACACCATACACCTTAGGCCACTAAAACTCAATTCCCTTGGTTCCCCACACCATACACCTTAGGCCACTGAAACTCAATTCCCTTGATGTGTAATGTCTACAATTTGGAGGCCCATCTTCTCAATGTCCTTCTTTGTTAGCCATGTAGCATCTTCCAATGGATTGTCCTTCCACTTGAATAGATACTCATGATATGCTCTCCTCTTGGTCATTTTACTGGCCCTTGTGTCCAATTGGGTTTCAACTTCATGTTGATTTGGATGAGGAAGTTGTTGAAGTACTGTAGCTTCCTGTGTTCCTTCTAGACTTGCATCAAAGACATTAGGACCTTTATAGGCATAAATATCACATACATTGAAGGTGTTAGACAATCCAATGTCTGGAGGTAAATCAATTTTATAGGAATTTTTGCCACATTTCTACAATATCTTGAAGGGTCCCATCTTCTTCATCATCAATTTGGTATACTTCCCTTTAGGAAGTCTCTCTGCTCGAAGGTTGATCATCACCATGTCCCCTACCTTATACTGCACATCCCTTCTTATTTTATTTTCTATCTCTTTGTACTTTCCTAAATTTTGTTCAAGTCTTCTCCTGACTTCTTTGTGAAGTTCTTTCATGACATCTGCAAAGTCTTCTTCTTTTGTACTCCTTCTTTCCATACTATTGATGTTTCTTAACTCCATTACACCTCTAGGGTGTGTCTCATATAGAAGTTGGAATGGGCTATGACCAGTGCTCCTATTCACTGAGTCATTATAGGAAAATTAGTCCTGTGGTATTACTGCATCCGATGTGGCTCCATGGTCTTTTTTCAGACAACTTATTAGGTTTCCAAGGGACCTATTTATGACCTATGTTTGGTCATCTATTTGAGGATGATATGTCAATGAGTATGACAGGTTGGTCCCTAATCTTTTCCACAGTGTTCTCCAAAAATGTCCAAGAAATTTTGAATCCCTATCTGATACTACGGTCATTGGTAATCCATGCAACCTCACTACTTCCTTGAAGAATATCCCTGCTATATGAGAGGCATCATGGGTTTTTTTTCAAGGTAGGAAGTGGGTCATTTTGGAAAGCCTATATACTACCACATAGATATTATCATATCCCTATTTGGTTCTTGGTAGTCCCAATGAAAATTACATGCTAATGGAGTCCCAAGGCTTCATTGGGATGGGTAAAGGGTTATACAATCCTGCATTGGATGACCTACCCTTGGCTTTCTGACAAACCATACACTTCTCAACAAACTGTCTTACCTTTGTCCGCATTTTGGGCTAGAAATAGAACCTTCTTACCATCTCCAAAGTTTTTTCCAATCCAAAGTGACCTCGTAAGCCTCCACAATGCTTCTCCCTTATGATGCTCTCTCATGGATCTCCTTGGAATACAAAGTTGACTTCCTCTGAAAATTAGTTCTTCCTGCAACATGTAGTCTACAAAATCACTATGATATTTTTCACTCATATCCTTGCATACTTGGTATGCCTCTAAAAATTCTTCATCTTGTTCATACATCCCTTTCATGGAATTAATTCCAACACTTGCCAATCTAACTTCTTGAATGGTCATATTCCTCCTACTAAGGGCATCTGCAACCTTATTGGTTATACCCTTCTTGTGTTTAATGATGAAATTGTATGTTTGGATGTATTCCATCATCTTGATGTGTCTTTGGTTTAACTTGTCTTGTCTATTCAAAAAGCTCAAAGCATGATTATCAGTATAAACTATGAACTCCTTAGGAAACAAATAATTCCTTCACTTCCTTAAAGACTGAACCATTGCATACCTTTCCAAATCATAGGTTGAGAACCTTTGTTTTTCCTCATTCAACTTCTCACTAAAGAAGGCTACTAGTTTTCCTTCTTGACTTAGGACCCCTCCTATAGCCCTATTTCTAGCATGACACTCTATTGTGAACATTTTATTGAAATCGGGCAAAACTAATGTGGGTTCTTCTGATACCCTCCTTTTCAAGTACTCAAAATATTTCTTTTCTTCATTTGTCCATACAAAATGACACTTCCTTCCACCCTTAATTGTGCTAATCATAGGGACACAAACATTGCTAAAAACCCTAATAAATTTTCTATAAAAACTAGTTAGTCCATGAAAGCTTTTTACCTCACTATCAGTCCTTGGTGTGGGCCAATTGATTATGGCTTCCACCTTCTCTGGATCCATTTTGAGATATCCCTTTGAGATGAAAAATCTAAGGAACACCAACTCTTCCTACAAGAAGACACATTTATCCAAATTGACCTTTAACTTTTCATGTTTGAGCCTTTCCAAAACCATCTCCAAGTGGGTTAGATGTTCTTCTCTATTCTTACAAAAAATCAATATCATCTAAATATACAGCCACAAAATGATTAATAAAAGGTTTCAACATTTCATTCATGAGCCTCATGAATGTTCTTGTAGCATTTGAGAGGCTAAAGGGCATCACCAACCATTCATAGAGCCCTTCATTAGTCTTGAATGCAGTCTTTCATTCATCCGCCTATCTAATCTAGATCTGGTGGTACCCACTTTTCAAATCCAACTTGGATTAATGTCTAGACCCTCCTAGTAAATCCATTAAGTCCTCCATTCTAGGAATAGGGAATCTGTATATGATAGTGATTTCTTTTATGGTCCTAGATTCAGTACATAGTCTCCACGTACCTTCTTTCTTTGGAGCCAATAGTGCAGGGACTGCACAAGGACTGATGCTCCTTCTAATGAACCCTTTCTTGAGAAATTATTCAACCTCTCTAGTTAACTCGTCATTCTGATCTGGTGTCAATTTATATGCATCCTTATTAGGCAATGTGGACCCTGGTATAAGTTTAATACAATGACTAACATCTCTGACTAGTGGAAGTGTATCTATGGTACTATCTTTAATGATCTCCTTGTACATCTTTAACAAACTTTGTACTTCCTTCACGTCCTACTATCCTCTCATTTTCCTTTTATATTACTACTTTCTTTTCTTCTCTTCTTGGTTTTACCACAATGGCAAAAAAGGGGTGTCCCTTCCTTTAAGGGTCTTCAAAAACTCCTTTTTCTCCTACAACTAGCACACTAGTCACTTGGTGTGTTTCTTTCCCACAATCTGGTAAGGGTCTCATTGTATACTCCCTTCCATCCTTAGTAAGCACATAAACATTGCTTCTCCCATCATGTTTTGTGTTCACATCAAGCTACCGAGGCCTTCCTAATAATAGGTGGCAAGCATTCATCTTTGCAACATCACACAAAATCTTGTCTTTGTAGTCTCATACCTGAAACTTGTTCATTTACAAGAGCTTGTTGCTCTTTGTTTAACCATGAGGCCTTATAGGGGTTAGGGTGAGGTAACTTCTTCAAACCAAACTTTCTAACCATTTATATGGATGCTAGATTATCTATTGAACCAAAATCTACTATTACCTTACACACTTTACCTTTCACCTTGCATGTTGTCTTAAAGAGAGTCTTTCTCTGAGGTGGCTCTTTTTTTGCAACTATCTTTAATAAATTCCTTTTGAACATCAATCATTCACCTTCTTTTGGAACAACATTCCCTCTTGTCTCTTGTACACTTTGTGTGTCTTCTTCTTGAGCAAGGTGGACTCTTCTTTCTCTCCCTTGGTTATTTTCTCCATTCTTCTCTGGACATCTAGAGGACTGGTGTCCTATCTGATTGCAAGTGAAATATCTATCAGTGAATACTCCTTTTGTTCTTCCTCCGAATCTTCCTCTACCATTGGGTCTCCTTCCTCTAAATCATCCTCTAGGATTTTTCTCTCCTTCTTGGTTTTCTTGACCATTAGTTCCTCCAAAAAAAAAATTATATGGTCCTCTACCACCAAACCTTCCTCTACCTCTAAAATGTCCACCTCTACCTCTATTTTGGGAATCACTCTTCCTCCTTTGATTATCCTCTATCTTTAGTGTCATCTGATAGCATAGATGCACTATTTTGGGGTTGAATAAAGTCAACTCATCCCTTATGGAGTACTTAAGTCTATTCAAGTACCTAGCCAACTTTTGTTTCTCATTTTCAGGGACTTTGGCTCTCAAGGTGAGTTTGTGAAACTCCTCAGTATATGCACTCACATCTAATGATGACATGTAACTGATTGAATGATTGATAATGTTAAGTTGAAGATGATGCAAAACATTAAACTAGTTAGTGGTTTGTATTGTCATTGATGTCAACTCGATATCATTTGTACGGTCATATACATAATGCCAAAGACTTCATAGAATCAATGGAACAATGATTATGCTTTTAGAAATGCATAAAAGTCAAGTATTCACTAAGTGACAGACAACACCAACGGAGTGCACACCATCGGTAAAGGCACAGAAAAAGTCACAGTGATTCCCAACGAGCAGAAGATAGTGTTTCCCAATGAAGTAGAATCACAGGATACCCAACGAGATAAAAATAGAGTTGCCTAATGAGAAAGATCCAATAATGCCCGACAAATGGAGATCTCAAAGCTAACTGAAGTTACACTGACAGAACTGGCAGTTGTCACTTATGACAGACTATAGAATTGAACGACAGAACAAAGAGATCATAAAATGACAAAATATCTAGTTGGCAGAGCTTAAGGATAGACTTAATTGATTGTTTTATTTGTTTTATTAAACCACAGTTAAGCAATTGATTTACACAATTGGCAAGAGGATAACTACGAGATAAAACAAGAGTTAAAGTCATAAATCAAATTGGCTGGACTATTTTTCACGCCAAGAATCAAGAATCAAGAATCAAAAATAAAGGAATATCGTGTCTATATCAAAGACAAGCATAATTCATTTCTGCAAGCAATCAGATACATGGGGGAGTGAATTGAAATAAGATGCTGAAGAGAAACTGGTGAAGGATAAACTTCATACAGTCCTGATCAATCAAGCTAAGGGAGAGCTAAAGAATTCTGCAGACACCGACGAACAGTAAAGCACAGCATCACAGAGCAGAAAGTGTGAAGCATAAAGGAATTAAATTGATACATTGATTAGAGAGGTATTGTAAGTAAATAGATCTGAATATCTACAATTCAAAGTTGCATTAGAAATAGGTCATTGTGTTTTAGTCTAACCATTGAAGCATTAAGTCTCTTAACATAGTAGGACTTAGCCATCTTCTATAATTGAGGTATCTCCTAATAGATTACCAAAAAGGTTGATTCATGATAGTAGCATCGGTCTTACCTAAAACCTATTGACAGTCTAAGAAGGATGTTGATTCAAGGATGGTAGTAAGATTAGCATAAAGCCTATTGACAGTCTAAAGGCTGATTCAAGGATGGTAGCGTAGATGCCAGATACTAAGTGACAACCTATGTATAAAAATCCTCTAACAAGGTCGCACTTAACCGTGTGTTTGTAACCTTTAACAGGGTTGGCTCCTAACAGGGCTCACTTCAGACGAGTGAAAATTTGGGGTACTAGTCCCAGTGGTTTTTTACCTTAATAGGGTTTCCACGTTAAAATCCATGTGTTATGTGTGTATGGTTTATTACTTTATTATTTTACATGTCACACATGCATTTTTGGATTGATTGGTTTACTCTGCATATTTACTGAGCTTCGGTAAATAACTTTTACTTCTTATCGGTAATAAAGGAGAATAAGGACATATAAGGTAAACTAACAGATAGTCAATTATTTTAAGTATTTCAAGGCATACATCTTGTAGGGACTTAATAATCTGAGGTGTATTGATTGGTGGATTAAAGTTTAAAGGATAATTTTTGAGGCCACTGATTCACCCCCCACCCCCCCCTCTAAGTTATTACTAACAATTGGTATCAGAGCTTGTGTGCTTAGAAGGAAGGTTTCAAGACCTAAGTAAAGATCACAAGATGAACAAACGAGTTGTGTGCTTAGAAGGAAGGTTTCAAGACCTAAGTAAAGATCACAAGATGAACAAACAAGATGTGCCCAAGTTGAACAAAGACAACTTTGCTTCATGGAAAAGTAGAATAAGACTCCACTTATCAGGTATTGGCAATGATATTACTCAATACTTAGATACTGAATATGTGTTGCCTATAGGACCA
>MU227213.1:975131-996683 GCA_018584345.1 Thuja plicata
AGAATCAAATCTAAGCTTACACAGAGCTTACCGGTGGTCAGACATTTTTATCAGTTATCAAAACAAACTGTTTGGTAATTTGATGAATCTCAACAATTGTATTTCATGTTGTATTAGAAATAGTATAATGTGATAATATAGAATGTTGCCATCAATGCCAAAGGGAGAGATTGATGACATGTAATTGATTGAATGTTTGATAATGTTAAGTTGAAGATGATGCAAAACATTAAACCAGTTAGTGGTTTGTATTATCATTAATGTCAACTTGATATCATCTGTACGGTCATATACATAATTCCAAAGACTTCATAGAATCAATGGAACAATGATTATGCTTTCAGCAATGCATAAAAGTCAAGTATTCACTAAGTGACAGACAACACCGACAAAGTGCACAACATCGGTAAAGGCACAGAAAAAGTCACAGTGATGCCCGACGAGCAGAAGATAGTGTTTCCTGATGAAGCAGAATCACAAGATGCCTGACAAGCTAAAAATAGAGCTGTCTAGCAAGCAAGATCCGATGATGCCTGATAGACGGAGATCCCAAAGCTAATTGAAGTTACACCGACGGAACTGGCAGTTGTCCCTGACGAAGAACTAGAGAATTGACCGACAGAATAGAGAGATCAGAAAATGAAAAAATATCTAGCTGACAGAGCTTAAGGATAGACTTAACTGATTGTTTTATTTGTTTCATTGAACCATAGTTAAGCAATTGATTTATACAGTTGGCAAGAAGATAACTATGAGATAAATCAGGAGTTAAAGTCGTAAATCAAATTGGCTAGATTGTTTTTCACACCAAGAATCAAGAATCAAGAATCAAAAATAAAGGAATATCATGTCTGTATAAGAGACAAGCATAATTCATTTCCACAAGCAATCAGATACATGGGGGAGTGAACTGAAATAAGATGCTAAAGAGAAACTAGTGAAGGATAAACTTCATACAGTCCTGATCAATCAAGCTAAGGGAGAGCTAAAGAATTCTGTAGACACCAATGAATAGTAAAGCACAGCATCACAGAGCAGAAAGTGTGAAGCATAAAGGAATTGAAGTGATACATTGATCAAAGAGGTATTGTAAGTAAATAGATATGAATATCTGCAATTTAAAGTTGCATTAGAAACAGGTCATTGTGTATCATTTTAACCATTGAAGCATTAATTCTCTTAATAGAGTAGGACTTAACTTTCTTCTATAATTGAGGTATATCCTAACAGATTACCAAAAAGGTTGATTCATGATAGTAGCATCAGTATTACCTAAAACCTATTGACAGTATAAGAAGGAGGCTGATTCAAGGATGGTAGTAAGATTAGCATAAAGCTTATTGACAGTCTAAAGGCTGATTCAAGGATGGTAGCATAGATGCCATATACTAAGTGACAACCTATGTATAAAAATGCTCTAACAAGGTCGCACTTAACCGTGTGTTTGTAACCTTTAATAGGGTTGGCTCCTAACAGGGCTCACTTTAGAAGAGTGAAAATTTGGGGTACCGATCCCAGTGATTTTTTCCCTTAACAGGGTTTCCACATTAAAATCCATGTGTTATGTGTGTATGGTTTATTACTTTATTCTTTTACATTTCACATATTCATTTCTGGATTGATTGGTTTACTCTGTTACTGAGCTTTGGTAAATAATTTTTACTGCTTATTGGTAATCAAGGAGAATAAGGAAAGACAAGGTAAATCAATAAATAGTTAATTATTTCAAGTATTTCAAGGCATACATCTTGTAGGGACTTAATAATCTAAGGTGTATTGATTGGTGGATTAAATTTTAAATGATAAATTTTTGAGGCCACTGATTCACCCCCCCCCCTTCAGTTATTACTAACAATCTAAGTCATTTTGCTTTAGACTTTGCAACTTCTGGTGCATTAGGATCTCATAGTCTTCAGGTATGAATTGTTTCCTGGTCTCTATTTTGATTCTCCTCCAAGTGGCTATTTTTTCCTTCCCTTCATCAAGTCTCTTGTTCTGAAGGAGGTTCCACCAACTAAGGGTCGAGCCCTTCATTTTTGACTTTGAAATTCTCACCTTTTGGTTCTCAGGTGCCCTATCACATTCAAAGTGATTATCTAGGGCTTCAACCCAATCCACACATTATTTTGGATTTAATTTTCCACAAAAAATAGGGAGGTCATCATTGGTGTCTTTTCTCCCTTACTTCTCAAGGGCTTCCAACATGAATCTTTGATCTGCAGGAAGTGCTTGTCTATCCAGTAGAGGCTCTTCATCTTCACCTTCTTCTTATTCTTCTTCAAAGTAGAGAGTCTACAGGAAGTGCTTGTCTATCTAGTAGAGCCTCTTCATCTTCAACTTCTTCTTCTTCTTCTTCAANTGTACTCCTCTGTCTACTTTCCCTCTCAGTTTATCCAACTCTCTCTTCATGGCTCTCTTCTCTTCTCTCACTACGTTTCTTTTTTCCATTCATTCCTCGACCAATTTATCCAAATCAACATTGGCTATTCTCAGAAGGATCTCCCTCTCTCCATCCTCATTTTGACACATCTTTTCTTCACTTCTTCTTTCCAATCAGGTTCGTAGTGCTCTGATACCACTTGATGCAGAGCAAGAATCCACACAACCTAGATTGGTCTTCTTTGACTAGAAGAACCTCAAATCCCTACCTTAGGCCTTCTCCTTGATCCAACCACTCCTAGGGGTTCTATACCTCCTTTCTAAAATGGACTTACTATGCCACGCCCTTCCCTGACTCTTAGGGACTTCTCACAACTTAAATCCAATTTAGGCTTTAGGGATCAATTCCCTCAAATAGACAAAATGAAGGATTTCTATCCCAACTACATGGGAATTCAATTAAATTGTGGTAAGGTCTTATCTTTACCTCATACACTAGGAATGACTCACTTTTGGAGTTCCTAAACACCCACAACCTATCCTACTCAAATTAGGACAGTCAATCTTATAGCATTTCTCACTCAGTTTTTGGTGGATAACTCTCAACTTATCCAAAAGACTTGTCAATATCCTTACCTTTTAGGATACCCTTTGTCCTCCTCCTTCATACCCCAAGAGATGGAATTTTGACTTCACTCCGGCAGTATCATACTCTCACTCTGTCCACAGGCCTGACTTGCCAAATCAGGCTTAGATAACAAAGAAACTATTTGAAAATGGGTTCATGAAACCAAATAAAACCCTTAGGAATCTTCCTTATACTCTAAATGTTTGATCCCAACCATTCCCAAAGTCTCTTCAATCACTAAGACTGGTTATCCATTCTATCTCCTACTTTCCTGGTCAAATACATAGAGATATTTGACCTAGGGCTGGGTGGCAAACCCCTCCAATAGAACCCTCTATTTTTGTGCTTCATGAATCTCTAATATTCTCTCCCTAGCTTTGATTCCCCAAAGGCCCATGTTTTTTCCATGGTGGGAAAGGAAGTTAGAGCTCCATGACCAAATTACCCTCAGTTTGTGGGGTCTACAAAACCATTGACCTAGAAAATTACTGTTCTCTCACCAAACCAAACCAAATTACCCCAAATCAAAGGAAAAGATCACATATATCACTAAGAAACCAAAATCAATTGTATTTCTATCCATACCAATCTGTACAGTATCTGTAAACTCAAAAACACAGTAACTATTCACAAAATAACATAATTCCTTACTTGTTTACCCTTTCAAAAGTCTGTACAATCATTGCCAACCAATGAATGGGCTTGAAACATGTTTAAATACCAGTTGCAATGGTCATAACTATAATTCAAATCATTATGAACCAAATTTTGAACTTTTCAACTATATCGAGAAACTTTTTGAAAAGTTGTCAATGTTGTAAAATAACATTTTTTACAATTTTACCAATTTGTAACATTTTGCACACTAAGCTTATGTAATGCTACAAATGGATTCAAAACATGTCCTAATGACCTAATACCTAGTGAGAAACCTACAAATCATAACTTTATTCCCAATTGATCATTTTGACATCCTGGTTTATAATTGCACCTAGGATCCAAAAGATCTTACACTTGGCTTATTACATTATTCTCATTTATCAATTGATCCAAAGTATCCTAATCTATCCTAGGGAACAACATGAAGGACATATCTTTGGTTCCCTACACCACATAACAATACAATATGTCACTGAATGTGATCCTTCTAAGCCAAAGAAGATGAAGAAGTGACTATTGCCGCTGATTAAATAAAGGAACAGGAAATTGTTGATGTTGCACAGGAAAATCTTCTAGGTAACATGTCTTTATTGATACAAGATATCAATATAATCACTGGATAAAAGGAGAAAACACATGAGCCTAATGAAAACATACCAGAGGAAAAAGGTGATGAACATGGGGAGCAAAAAAATACAAATGAGGAGCAGAAAGATACAAGTGGAGAGGACAAACAGAGTTATGGCGCTTCCAAGAACACCGAAGAGGCAAACAAGGTTGCAGATAAAGACAAGGTTGAATTAGAGACATCTACAACCGACCAATAGGTTCATACCAAGTAGCATAGAAAAGGCACCACACCTCCCAGGAAATCACCAAAATCAACAGCCAGAGAAGGATCTTTCTATAATCCTTCATTCCCCTACTTCCAGCACCATTCCCAAGAAGAAAAAGAACAAGAAGAGAAAAGCACTAGTAAAACTTGATGAGATCATTGACATACGCGAATGTGATCCAAGAACACTAGATCCTGAGTCACTAACAAATTATGGAGAACTATGCAAAAGGAAGGAAATACATGACTAGCTTAAGAAGAAGCACAAAAATTCATAGGTCCTAGATGCTACAAAGGAAATCCTATTGCAAATAGTTCCAGACACACAAATTGATCAAAATTCACCAATCCTTGATCAACTAGTAATTCTAACCAAGGCCATAACATCACAAACTATAGAATTCGACAATGTGATTGAAGAATGTGTAGAAGAGAAGTGTCACTACAAGCTAACTGAGAAAATAAGCTAGGAAGTGGCAGAGAACAAGGTAAACATTTCTGAGCTAGTAACTACACTAGAACCAATCATATCAGAAGTAGTTAACTTAGTTCAAAATTTGTGCACACTAGAGAAATTCACTACCGAGCATAGTGAAAAGGTTTCTAAAACAAATGAGGATCTGAAAGCTAGTGAACAAAGTCTATCAACCACGCCAAATGCATTCAAACTGTAATATGAGAAAAATGTAGAATCAAAATGGTTGATAATTGAAATTCAAAAGGAAGAAAAAAAAATTAGAGATGAAGTAACCAAGATCCAAGATATCTTGCTACCAAATCTCACATTGCTGCTACAACACATGACTTTGGCAAAGACTTTAATTGCATCCCAAGAAATGTCAGTCACAGAGAGTATCTATGACATGCATGCCAGAATAACTTTGGAGCACATAACCCTCGAACACCTCAAGGAGAAATGGGACAAGCTAATTGCAGCCATATAGAAATCTCATTCACACATATTTGACAAGCTGTAAGTACTACATATTTTTCATTAGTTTCAAAAAAGGGGGAAATATATATGTACCAAAAGGGGAAAATGTACCAAGGAAAACATGTACATACATTGTACCAAGGCATACACATAGGGGATTTATTGAAAAGGTAATTACACTTGTTGTATATACTATACATATCAATTTTTGATACTAATGCCAAAGGGCAAGATTGATAATCCTTAAAGGATTAGAAGTTTCCATTAGTATACAAGGAAATAGTTTTGGATCATTGGTCACAGTGTACACCGATAGACATTTTACAATGTAACCGGAGGAAGACATGTCTATAGAGTAAACCGAGTAGAATGATTACAAAGACATCACCAAGCATAGTCTACAAGGTATACCAAGCACCAGTCTACCGAGAGACAATTTTATTTCTGAGAAAAGTAGATCTTATCTACACATCAGCTAAAGCACTTTAGTCTTAAAAATAGCTTTATGCTTAGCTAGATAACCATTTTTTGTGAATCAAGAATAGTGAAAATTGTGGATTTAATTAGTTTAACTAATTTTATTCATGCAAACTAGGAGATCAAGGTCAAGTTGTAAACCTTTGATCATTAGAGTTATCAAGAAAAGTGTGAAACCTAATTAGGTCATAATATTGTATAAATAGACATAGTAATCAATCAAGAAGAAGATGATTGTAGCCTTAGAGGAAATCTAAGAATCGGACAGAGGTTTTCATGCACAAGGACAAAAAAAGAAGAATTCAGTTTATCAAGAACTACATACAAGGCTACCAAGCATAATAGAGGTATTATCCATCACAATAGGTGATACATATATTTTGTGAACTTAATGGATCCAAAATTAGAAATTCAAGATTGCAAGCTATCAGGTCATAAGTATTTTTTTCTACTCTCTAATAATTTTAGAAAATAGAATAAATCCTTCAAGAAGGTGGACTTAACAGTCTTATTGTAAATCTCTTCACTGAGTGCACACATACATTGTGTTGTTATCTTAACCAGGTAGACTTAACAAGTATAACATGTTACTCCTAATAGGGTAAGATCATTAGAAGTGATCACAACTTGTAGCCTTAACTGGCACCTTCTATTCTGCAGATAGTGAAGCTTTGTGGGTTTCATCCCCACCACAATTTCTACCTTCTAAAAGGGGTTTTCTGTGTTATCAATTCTTGTGTCATGTGTAAATGAGTTTCATGAATTTTTTTATGTTTTTTTACATGCACTTACATTTATTCTATGATATTACATGCATGAGGTAGTAAAGCAACAATGGTCAGTAATGCAAGTAAATATTACTATTTTAATTGTTAAAAAATTTGAAGGGTACTGATTCACCCCTCCCCTCTCAGTAAACACCCCTCCATTATTCCAACAGTAGTCAAGGATAGAGAATCCCAAGATACAATCAATAACAACATGATTTGCATCCAAACAATAATTTTTATTAATCAAAATTTCCTTATACATGTCTGGTTGTAAGGCCTTCCCAATTTAGGCCAAGTACAAAGAAAACCTTAAAAAAACCCCCAACTCAAACCTATTCCTAGATCTTCCTAAGTCTTAGAGATATCATCTAGCATCTTCTCTACTACCTAGCCCTTCTCTAAACTTCTTCCTTGCTACCCAAATAAGTGAAAACCCTAAATTTATACACAATCCCCTATAGATTGGCCTCAACGAATGATTACACATACCAAGAAATATTTTAGACCTAGTCAGCCTAAACACTAAATAAATGCTACATTTAATCATTACACAAGGACCTATACAAAAAATCAAGTTAGCCACACATAGATCCACCTAGGAAATCATGCCAATCATCTCCACCAATCAGAATGATGAATTCAACATTAATCAATCGATCGGTTAACCTACTGAACCAGTGTCATGAAGAACAACAACAACCGATAGAGAGACAACAAGATCTCTCAAACTACGCTACCTCGAGAAGCATGATCATATAGTTTGACTCTATGGAAAATAATGAACAAACCATTTTCACAGCTCTTTCCTAACATCTCTATGGATTGATCAATCACAAAATCTCAAAAAACTGCATGGAACCAGAAAATCCTTCCTACATGTAGTCATAGAATCGATCAGAACTTGAGCACGATAACTCCAAAAAACTTTCAATCATAGGAAATGATTCCCAATGACCCCACAAATACTATATCATGACCGCACCTTTTGAATATTATCATAACTCCACTGAGCCAACAATCACCCAACCGCTGACAAGGAACATAAAATAAACACAAAAATAGTAACAAAAGTTCACCAGAACACCAATTGTTTTTGGATGATGCAAGATTACCGAGGGCCCAAAATGTTCCTCTATAAGACACATATGGTAGAAAAATATTTTCCATGAGAACAACTCATAAAAATCTGCAACACTAGGGAGAGTAATCCCATACTCATTCTTCATCCAAAAATCCTCCTCATCCGCAACCTACACTACCTTCCTCCTGCCATCAACCAAGTTTAGAAAATGATTCAGATCTATCTCACCATCACATCCAACCTTAAATTCATCCTTTGGGTTTTCTCTGAACTCATATTTTATGCAAAGATTTAGATTCTTTTCCTTCTTCTCCTTATCCACCAAAGGAATCAATCTACACCTCTTACCATCCTTTCTTATCATAATTACCTTCTTTCTACAGTCATGAACAACCACTCTATCATACTGCCAAGGTCTACCAAGTAAAACATGACATGCACTCATGACCATTATGTCACATAATACTACATCCTTATAAGAACCAATACAAAAATTCATCATGCACCATTCCCTTACTTCCACCACGTGATCATCATGCAAGCAACTGGTCCTATAAGGTCTTGGATATGATCTAAGACTTTTCAAACCAAGCTTCTACACCATCTCTTAAGAAACTAAGTTATTAGTGCTTCCACAACCTAGAATCACCTCACAACACTTTCTTCTAACCTTGTATCTGGTCCTGAATAAACTCTTCGAAGAATAAGATTCTCCATCCTTACTCAACATCACCCTTCTGAGTATAAGATTTTCCTCTACTTTAGGAGCATTGTTAGAGACACCAATAGATGGACCGCCTTCTTCACTCACACATGCTACTGTCTTATCTTTCTTACACTGAATATCCATGTGTCCTTTCAAGCTACACTTAAAGCAAGTCCCTCTAAACTCTTTACCACCATTACCTCCCTTAGGTGCAACTAGTTTAGCTTCTACTCTAGCCACTTGCTTGCCTTTATTGCTACCAATAACATGCTTCTCTCCTCCTCTAGATTTATTCTATTGTTTCCTATTCAACTTATCTTCTTCCTTCAGGTAATACTGATAAACCTCCTCAATAGATCCAATCCTCAACATACTTATCTCATCCTAAATATTGAACCTAAAACCTTTCACATACCTAGCCACCTTCTTTTTAGAAATATCCTTGTGACCAAATCTAATGGTAACCTTGTAAAATTCTTCAGTTTAATCCTTCATACTTAGGTATTTTTGCTTAAAGTTTCACAACTTCTTGGATAATGCAAATTTATAGTCATCAGGTTTGAACTTAGTCTTCAACTTTGCAACCATCAACCTTCACCGAGTGATCTTCATTTCACCTTCCTCTTCTTGATACTTCTGCAATTATTTCCACCACAAAGCTACATGACCTTTCAACAATTTATGTGCCAACCTTACTCTCTAAGGGTCTTGAATATCTTCTAACTCAAATTAATATTCTAACTCACCTATCAAATCATTCATGTCTTTAAGAGTCAAAGTACCTAAGAAATTAGATACTTCCAACCTATAACCAGCACCAAGCCTATCTATAGGTCTCACCAACCAATCAAATCCATCACTCCCAATAGATCTAGCAAGATCTGCATCTCTAAATCTCTCTGCAGTCTCCTCATAACCATAATCAGATACACCATTCCTACACAATCCAACAACAACAATCATGATCCCTTCCATGAAATCATTCCTAAAAATGGTCATCTCATTCCTAATCTCATCTCGAAGATCTTCCTTCATTTTATCCATCAACCTAGGGTTCATTGTTGGTGGCATCCTTCAAGATCTAGGGTGTAACTTCCTCCAATCGGTGATCTGATTCACTAAAGAACCCTTAAAAAATCCTATTTCTCAATAACAACTCAAAAAGTAGCAAAAAATCTTCTTTCCAACCACCTTGTGTAAATCCTTCACTGATGCAATTCATATCCAACCTCTGCCACCTCCTAACAATGTGACAGGAACTCCACAAGTCCAAAATTTAGATCGGTAGCCACCACAACAAGATCAAAGTAGATCTGATACCATCTTCTATAGACAAGGATAGAGAATCCCCAAAGGAGATGTCAATCCTTGCATCAGTTATCAACATAGTGGAAAACAACTAGATACAATCAACAACAATATTATTTGCATCCAAAATATAAGTTTTATTAATCATAATTTCCTTATATATGATGAGATATAATGCATTCCCAGTTTAGGCCAAGTACAAAGAAAACCTAACAAAAAACCCAAATCAAACCTATTCCTAGATCTTCCTAATTTTTAGAGATATCCTTTAGTAGCTTTTCATCTACTCATCCCTTCTCTAAACTTCTTCCTTGCTACCCAAATGAGTGAAAGCCCTAAATTTATACACAACCCCCAATAGGTTGGCCTCAACAAATGATTACACATCCCAAGAAAGGTTTTAGGCCCAGTTGGCCTAAACCCTAATTAAATGCCACATTTAATCATAGCACAAGGACCTATCCAACAAATCAAGTCATCCACACATAGATCCACCTAGGAAATCATGCCAATCAATTCCACCAATCATAATGACGATCGCAACCTCAACCAATCGACTGTATAACACATTGAACCAGTGTCAAGAAGAACAAAAAAAATAATAGAGAAACAATCAGATCTATCAAACCATGGAACCTAGAGAAGCATGATCATAGAATTCAACTCTACAAACAACAACTAAAAATCCCTTTTCACCGCTCCTGCCCAACATCTCTATGGATTGACTACTCACAGAATCTCAGAAAATTGCCTGGAACCAGAAACTCCTTCCTACATCCAGTAACATTATTCATCAAAACTCAAGTATGGTAAATCAAAACAAGTTGTGATCATATGAAAATATTCCCAATGACCCCATGAACACCATATCATGACCACAACTTATGAAGATCCACATAACTCCATCGATCCAACAATCACCCAACTGGTGACCAAGAATATAAAAAAAACACAAAACTGGTAACAAAATTTCACCAGAACACCAATTATTTTTGGATAATGAAAGATTACCAAGGACCCAAGATGCTCCTATATTAGCAACTCTGATTTCATATGTGGTTTCTGATAAAATGGTCAAGACTTTGGTGGATAACACTAATGTTGTTATTGAGAAACTTAGCTTGAAGCCAAGAATCCATTGCAGTGAAGAGGATCTTAAAATATCTAAGGAGTGGCACCTTAAAATAGGTATTTCCTAACCTAGTAGTAGAGCGAAGAAGGAAATATTGGGTTTGGTTTGGCTTCATCATCCTAGGGGTTAGGTGAATATTAATTGATGGGGTGGCAAAGGGGAATCTGGGCCTAGCTGGGTCTGGGGGGTGATCAAAAATGAGTATGGAAAATGTATGGTGATGCTGGCACTTCCCTTGGGAAATAATTCTAATCACCTTGTTGAAGCCATGGGTGCTTACCAAACATTGAAATTTTCTAGGAACCTAAATTGCAGAAAGTTCTTGATTGAGGGAGACTCGAACAATATTATAAAATATTTAAAAGGGGAAAATGTTGTTTCCTAGACTATTCCACTAATATCATTAAGGAGTCTCCAGATATTATTCAATCTTTTGATAAATTCTACATAGATCATGCCTATAGAGAAATAAATATTAAGGTCGATTGTTTGTCCAACCTTGGGGTTAAGTCTAAGGATATTATATTTTGAGAAGGGGTAAAAACTTTGGATAATGATGTCATCTATCTCCTTAGATTGATCACACACACAGGTGAACTAGAAACTTACATATTAATCATGAAGATTCCAACTAATAAATGTTCTCTTATTACCAGAAGTGGAAAGTGTCTGATCTATCTTGGTGTCATTATTGCCTTCAAATACTTGCACACTTTATGGGTGCTTTTGTGGTTATTTGGGGCTGTTGGATTTTTTTGGACAATAATGTGTTTCAAAATCTGGGTTTTCTCTACTGTATTATTGCAGATATGGGTGGTGATTTGAGAATATTAGAGCCCATGAGTTGTGATTTTTGGAGGAGCAATGTTGACATTTGGCACCAGTTGTAGAAAGATGATGTGACCCCGTATATTAAAATACTCCATTACTATGATGAACAAGTGACAGGGAATTTTCTCTAGGAGCGGAGGACTGGGAAGATAAGTCTATTTGGTAATAATGTTGAGTTTGATGAGACTTTGGTGGTTGATATCACTGGTCTCTCTTCAGAGGGTATTAAAATTTTAAAATATAGAAATTTGTAAGAGGAAGGGGTGAAAAAATATTCCCCAAAATTGAGGAGGAAGAGGAAGCTTTGGTTAAGGGTAAAAATTCTTAATTTGATCTAGAGAAGATTAAGGATATTTGGCGTGAGGTCCTCAAGCCCATAATGGAATACTTCACTCTGGATGGGAGATTTACTAGGGTTTATGGTTATCACCTAGTAATGTTGAATCACTTCAGACATAAGATTCATATATCTTTCCTATTTTATTTTCTTTCTTTGTTGAATGCTAGCATAATTTATCATATCAAAAACATTTGAAGCATTAGGTGTTACACCAACGTCTCATTCATCTTATCTTTGAGTATTTTAAATCTAGGGCTGTTGAGAGTCCCCCTAGGGTTCCCTCTACAGTTAAGGTGTTTCAAAAAGGAATTGATGATTCTAATAATAATGGTTGGAAGATGGAGGTAGATGAGGAGGAAACCCCTCCCCCACTGGTGAAAAAAACCTAAACTTACCCCTAGGAAGGGGCCTGTTGTTCCTGAAAAAGGGAAAGGATCTATAAATAAAGGGAAAGGATCTATGGAGAAGGATGTTACTTCCCTTCCCTGCCAGAAATGTTTTTATTGGCAGCAAAAGGAAAGGGTTTGGTGATACCTTGAAAGGTAATAAGGATGATTTTGCTTCTCCCATTCTGGCCAAGGGTTTAGTTTCTAGAATTGGTAAGGAAAAATGGTTTCTGGTGAATGGGGGACATAATTCAACAAATATTGAGACTAGGTAGGACAAAGTTTCTATTCTTGTGGATTATGGAAGCTCTCAAGAAATTGATGGCTCCCTGAATGATAAACATGAAATTTCTACTACTACCTCTGATGATTTTGACTCCCAAGACTTTGATCCTAAGATGGAGATTGATTTTGGTGTTTTGGAGAGTGAAAAGAATAACTCGGTGAATTTTTTTAGGTTAGTTAGGTGAGTTTTCCATGAAATCAAAAGTCTCTTCCTGAAGTATCATGCTCTTTCTTCAAAGTTTTAAATCATCCATTTTAAGGAGGTTTTTTATCATGGGACTTATATTACTCATATTGATGCTAAGATAGTTCCCCCATAGCCCAATGCTTGTGCACTATGGATGGAAAATGAGAAGAATGTGATCACCAATTGTTTAACCAAGAATGTATGTGAAGGCAATTGAAAATACAAGAGAAATGTTTGATAAAAATATTGAAGACATGAAATAGAGGATTAATAAGTGTGACTCTACCCTTCTTAACATTATGGATAGAGCTATAAGGTGGTCAAGTACTCTACTGGTAATATCAAGACTTTGGTGGCACATCTCGAGCATCTTTATCGGGATAGGACCATTATGGTTCTCGAGAAGGATAAGGATTTTGGTTGTGAAGAATCTATTGGTCCAAGTAAGAGGATGAGAGACAGCACTAAAAAATAAATTCTCTTTTGTGCCTCTAGACATTATTTATTTGAAAGATAATTCTCAGAGGATGGAACATATGGAAATAGAGGTCGTTGAGACCCTCAATAATCTGGGCTAGCTCTATTTTGTTGTCTGATGTAAGTTTTTTTGGGTTGGATTTATGTTGGGTTAGGGTTAGCTCTATCTTTTGCTTCCTATTGTTAGCCATTTTGTCTTTTTGGTATGTCTTTCTTAATGGAGCTCAATGGTTATATATTTTATAACTTCTATGTAAAGGGTTTCAGGTCCCTTCAAAACTTGTTTTTGCCTTAATAAATAACTATGGTTCCTTATTTATCAATGTCACTAAAACATATTCATTTTATGTACTGTCATCCTTACTTTCCAATCCAATTTCTCCTTCACAATTAAGTTCCTCCGTTATATTTGTTTAAGGAAATTTGAAGACTAAATATAAGACCTAATTTTAATATTCAACCCTTTTTGCTTGGAATAGGGCACCCTGCAAGGCACATGGTGAAATAGGTTGCCCCATACCTTGGGATTCCCCCCTTTCAACCTAAATGTGTCCCAAATTTAAATTGGAGAAATCTTTTGGGTTTTTAGCAATATATTCAAAACCCCATCGATCGCCTTCAAGTTTTGAGCCTCGAAATATATTGGAGAGGTATAAAAAAAGTGCTACCTCCCTCATTTCGGCATCTCATCTCTATCCAAAATATTCAAGTCTTCAAGAAAGCATTCAAGCAATCAAGAATTTAATTTTGTTGGTTTACCCTAGTAAATGATGGTTTACTAAGAGGGTGGGGGGTGAATCAGGACATATTGAAACTTAACACTTTAAAACTAAACCTTTGATTCAACTTGGTAATTTAAATAACAACAACAATTGAAACTTTTAAACACTTCACAAACTTGATAAACAAAACATACCATAAGAAAATAATATTCACAATCATCAAGTATCACATGTAACACTAGATTTAACGAGGTAACCCAATTTGGGAAAAACCTCTATGGGAATTTTCACCCACAAAAAGAAATACTCTTCTGAAGTATGCTCGGTTAAGATCCAATTTGGTTAAAGATTACAATGCACATTTGTTATATGTGACCCTATTAGGGGACTTACCTTAGATATGTTAATATCTTCACCTTGTTAGGAGAAGGGATTTTTTTAGTGGTGATTCTTTGCCAATTAGCGAATATGTCCCATCAGGCATATAGAAATTGGCAAAAAAATGTGTAGTATACTAGTTGACCGGTTCGCCTAGATTTTATAAAAGACACATATAGTGGTCAGGTTTTTTGCCACTATTTGCATGTAATTTCACTATGGTAGTGGGGTTGTTCACCCATTTATCTATTGTATATTTACTTTTATTTACCACGGACTAAGGAAGGGGTATTTATCAAGGATCACCATTCGCAAAGGTCCATTATCCCAAGTTAAATTTTTATTTGCACTAGGACCCAATTTGCCATGCATCGTAAATAACCATGTCCCAAATTCCCACCCTATTCGCCTAGTCAATTACTTGAAATTACACATGGTTCACCAAATATTAGTTGTTATCACATGCAATTATTGGTCCCTTCGCCTATAGGTTGGGCCTATTGTTGGTCTTCATAATCTTTACGCCAAACTCTTGGCGGAATCATGATATGTGGTATGATTGATCATGGGCTTATTGGTACGATAAATCATACCATGTGTCATGATTCCACTGAGAGTTTTCTCTAAAGATTATGAAGACCAACAATAGGCCCAAAATTCACCTTTGGCCATTGATATGTTGTAATCCAACGGACGTGTGATTCTATGACATCATAGTGATGGGACCTGATACAACTTCAACATCAAATCAGAACCATTGGATTGAGAGAGATGAACAGTGGAAGGTGCATTTTGGAAGAAATGTGGTGACATAACCCCTTTACTAAAAACTCTCTCCAGAATCATCACACATGTCATTCTTTGAGAATGAAAAATTAGGAGAATGAAACTTTTATAGTTATTTCCAATTATTAAATCGCCATACCAACTATAAAACTATTGTATTAAATTGCCAAGTTTATATGTAATTTTGAAAAACATTTGCCATGACAAATAAATTAATTACAATATTTGGAAAATAATTTTGCCATAATTTATCAGTATAATTTTCCAGCTTCGCCAATTAAATTAATAATGTTCCTATTAAAATCATTTATTGTCGCCATATTTTTATAAAAATGGTATACATTATTAAAAAATTTGCACCAAATATCCATAATTGGAAACACAATTCGCCATCAATATTAAAAATTTCCCCTCCAAAAAAAATGTGATTCACCACAATTTTATACTTTTCGGGAGGGGGGGTTCTTAAAGTTATCCCTGGTTAGGAAAGGCCTGGTCAGAGGGCTTAAACATTCATCCTAGAATGTTACCTTTCTCAAGGATTTACAAAAAGACTTATTAGGTCCACTCAATTAATATATTTTTTCTTACAAAGATTAGTAAGCAACAGTGTACTGTATTGAAATTTAATACTATAACTATCCTTTGCTTGATCAGATCCCTTGTTCGCTCTCTAAAACTACTGGCATCAACAACTCATCAATCTCTTCTTTGGACTGGATCTCCACCTCTTTCACTACTCTGCTCGGTAGCACTTCAACTATTCAATTTGCCAACATCTATGTATAAACATATAGACTCAATAATATAAAGGCCTCTTTTTTTACTCTTAATCTCATTGATTAGGTATTCCTTCAATTGCACTTAGCCATCAGATCATCTCATATGAACTGATTCAATCTATCTACAACTTGGTTAGGTCGTTAACCTTTTCCTCATGACTTGCACTTTTCTTGGAACTCACAACTTTCCTTTTGCCTCTTAATCTTCATCTCAGATTTTGAACTTGACTTTTTATGACCATAGATCTTGTAAAAAACTTTGGCTTCATCCTTAGCATCTTCTAGATCTTTGTGCCTTTGCATTAAATTTTTTATGCTCCTTGAATTCAATCACTATTCAAATTATGTTCTTTGCTCGGTGACTCGATGACTATCTTCACTTCGTGTCTAAATTTTATTGGTTACCAACCTTTCTCGGTAACTAACCTTGCTCAATTTTCAACTTTTATCAGTGAGTTTCTTTTCTTTTTTCGACCGACTAACACTTCATATTACCAATAGACTTCTCACTGCTCGGTAACTAGGCTTGTTCCCTTTACCGACTTGACCTTTCTGCTTTACCAACTTAAAAACAAAAAATTTAAAGTAAAAACAATTATACCAATAGTGTCTTATCATTGTCTAATCTTTTTTATCTTCCCAATTAATTTCCTCTCTGATTGACATGGAAACTTAATATAAACCAGAAATCAATTGCTTGACATTAATGAAAAAATAACAATTGATCTAACCATTCTACTTTCTTGTATTCTACTGAACTCAGTCTTCATCATTATTACCATAAGTTGGTTAACAATCTTCCTCTTTGTCATTGATGACAGTATACTTTTGATCTCTTTGTATGGTCTTTGCTCCCTCCTATTTTTTTCTTCCTCTTTTCCTTAAATTGTATTCTCCCTCTACATGTATTCTACTTCACTTGTGTATTCATCACTTAATTATCCCTTAAGTATTCATTACTTCTCCCTCTTTGAAAACAATGCCAAAGATTCATACTCCCAAAATCTTGTTCAGGCAGTGAATCATACCTTGCATGTATTGATTTCTCTTTGCATACGTAAATCCTTTCACAACATCAGGCATCATCTAAAGTGTTCAATCACTAGCATCAACTCAAAAATCATATATTCTAATGTGTCCTATATTTGATGCAACATGCCTCTTGCATTAATGAATGTTGGATAAGGGTAGGACCCCTAATTTACCTCTAAAATACTCAAAATCATCCTTCAATAGTGGTTTGGTGAGTATGTCATCCATCAAACTTAGGACTCTCTTTCCTGAAGTATGCCATCTGATCTACCTTAAGCTATTAGGCTTTCTCTCCAAGGCACTTGGCTCTGATACCAATTGTTGGAATAGTCCCAAAGGATAACTGAGAGGGGGGGTGAATCAATTATTAGCTACTTTAATTCTTTTCTTTACTTAGATATCAATTAACATAAAGAAAGTGCACATTCAGATAACACAATAGAGAACACAACAATTTTGGTTACAGGGAAACCAAATAGGTAAAAACCTCGGTGGGAATTAGCACCCACAAAGAACTGTACTTGAGTATAATTATCCATGTTAGGAGAATTTGCAACCCTATTGGGAGTTGTTCTTTACAATGCAATAAGTACAGAGACCTGGTTAAAGGTCAGACCCTATTAGGAGTCTTTTACAAGTAACCCTATTAGGGGTGAGGACTCACTGTCCAAAATCTCACTGCTAAAATGATGAAGGTTGCAACCTTTAATAGAAAAGATATACACTATATTTGATAGATGAGTTGTTTGAGTAGACCTATTGTCTTGATCAGTTCTAATTAATTGTAGTCTCTTCCTGCTTCTTCACATAGATCCTCAACTGATGAATGATGACTCTTTACTGTTCCATACTAAGCAGTAAACTGCTATGTTATTTTTCTTTTTCTTTTCTTCTCATTCACACTTAGAGTTCAACAAATGAACTACTATAAGTATCATCCCAAAAGATGTGATCTTCATCAGATTTAGGAGTCCCTTCAATACTTATTTATTCAACCACATCAACCATGCAACCTATTTAGAATCACGCAACCCAAACTGAATAGATGCAACGCTTCACAAAGTTGGCTCCACCAAATTAATTCTAACTTCACGATTCTGATAGAACATGTTTGGCGCCTTTAGATAATTATCTTTAACTTGTAACTAAACATGAATAAAAACACGCATATCCCAAAGATAGGCACAACTCAAGAAATAATGTAATTACATCAGCTCTTCACAGATAGTCTTCAATCTCTATAACTGTCATAACTGATTAACATAACTAAACTGAAACTTCATATCTGACTCGACGTGAATGCACATAGCATCTAGAACATGTATAAACTATGGAAATAAACACGCGTAGCTCTAGAACATTTGTACTGATAATTGCATATAGAACAGTGTTGTATATTATATGTTGTCATCAATGAAAAACATACAATCAATTATTTGCACAAAAGCAAATCTCCAATAATCTCCCCCTTTGACATTGATGGAAACATATGATTTTATCAACTCAAAGTGTCTTCCTTCTTTTTACAATCTTCTCAATATCCTCATCAAAAGTTCCTCTTCACTACTGTTTCTCTGTATACTCCCCCAGAGTATATGATCCCCCTTACTAATACTCCCCCTTTGACATCAATGACAAAGGGTGTTAAACGCCATTAAGCATAGTACTACTCTAGAAGTAGAGTAGTCAACCATTCGTCAGTCACCAAGGACTGATGTTCTTGCTGTGAATTCTAATCAAAATTAGGAAAGGGAATTACTCCCAACTTCTCCCTGAGATACTCAAAAGTATCTTTTGATAATGGCTTTGTAAAAATATTTTCTAATTGTTCTTTAGTGCTCACATAATCCAACTTTACTTCTTTGTCTGCAAATTCTTCTCTTATAAAATTGTATTTGATCTCAATGTGTTTTGTCTTTGCATGCATCACAGGGTTCTTTGACATATTAATAGTACTAGTGTTGTCACAGTAAATAAAAATAGGATAATCAATCTGAATACCAAAGTTTTTAATCATCTATTTGATCCAAACCATTGTTGAATGATTCAATGCTGCTGCAACATAATCAGCTTCTATTGTTAACTGAGAGATACAATTCTTCTTTTTACTTTTCCAAGTGACCAATCTATCTCCAAGAAATACTGCTCCTCCTGATGTACTCTTTCTATCATTAACACAACCTTCCCAATCTGCATCTGTATACACATGAAGTTTTATATTCTCTGAGTTAGGATACCATAAACCATAGTCTATAGTCCCTTTTAAGTATCTAAATATTCTTTTTATTGCCATTAGGTGATTTTTCTTGGGTTCAACTGCAAATCTTCCAACAATGCCAACTGCATTAGAAATATCAGGTCTAGATTGAGTAAGATATATGAGTTTTCCAATCATAGACTTGTATAGGGTCTTGTAACCTGCTATGGAATCATCATCTTTAGAAAGCTTGCTTCTTTTTATCATGGGGGTGCTTACTAGTTTGCAATCTTCCATCTTGAAAGTCTTCAATATCTCCTTCACATACTTAGACTAATTTATGAATATGCCTTTGTCTATTTTTTTTACATTGAATCCAAGAAAATATTTGATAGGTCCAATCATGCTCATTTCAAACTCACTTTTCATTTCTTTGGCGAAATCTGCACTAAGTTATTCATTACCTCCAAAGATAATGTCATCAACAAAAATAACAAAGAGTAGTAATCATTCATCTATCTCTCTTATGAATAAATTATAGTCTGCTTCTCCTTTTCTGAATCCTATCTTTGTTAAGTAACCATCAAGTCTCTCATACCAAGCTCTTGGTGTTGGAAATACTGAGAGGGGGGGGTGAATCAGTATTTCACTAATTATTCTATTTCAGCAACTTAAACATAAATCAAAGATACATCCAATGAGTCTTAACACAAGAACACATAACACTTGATATGATTATGGGGAAACCTTGATTAGAGGAAAACCCCGGTGGGAATTAGTACCCACAAATATTATGTACTAGTTTCTTATGACCCTTGTTAGAAGATCCTTAACCATGTTAGGAGTTGTCTTTACAATGTATGAAGTACAATGACCTTGTTAAGGGTCAGACCCTGTTAGGAGTCTTTTACAATAACCTTCTTAGGGGTGGTGGACTCACTTTCCAAGAGCTCACTACTCAAATGGTGAAGGCTACAACCTTCTGGATCTTTGATACACACTGTATTTGGAAGGTGAACTGCTGCTGTGACACTGCTTTTCTGATTAGTTTCTTTTGTGTGTTGATGCTTTAACCTCTTTTTGAGCACTACAAAAATCTTTTCTTCACTCTAAAAGCTTCTACTTCAATATATATATCATCAACATATGACATATATATCTTTGATGCTTTAACACTTTGCTTTGCTTTCTTATCTCTGGCTTTTGCAACTTCTCCGATCACAAATGACCTTCTATAAGTACTTCGTCAAAAGACACAAACATGTCAGCTTTAGGAAACCTTTTACCATCTATCTTTATCACTTAAATAACCATGCAACCCTTCATTAATTTGGCTTAACATTAATTATAACTACTTTACTCAAACCAAACAGACACATCTTTTCACACAGTCTGCTCCACCAAGCTAGCTCTAAATTTTTGCTCCTGATGAATAAATTCATGCACCTTTAACCACATATTATTAGATCACTAAAAATAACTAATCCAAGGACACAAGTCTTGAGGATATGTGCAACTTCTGTACCAAAACAATCTTTGTCAGCTCTTTCCATGATCTATGTCTTGTTCTGGCATTCACTGGTTGTACCTCTTTAACTGGTTGTATCTTCTTCATAATTTCAAATATGATCATGCTCTCTTATAATTATCATGTACACATACTCATAATCTTATCTTCCAAGGCACATAGCATTTTAATAACAAATGAACACACGCTAATCAAAACTATAACAGTTCATTCCTTGCTCTGTCCTGTTCTGCCCTTTACTGTCTCAGTCACTTCATCTTGCTATAACTTCTTCATACTTGCAGATCTAATCATGATCTCTTAGAATTAGCATGAATACATAATTAAAATCTTATCTTCAAAGTCACATGCCCTAACTTGGTTGTATGCACGTGCACTGATGCTTTGTTCTTCTAGTACTCTGCTAACTTTCTAGTCTTCTGTACTTAGCCAATTTCTTATCTTCTGATAATGTGTGTTGACTCCAAAAATTCATATGAATTTGTTGCAATAATGAAAACACTAATTATATTCATATAAACTAGTATATTCAACTTTCCAACAATCTCCCCCTTTGTCATTAATGGTAACAAAGGAATATGGAAAAGTTACTATCTGTACTCTTATACAAAAACTCTCTATCTTATATCTCCCTCTTATCATATACCAGACTCCATATTCTTCATACTCTACTCCCCCTTTGACATTAATGAAAAAGGTGCTCAAAAACAC
>MU227213.1:1001638-1018806 GCA_018584345.1 Thuja plicata
AGTAGAGTAACCAAGAAAAATACCTTCATCGCTTCTAGCATCAAACTTGCCAATGCTATCATCTCTCTTGATGTAGCACTTGCTTCCAAATATTCTAAAGTATTTTACAGTAGGTACATTACCAAACAAAAGTTCATAGGGTGTCTTGTATGTGCCTGGCCTCAATTGTATTATATTGATAGTATAGACTGCTGTATTGACCGCATCTCTCCAATAGGTATGAGAAACCTTTACTTAAATCATGATAGTGCACGGTGTGTCAAGTATTATTATGTTCCTTATTTCTGCAATCTCATTCTGCTGAGGGGTTCTAGGTGCACTTAACTGTCTCTTGATTCCATGTTCTTCATAGTAATCATAAAACTAGTCAAAGGTGAATTCTCCTCCTCTATCAGATCTCAGACATTTTATCTTTAATCTAGATGCATACTCAACCTTAGCTTTGAACACTTTGAGCTTCTCAAAAGCTTCAGATTTTTCTTTTAAGAATGCAACCCACATTATCCTTGAGAAATCATCAAAAAACAAAATGAAATACCTTTCTCCATAGTAAGATCTTGTTTGAGTAGGTCCGCATAGGTCTGTATGTATCATATCTATTTTTTTTTTTGCAGAGTCTTGTTTGCTCCTGAATGAGGTCCTCACATGCTTCCCCATCACACATTACCTGCACATGGTTTCAACTGGTCTTGCGATACTTGGAAGGTCTCTTACTACCTTTACATTACTTATCTTGACTATGTTTTCAAAATTGATATGACAAAGTCTCTTGTGCCATAGCCAATTGTCATCCACTTTTGCAACAAAAAAAATTACTTATGAATTGAGCTAAAAGACATTACCTTTGGTCTTTGAGCCTGATGCAATCATGTCTGCTTATTTATTTTTAATGATGCACTGGTTGTTTTTGAATTCCAACTAATATCCTTTATTAAGAAAATGTCCAACACTTAGTAAGTTATGATGTAAACCATCGACATAAAGAACATCATCTATCTTATTCTTTCCATTTAAGGTGATAGAACCTATGTATATGATAGGTTTGGGAGTTTTATCTCCAAATCTAACCATGCCACCTTTCTATTTGTCCAAATGTACAAATCTGTCTTTGTCTCTTGTCATGTGGTGTGAACATCCCTTGTCAATGATCCAGTCATTTCTTATGTCAGCTTTTGAAACTAATGCTAACTCTTGTGTTTTTTCTTCATCTTCTTTGTCCATTTCTTCAAGTATATTTTCAATTTCTTTAATGGAAACAAAACCAATTTCATCTTCTCCTAAATCATTATCAGTTACACCATCTTCAGTGTGATAACATTCCTTAGTGTACTTGGGCTTGTAATCTAATCTGAACTTCTTGACTCTTGTAGGACACTTGGATGCAAAGTGACCAACTTTGTTGCATGAAAAACATTTGAATGGTAGATGTCCTTCATATTTCCCTTTACCTTTCTTTTCTTCCTTGGAAATCATAGCAATAATTTCTTCTAATTTTGTATCCACTTCTTCATTATTACTAGAGCTGCTTATGAATTTCTTGTTGCGGACTGAGGCTTTGAAAGCTGTCTCACTTTTGGGTTCTGTCTTTAATCTTGATACCTCAAATGCAGATATTTTTCTGATCAAAGTCTCTCTCTTGAAGTCTTTTAAAAATTGCATAGTCTCATCTAATATATTGATCTTTCTCTCATAGTCTTTTGTTAGTGTGGTCATTAGTTTGTCCATTATATCATCCTCTGAAATTTCTCCACCATTGTTCTTGATACATGAAACTGCTTCATTAATTCTTTGATTATAGGCTCTAATATTTTCTTCAGGTAGCATCTCTAAGTTGTTGTACCTTTTCTTCCATGTCTTTCTGCACACATTCTTTTCTTGGATGTCTCCTTCAAACATATCTTCTAAGTATTTCTAAATAGAGTATGCTTTATCTGCCTTCTTGATCTCACAAAATTCACTGTTGGATAGGGCACTGATTGGGGCTTCTTTGGCGATTGCATTTTGAGTAAACACTTCCTTTTGTTTGATTTTAGAGTCTTCTTCTACAAGGTCTTTCAAGGTAGGAACTTCAATTGCTTGAGTGGAAATATCATTAATCTCAAATCCAATGCACTAAAGATGTGTTATCATTTTTTTCTTCCAGTCAAGATAGTTTTCTCCATTGAACTTAGGACTCTCTTTCCTAAAGTATGCCATCTGATCTACCTTAATTTGTTAGGATTTCTCTCCAAGGCACTTGGCTCTAATACCAATTGTTGGAATAGTCCCAAAGGATAACTGAGAGGGGGGGGTGAATCAGTTATCAACTACTTTAATTATTTTCTTTACTTAGATATCAATTAACATAAAGCAAATGCACATTTAGATAACACAATAGAGAACACAAAAATTTTGGTTAAAAGGAAACCAAATAGGTAAAAACCCCAGTGGGAATTAGCACCCACAAAGAACTGTACTTGAGTATAATTATCCTTGTTAGGAGATTTTGCAACCCTGTTAGGAGTTTTTCTTTACAATGCAATAAGTACAGAGACCTGGTTAAAGGTTAGACCCTGTTTGGAGTCTTTTACAAGTAACCCTGTTAGGGGTGAGGACTCACTGTCCACAAGCTCACTGCTAAAATGATGAAGGTTGCAACCTTCAATAGAAAAGATATACACTATATTTGATAGATGAACTATTTGAGTAGACCTGATGTCTTGATCAGTTCCAATGAATTGTAGTCTCTTCCTGCTTCTTCACATAGATCCTCAACTAATGAATGATGACTCTTTATTGTTCCATACTAACCAGTAAACTGCTCTGATATATTTCTTTTTCTTTTCTTCTCATTCACACTTAGCGTTCAAAAAATGAACTACTATAAGTATCATCCCAAAAGATGTGATCTTCATCAGCTTTAGGAGTCCCTTCAATACTTCTTTAGTCAGATACATCAACCACACAACCTGTTTAGAATCACGTAACCCAAACTGAATAGACGTGATGCTTCACAAAGTCAGCTCTGCCAAATTAACTCCAACTTCACGATTCTAATAGAACATGTTTGGCGCCTTTAGATAATTATCTTTAACTCATAACTAAACATGAATACAAACACACATATCCCAAAGATAGGCACAACTCAAGAAATAATGTAATTACATTGGCTCTTCACAGATAGTCTTCAGTCTCTGTAACTATCATAACTGATTAACATAACTAAACTGAAACTTCATATCTAACTCGGTGTGAATGCACATAGCATCTAGAACATGTATAAACTATGGAAATAAACATGCATAGCTCTAGAACATCTATACTGATAATTGCATATAGAACACTGTTGTATATTATATGTTGTCATCAATGAAAAACATACAATCAATTATTTGCATAGAAGCAAATCTCCAACAGTTGTTCCTTTGAATTCACATATTCCAACATTACATATTTTTCTTTTACTTTCTCTCTCAAGTAATGATACTTTATAGATATGTGCTTGGTCTTTGAGTGCATTACCAGATTCTTTGATATGTTTATAGCACTTGTGTTGTCACAATAGATAGTGATTAGATTGGTGATCTCCTATTGTGTACCTTCTAGTATTTGTTTGATCCACACAATATTTTCATAATTCATAGCTGCAACAACATACTCAACCTCAACAAAATATTGTGATATACAACTTTGTTTCTTGCTTAGCCATGTAACTAGTCTTTCTCCTAGAAAGAAATCTCCTCTGCATGTACTCTTTCTGTCATCAATATTTTCATCCCAATCAGCATTGGTGTAGTCTTTCAACTCAAAGTCTCCTCCTTTCTTGTATAGTAGGTCAAAATCATCAGTGCCTTCTAGATATCTTAAAATTCTCTTTACTGCAGACACGTGTGTTTCCTTCGGATCGAAAGAAAACCTTGCAACAATTCCAACTGCATGAGAAATATTAGGTATTTTGTGCACTACATATTGTAACTTACCAATCATGGAATTGTAGAGTGTCTCATTGAATTCTTTTGACTCCTCCTCTTTAGATATCTTGCATCCAGTGACCATCGGTGTTCCAACTGGTCTTGATTCATCCATACCAAAGGTATTTAGGATCTCATTGATATACTTTGATTGTGTAATATAGATCTCATCCTTAACCTGTTGAATTTGAAGTCCAAGAAAGAATTTAATCTCTCCAATCATAGACATTTCAAAATCCTTTCTCATCTCCTCAGATAAAGATCTATACAATGTGTCATTGCCTCCAAAGATAATATCATCAACAAATATCTAAGAAATTAAAACTTTGTTAGTGGTATCCTATGTCAGATACACATTTATTTTGTCACTAGTTCTTTAAAATCCTATTTTGATTAGATATGAATGCAATCATTCATACCATGCTCGGGGTGCTTGTTTCAAGCCATATAGTGCTTTGTACAATTTGCATACCATGTCTCGGTTAGTATTCTTTGCAAATCCTTCAGCTTGTTCAATATATACTTCCTCTTCAAGAATACTGTAGACACCTAAATTTGGTCAGGTGTATTTAATCAAATCAAATGGAAATGTATCAAATCAAATGGATTAATTCAAATCAAAATGGACTAAATCACATTAAATCATAGGATCAATTAATAAATATATCAATTAAAAATCTAAGCCTAAAAGGGATAAATCAAAACTATATAATTGATTTAATCAATTAATTATATAGTTTAAATAAAAAATCAAAATCAACCTATTCCCTTACATGGCTAATTTAATTAATTAATTGAATTGATTAAATCCTTATTTATTTCAACAAAAGATACAAGAATTAAAAGAGCCAATGAGAATCAAGGATTGAAAGCACATGGATCACTCCAAACTTTGCAATCTTGATCACTCATTTGACCCTTTAACATCCTCACCACTCAATTTGTCTCTTTGTCCCAACCTTTAAAACCGCTATTTAAATGGTCTCTCCATTTGAAACCATTTGAAAGTCTTCAACTCAACCATATTTTGATCATGATCAACACAACTCTACCCCCTACCCTTGGGAAATCCTATAAATACTAAGAATTTTGAGAGCATTATTAATCCTAGACATTCATGAGCAATTGCATCTACACTATAGAGAAATTCATCAAGATCATAACATTTGAGAGCAATTTGAGAGCATAATAGAGAAATTTGAGAGAAAGATTGAATTAATTTCCTTGCAATTTGAGAGTTGAGAGCTAGATTTAGGCATTATCATACATCAATTCTTGTTCTAGGAATGTCACTAATTGAGATTAAGGTTGAGAGATTCATTAGCATGCTTAGTTAGAGAGCCATGGAATACTTATTATTATTTTGTCAATTCTTTGAGTTAAATTACACTTTTATTTCCATAAAATAGATTTATTTCAAACTTAGTTCATGAAGGTATACTTTATATATGCACAAATGGCGCCCACCGTAGGGATTTAGGCCTCTAATCTCCATTTTTTCATCAATATTTGCATGTTTTGTATCTTTTCTTGTTGTAGTTTGCAGTTTGCAAGCAAAGTGATGCTTATTAGATAAACTGACATGCATGCAAATAGTGTAGCCACACCTACAATTCCTTTCACTATGTAGCAAGATATAAGTGATGCCTTTGACAGCAAAGTCATGCGTAGAGACAGTGAAAGCATGCATGTCACATTTCATTTACCGTGTGCTATCATTTGTATCTCACATTTGTTATTGTCTTTTTACGCCTTTGCATGTTATTTTACGCCTATTATACTTTAAATTCATGCGTAGTAACTTGTTAAATGTCGCATGCAGTACTTTAAAGTGTCACGTAAACATCACTAAAGCGTCGCGTAATAGTTGTCAAATGATGTGTAGTGATTTCTCTATTTTTCAATTTGCAGCCTATTAAAATAAGAATATTAATACTCTATGTTTTATGATTTGCAGATGAGAAGACATCCAAAAGTACAAAACCCAAAACAAAGATTTTTTAAAGAGAGTAAAGAGGTAATAATCCTTACTAAACATGCAAATGAACTTCACAATTTGTCCATTTTGGAAATCATAGAAGAAGAAGAGAAGTTGTTTGAACATTTTGTCAAGATTGTTAAAGCCTACAAAATTAAGTTTATTGCATTGAATTGACACTAAATTTGTTAGGATCTTTAATAAATTGGCAAATTTAGGAAAGATCCTTAAGTTTTATTATTTCAATTTTCTTTGTTTTCCCTCATTATGTTGCTTGTGTTGACTAACCTTGTTGGAGGAGAAGGAGAGGGAATGATCGCCACTAGGTGAGTGCAAAAAGAAAAAGAAAAACCTTCATAAAAGCGCCTAGCCTTTGCTAGCTACATGGAAGAGGTATTTTTCTAAAAAAGCTTGCATCTTGATTAAATTGCGGCATTCAATTTCCAAAATCTAGTTTAATTAAAGCCTATTATTGTTCACCAAAAAATACATTAGGTGTATGCTCTCAGCTTTTCAAAGTTGATCAAAAAGCCAAACATGTCGGATTTGAGGATAGAAAGAAAGGTTGGTAAATGAACCAAACACTTCAATTCTAAAAACCTCTTTGTCAAGAGATTAAAATTTTACATTTGTTAAAAGTGTTTGGAATTGGAAAAAGTAGTAGGGCTATGCTCATCACTCTTTGAGTGAATCAAACTCCCCAACCTACTTGATTCAATTCATTTATTTTTTTAATATGAACATCATAGAGCTTTAGAGGGTCTACCTCCTAAGTACATCCTTACGAGGATGGTGAGAGGGAATGACCCAAGTGGGAGACAATCAATTTAGCCATGATAAAATCCAACCAACTATAATATAAATGCATTCATCCTCAAAAGGTTGAGTGAAAAATAAGTGTTGAGAATTTTCACCTCCTCTAGTAGTCCTAAAAGATTGCGCAAAATCATATATTTATGCATGTGGGAGGCCCTTGTAATGGGGTATAAGATACTCTTCATTTTTTTGAATGAAATTACATTAAAACCTTGTTAAGTAGAAATCCTACCTTTTAAATCCATGTTAAGAGCCAAAATTGACCTTAGGTAGCTTTCTTGGAAGTTCTTCTTGTTAGGACCCGTGAAAACAATCTAAGAACATACACTTTGTATGGTTTAGGATAAATAAATAAAGTTTTCTATGTGTTGTGTTTTTTTCTATTTTTTCAAACAAGAAAAAATCCTGGACATCTAATCGCAAACTTTAAAATTTTAAAAATCGATCAAAAATAGTGATAGATAACTTTGCCTGGTAAATTGAAGTGAATCATCTTTTTTGTCACGCATATGAATAGTTTTGTGATGCCTAAAACAACTAAAGTGACACATATCAAGTGTTAAGTTGCATGTAATCATCTGTTAAGTGACATGTACACCTGTCAAGTACCGCGTATCAGTAATCAACTCACGTATACTAACTTTTAATTTGTGCATAAAATCATTCCAGTGAGTGAGTAGGTAGTTGCAAAGTGTCAGGTACCAGCTTTAAAGTCACGTGTATAGACTAAGACAGAAAAACAAGGGGCATTTCTTGAGGGTTTGAAAAAAGTGAATTTCATATTTGGATACCCATTTGGAAGTTCTACCTGTGTATAATCTTACATTGATCAGAATCCCTCATATTTGGAGAATTCAAAAAAATTATTTTAGGGATTGATCAAAGGGGATAAAAGCCAAGAAATCATTGATTTATGCTCATGCCGACTTTCACTAGATCCCACTACATAAAGTCTACCTTGAAATTTGATGGTACATATCTCAGGCAAGAGATTCCCTTCCCAAGTGATACCTTTACCTCCTCACAACAAACAATTGAACCAACAAAAGAGGTGGAACCAAATAGGATGGCTTTTCCTTTTGGTAATATGGATCCCGATATCATTAACCTTGTCAACAAGGATAACACTAATAATCAAAAGAGTGGAAATGCAGAGGTTAATAATAATGGGGATAATAGAGGAGGAATTAACCCTAACAACCAGGGGGTAGACAACGACAATGGAGGTAACAATGACACTAATGATGAAGAGGCTATCAAGGAAAAATTCAACGAAGTGGTACAAAGCCCATTCTTCATGAAACTCATGGAGAAAGTTTTAGAAAGAGATAGGGAAAAGTACTTCCTAGACCTAGCACAAGCGGGGACAAAACTTTCCCATGATTATGATATTGTTAGATTGAAACCAAAAGAACATGAGACTAATCCTATTGACATCATGGAGAAACACTTTAAGTTATTTCAAATGAATTTGGATAACATGAAACAAATGGGGGATCCTAAACCCTTTTCTATCAAATCATTGTGTCCTTTTCCATTTGATAAAACTCTAATTATGGTGGTGTTACCTAGTAATGCAATTTTTCCCAAGTATGATAAATATGAGGGAGCATCTGATCCACAAGATCACCAATGGAATTTTGTGCATTGAGCTTGGATTTCATGCATGACATAACTTATTTAATGATATTATTTCCAAGAAGCCTTTGAGGAATAGCGATGGAGTGGTTTTCTAAACTGCCCTCTGGTATTCGCACTTTTAAAGAATTGGCTCCAAATTTGTGACACACTACTCTTATAATATTAAACACAAAGTCACAATGATTAATTTATGCAACACCAAACAACATGATGGAGAAGGATTCTTGATTTTCCTACAAATATGGAGAGCGGTATTTTCTAGATATCCTCAAAGTGTTCCCAAAAAGGAAAAGATAAATATCTTCATCAATAGATTGAATACAGAAATGAACTATCATTTGAGATTATGATGTCCACATTATTTCCAAGACTTAATAGATAACGGAGTTAACACGGAGGAAGTACTATTGAAAAGTGGAGAACTCAAACTCTACAAGGATAACAAAAATTCTAATAACAATACTTCCAACAACAATAATAGGGATCCTCCTAACAACAATCAGTTTTGGATGAAGAAATACTAACAAGGGTGTGGTTAATGATGGATTTTTGGAAGAAAACAACTTAAAGGCCACTCCATTTAATCTCACAAGAGGATCTAACCAAGCCAATAATGTGAATCAAGCACCCAAGGCTCCCATAAACAATAACAACAACAACAATTTTGGGAACAATCAAGAGGCTAGCAAGCCTAAACCATTCTTTTCTCCATCTCCTAGAAGAAAATTCACATTCTTGGGTAAACCTCTTGAAAATTCATTGAGAACCCTCATTTCAAATAAGATTATTGACTTACCTAGAGCTCAGGCCTATGAACCACAAGTGAAAATATCATGGTGGAGTGATTCAAACCATTGTGAATACCATCAAAATCAAGGACATGAGACAAATTATTGCATGCACTTGAAACATTTGGTGCAAGACCTTATTTATAATGGTGTTATCAAAGTGGAAGGACCTCAAAACAATGAAGATCACGCGACATTCAAAACCCCTTTCTTCAAAAATGATAAAGGAGAATCTTCAGATTCTAACAACAATGGTAATAATTCAAGAGGTAATAACAAAGTTAAATTTACCCATAGTTATGATAATACTACCAATGCCCTATTAGGACATGATAATACTATCAATTTTGTGGTGGTAAAGGAACAACCTAGAAAAGAGACCTCTAATGTTGTTACTAGGGGGAAAGAAGCAAGGATCACCTTAAAAGGAAGTGTC
Organism: Thuja plicata; assembly: GCA_018584345.1. Classification (NCBI taxonomy): domain Eukaryota; kingdom Viridiplantae; phylum Streptophyta; class Pinopsida; order Cupressales; family Cupressaceae; genus Thuja; species Thuja plicata. The sequence goes on from MU227213.1 coordinate 1,011,248, forward strand.
CCTATAATTTTTGGTCCTACACAAGAAACCACTTTGGCTAAACAAGAATCTTCTTCAACAAGGCCCTATAGCTTAGTGGATCAATTACAAAAGACACCAGCTCAAATTTCCATTTTGAAACTATTGAAACTTTCTCCCAATCATAAAGAAATCTTGGAGAAAGCTCTTGTGGAAAGTACCATTCCTAAAAATTTGGAGGAAGAAAGGTTTAAAAACATGGTGGGTCATCTCATTACACCTCATTTTCTATCATTTTCTGAGCAAGATGACATGTCCATAAACCATCCTCAAAATCTCCCATTTCATATAGAGGTTTTGATCCAAAAACACTGTGTTAAAAGAGTCCTCATTGATGGAGGCTTTGGTCTAAACATTTATACCTTGAATATAGTTAAGGCTTTAGGGTTATCTAAATCATCTATTGATCCCAAGAAATAAATCACTATAACATCGTATGATGAGGAGGAGAGATCTTCTAAAGGAATGGTGGTTTTGCCCATTCAAGTGGGCCAAATCAAGAAAGATACCATTTTTCAAGTCCTTGACATGAAATTAACTTATAATATTTTATTGGGAAGGTCATGGATTCATGAAATGCAAGTGGTGCCTTTGACATATCACCAACGTATCAAGTTTCCATACATGGGTAAGGAAATAACTGTTGGAGGAGATTCAAATCCCTTTCAATTTTGTAATATGGTGAAACCTCTTCATGAGTTATTTATTCCACATGATAGATAAGGATTCATTCCTAGTGTCATCATTGAAGAAACCAAAGAAGAAGGTCCTATTTCAACATTAAATGCTACTTATACTTCATGTCCTAATGAAACTAACTTATCTACATCAACTAAGGGAAAAGAGAAAGTTAGTTTTGAGGGTGAAAGTTCCAATGACAATTCAGTAAAATTTTATACTCCAAGGGAAGAAACCTTGAGACCTTCTAGGGTTGAAAGAGAACAAACCAAAAAGGACAACTGTCAAAATATGAATGAGATGATGCACAAATTTTAAAAAAAAATGTAGAATACATCAAAAAGGAGTGGGGGAATATTATGTTTCCTTATTTGATTTACTCACTTCTCCAAGGACACATGGAAAACCATCAAGTTCTCATCCACCTAAAAAATACAAATCTCATTTTGTGAGGGAGGGTGATCAATCATCCGTAGAAAAATAAGATAATGAAGTCTTGGAATGGCTTTATAAAGATGAGGATAGTCCAAATGTTCCCAATGAAAGAGTGCAACATGTCAACATTCAAACTGATCAATATGGAAAGGATTCCAAATAATGAAAAAGAAGGGTTACAAGGGAAGAGGACCATTAGGCATTACAAATAAAGGCTTTTTAGAACCCATCCAACCTCCTTGGAGATCCAAGGATGAAAAATCAGGAAAAGTGTATCAAGAGCAAGTAGTTAGTTCAAGTATTATTCATGATTATTATGAGAATGTACATATGTTAGAATTTGAAAGTGAAGATGACTCCAAAGAATATGAATGGGATTCTCTATCTGAATATTCTTGTCATGAAAAGGAGATAGATGTCATTCATACCTATGCTCCTATACCTAGTGCAAGTAATCAAGCCAATATGGATCAAGGGTCGAGTTCTACATAAATATCAAATGATCCTTAAGTACCAAATGAAGGACAAGTATCTAGTGAAAATCAATGGGTAGGTGAACCATGGGTACCTTCATGGGGGGAAATTTAATTATTAGGTTTAATCCACAATTATTGTTTCCCATGGAAATCCACAAGGACTCTAGTGAAGAGAATTTCGATCCAACTTCTATGGAACACCTCGAATAAGAAAATGTCATTGACTTAAGAAATACAAGGTATGAACTTTCAACCGAAATCATGTCCTTAAACCCCACAAATGAAACTTACCTAATGATTCCTTAACTCTTATCCATCGTGAACTTATTGATTGGGATTTAACCAAACCTAATACCTTCCTCTATTTCCTCAACGATAATGTTATGGCCCAATACCTCTATGTGGTTGAACCATCTTCCACCAATGAAATTGATCTAGATACGATGATGGAAGCAAGGTTCCAATCTCCTAATCCACAAGAAAAAAGTTTAAAAAAAAGCAAAAAAATGAAAAAGTATAGTGGTGAGAACCACCATGTGGCAATGCTAGACTCGAAAAATTTAAAAATAAAGGATGTTTCCAAAGGTGAAAACCCAATTGTGGCACCTAAGGAAGAGAGACTGGATACTTTACATAAACATGAAGAGGAAAGATCTCCTATCCTAATTGATCCAATAGAAAAGGTCAACGTTGGCATAGAATTGGAACCTAAATTTGTCCATCTAGCAGCATCTTTGACTCCAACAAAAAGAAAGGATTTTATCAAATTCTTCCAAGAAAAGAAAATGAACTTTTCATGTTCTTATGTGGATATGCTAGGATTGGATCCAAGATTCATAATTCATCATCTTAATGTGAGGCCCGGAGTAAAACTTGTTAAGAAAAAGTTGAGAAAAATGCATCCCCGTGTGGCTTTGTTGGTTAAAGCAGAATTGGAGAAGTTACTAAAATTTGGCTTCATAAGAGTCATAACTTATGAGGAATGGATTTCCAACATTGCACCTATGACTAAACATGATAAATCCATCTGAGTATGCATAGATTTTAGAGATCTTAACCTTTCTTTCCCTAAGGATTATTTTCCATTACCAGGCATTGATGCTATAGTGGATTTGACAGCTAGACACTTCATCTTCTCGTTAATGGATGGATTTAGTGGGTACAATCAGATCATAATAGCACCTAAGGATCAGGAAAAGACCACTTTCACTTTCCCTTAGGGTACTTTTTGTTGGAATGGCATGCCCTTCAGCCTTAAAAATGCTAGAGCTACCTATCAAAGGGCAATGACTACCATTTTCCATGACATGATGTATACCTTTCTTGATGATTATGTGCATAATATTTTAGCAAAGTCACATGAAAGAAAAGATCATCTACCTATCCTAGAAAAAATATTTACAAGATTGGAACAATTTAAAGTAAGGTTGAATCAAAAAAAATGTTCATTTGGTGTCCAATCTAGAAAGCTATTGGGCTACATAGTTTCAGCCAAAGGGATAGAAGTATATTCGTGAAAAGTGAAAGAAATTATGGAGATGGTAACACCCAAAAATAGTAACCAAATGAGGTCACTACAAGGAAGACTCCAATCTATTAGAAGATTCATCTCTCAATTGGCAGAAAAAAGTCACTCTTTCACCAGATTGCTACATAAGGATACTATTTTCAAATGGGATGATGAATGTGAACAATCTTTTACCCTATTGAAGACATACTTGGTAAATCTGCCTATTTTGATGCCTCCCATCAAAGGTAAACCCTTAATATTATACATTTCATAAATAGAGCCATCTTTGGGGGTTTCATTAGCACAAGAGGATGATGAGGGAAAAGAAAGATAAATCTATTACTTAAGAAAAACCTTGATCAAATATGAGTTAAACAATAGTTTTATGGAGCGGGCTTGTTTAGTGGTAGTTTTTGCTTCCCAAAAACTATGAAATTACATGTTGATGCACAAGGTTAAGTTGATTGCTAAGATTGATCCACTCAAGTATTTTCTTAGCAAAATAGCTCTTACGAGAAGGATTGCTAAATGGGTGATGGTATTAAGTGAATTTGATATTGAGTATGTGGACCGTAAATATATCAAGGGACAAGTAATAGTAGATAAATTTCTAGAGAATCCCTTAGTTTCCAATCATCCTATTCAAATAGAATTTCTAGATGAAGAAATAGTAAATGTAGAAGCAAAAGCATGCAAGTTGTATTTTGATGGATCTTATACCCAGCAAGGATCAGGAGCCGGAATTTTGTTGAACACACCTCAAGAATATACTATTCCTAAGTCTTACAAACTTTTGTTCCCATGTAACAATAATATTGCAGAATATGAGGCTTTAGTCATTGGAATCAAAATGGCTTTAGAATGGAATATAACAGAACTGTAAGTATATGGGGATTCACAACTAGTCATTAACCAAATCAATGATGAATACCAAACTAAAGATGAAAATTTGATGCCTTACAAAAGGATGGTAGATGATTGGAAAAAGTAATTTGTTTTTATCACATTTGAACAAATTCCAAGGGACAAAAATAGAGCAGTAGATGTTATGGCTACTCTAGCTTCATTACATCAAATGCCAGATCAAAATGCTAGGTATGAGTTCTTGGTGGAAGAATTAGTGAAACATGCTTTTGACTTACCTAAAACTCAAATAGTTTGCCTTTTAAATGGACATGACTCACCTTGGTATGGACCTATCTTAAAGACCAATTTTTACCCTTGGACCAAACCCGAACCCAAAAGAGACACTTCATATGCCAAGCGGCTCGCTATACTATCTTATCTGACACATTATATCATAAAAGTCTTGACTAAACACTACTTATGTGTCTAGAGGATGAGGAATTGAAGTTATCTTTACAGGACATTCATGAGGGTATTTATGGGTCTCATTCAAGTGGGCTGAACCTAGCCAAGAAAATCCTTCCCATAGGTTACTTTTGGAAAACCTTAGAAAAAGATGCTTGCCAATTTGTTAAAGTGTGTCCAAAATGTCAATATCATGGAGATATGATTCATGTGCTCGCACAAGAGTTAAACTTGATCATTACACCATGTCCTTTCTATCAATGGGGATTTGATCTTATTGGGATGATTTATCCACCTTCATCCAATGGTCATAAGTTCATTATAACTACAACAGAATATTTTACAAAATGGGTAGAAGTTGTGCCATTAACAACTGAAACGGGTAAACAAATCTCCATATTTATTCTAAACCACATCATTTGTCGATATGGTATTCCTCAAGCCATCATCATGGACAATGGAAAACAATTCAAGAATAAAGATGTGGATGAATTATGTGAGATATTTCACATTACATACCATTCTTCTTCCATTTATTATCCTGAAGGAAATGGTCAAGCCGAAGAAACAAATAAGAACATCCTCAAGATATTGAAAAGATCAGTTGATAAATTAGGAAGAGATTGGAATATACAATTGAACCTGGAATTGTGGGCCTATAGAACAAGAATTAGAACATCAATGGGGGAAACACCATTCTCTTTGGTTTATGGGGCAAAAGTTGTTTTACCTTTAGAGGTTGAAATCCTATATTTGAGAGTATCATTACAAGGATTGATAAATGATGAGGATTATACGGTTGCAAGACTTCAACAATTGGAATTGTTAGAAGAACATCAAACTCAAGATTATGAGCACTTGAAAGTGTACCAAAATTGAATCTCAAGGAATTACAACAAAAAGATCAAACCTAGAGCATTTCAAGTGGGAGATTTAGTGTTGAGAGAAAACCCTAAGAATCAAGCAGAACGAGAAAAGTTAAAAGAGATGGGAAGAAAATTGGCTAGGACCCTTTGTGATTACTTATTCTTTTGGCATGGGAACATACATGTTAGCTGATTGTGAAGGAGATGAGCTACAAGAACCTATCAATAGCATTCACTTGAAGAGGTTTTACACCTAAACAGATGAAAGTGTATAGGTTAAAAGAGTATCAGATGAAAGTGTATCCAATGAGATTAGCATTATTATTTTTACATGAGAAAAGTTCAAAAATCCAAAAACATGAGAAAAGTTCAAAATCCAAAAAAAAATGAGAAAGATCAAAATATTCAAAAAATAATGGAAAATCATAAAAGCATAAAAAGAGGAAAAATGAGCATGAAGAATGCAAAAACATTCAAAAGATCCAAAAAATGGTTGTCTTGGTGAAAATCTAGCAAATAGGTACCTTGATGATATCAAAAAAGAATGAAAAAAAATTAAAGAAAAAAATTGAAAAAGAGAAAACTGCCTTCGTGAAAACCTAGAAATAGGCACCTTGGTAGACAAAAAAGAGAAAAAGAACAATAAATTCAAAAGGTGAAAACCTAGAAAATAAGTGATTTTTGATCCCTTAGGTATTTCCTAGTTGCATTTGCACACATTTCATTTTCCATCTCATGGTATATATCATTGCATACGTCATTTGTGCATAGTCATAATAAAGTCTTTGACCTGCATTGTCAAAATTGTTGTCACATATTAGGTTTCATTTTCCTAGATTTACACATGGTCTCATATTCACTTGGGGATAAAGCATTAGTTTTGATACAAATGGATTCAATAAGTGATACTTTTTGGTCACATGACATGAAACATTTTCAAAACTTCAATGAAGAGATATTTTTGAACCTTTGATGTATATCATTGTTCACCCCAATCATTTGATCTTGAAACTTGATCCTTGAGCTTCATGACCTTATTATCAGGATTAAAATTTGACAAAACCAAAAGATCAGAATGGATGGAATTCTATTGAAAATCTTGATACAATACAAACACTTGAAGTTTTTGATGATGTTCATTGAATCATGTTCTTTTTAGTTAATCAATGATGTTTCAACTAGATTGGCGATGATGAAGACATGATATTTTTCTTGATTTTTGTTTGACTATTTTGAGGAAGATCCACCAACCTATGTGAATTCATCTCAAGACATGGTCATCAAAGAATCATCAAGGACATTCATATATGAAGGAGGTTTGACCTTTGTTTGTTTACGCAAACAGATACCTTGGATATTTAGATCTTCCATGTCTTAAAGTCAAAATCCAATTGCAACATTGAATCTAATGAAACCGGTATTCAGACTCCCATAGTTGAATTTCAAATAGTGAGGGTTGTACTAGTTTCAAAATGGTTACAAAATTGATGAAATCATTATTCATATTATCAAGATGTGGTTATCTAATTGTAACATATAAAATAGATGTTACCAAAATGTAACATATGAAATGGATGTCACATTTGAAAATGTAGATGTTTGTGTGATGTGTAGGGAAGATAAGATGCTCCTTTCTTTCACCCTCAAATACACAAATAGGAGATCCAATTTTGATCAACCCCAAAGGGTAAATACACAAATGAATCCACTATTTGGAAAGAGACCAAGAAAGGGAATCTTAAATTCTGTAAATTGATTGATTAATATGATTAATGACAGTAATTGAAAAGAATAGGAGAAAGTACCAACCTTACAAAATGGTAGATCAAAGATTGCTATTTTTTGAGATCTGTAGACTGTTTTTGGAGATCCTGACAGTTGATACCAAACTGAAACACAGAGATGGACGAAACCCAAAAATATTTTTCTGTTCTGATGTTGTCTTATGAAAAAGGTTGACCCTGTACCACTTTTGCCAATGTTGTCTGCTCAACTCCGAAAGTGTCCATGTTCACACAGTCTGAAAGAAATCCGAAAAGGGTATCCAGATCTGGCCTCGAATCTACAGTCCCAAATCTTTACCTACAAGAAAAATATTTGTTTGTTGGGGGAAAGGGGTTTGCCTTGGTCAAACCTTGATTTTTGAATTAACCTTATAATATAATTGAAATTGCAGAGATAAACAAAGTAAACACATAAATTCACCTTGCTTGTAATGTCCTTGTGGCGGATTCGAATCCGTGGATCCACAAGTATGCTTCAAAA
>MU227213.1:1023157-1038220 GCA_018584345.1 Thuja plicata
ACAAATGAATCCACTATTTGGAAAGAGACCAAGAAAGGGAATCTTAAATTATGTAAATTGATTGATTAATATGATTAATGACAGTAATTGAAAAGAATAGGAGAAAGTACCAACCTTACAAAATGGCTGATCAAAGATTGTTGTTTTTTGAGATCTGTAGACTATTTCTTGAGATGCTGACAGTTGATACCGAACCGGAACACAGAGACGGACAAAACCCAAAAATATTTTTCCATTCCAATGTCATCTTATGAAAAAGGTTGACCCTATACCACTTTTTCCAACGCTGTCTGCTCAACTCTAAAAGTGTCCCTGTTCACACAGTCTGAAAGAAATCTGAAAAGGGTATCCAGATCTGGCCTCAAATCTATAGTCCCAAACCTGTACCTGCAAGAAAAATTTTTTTTTTTTGGGGGAAAGGGGTTTGCCTTGGTAAAACCCTAGTTTTGGAATTAACCTTATAATATAATTGAAATTGCAGAGATAAAAAAAGTAAACACATAAATTCACCTTGCTTATAATGACCTTGTGGCGGATTCGAATCCGTGGATCCACAAGTATGCTTCAAAACATGGAATGTAGAATGGAAGGATGTCTTCAATCTCTTTCTTGTAGATCTCCAACACCAAGTCTTGAATGGGTTCTTTAATTTGGAAGAGGCTTGGAAGAAGGTGGATGGAGAGATCACCAAAAGGGCACTATGTAGCTTGAATCCTTCAATGGCCTCCAATGGATCTCCTTCATGAAAATGGATGCTTGGATGCTTGAGAATGGATGTATGCTTGCTTGAAATATTTCTCCTTAGCTTTCTTGAATTGCACTTGAAAATCCTTCTCAATTGAGTAATGATGCTTAATTAGAAGACTTCCATTGCTTGATCATGGTTAGAGAAAATGAGAGGAGAAAGCTCCCTTTTATATGAAACTAGGGCACAATCTTCTAAGGAGGCCTACATAGGATTATTAAATCATCATTTAAGCCTTTAAACCTAGGAGAGGACCTATATTAAATATAATTTAGGAATCAACCGATTCAGAACCCGAAGCAGCTGACCCGGAAGCGGGAATAGACCTTTTGTGAAGACCGACATCCCAAAAACCAAAAGTTCCCATGATTTGGACCCTGGGACAAGGTCGAGGAGGTCGACCCTGTCCTAGGATCAGGTTAAAGGAGGTCAACCCTATCCTAGGGTTAGGGTCAAGGAGGTCAACCCTGTCCTAGGAGGTCGACCCTGTCCCTAAATCCTAGAAACACAGGTCTGTATCCCAGAATGCAGAAATTAGGTTAGAAAATGGTGAACAAAAAGGCAGAACAGGGGGGAAGCCATGTCAAGATCAGGAACCCAGTCAAGGCACTTGTCATGACCCCAAACCACTTACTCAGAAGGCTAAAGAAGTCTAAAATGGAAGTGCTTCCATTTTCTGACTATACACTAATCATTGATTATTGTACTTTCTCCTAGTACGCAAAAATCTCAATGATGAAAATATATCTTATTTTGCATTTCTTTCACAAAGAAAAAAGTGATAGTTAGTTGCATTTCATTCTTAGATTAATTGAATTTATGGGATATCCTAAGTTCAAGAGAGTTAATTATTCAAAAATTTGATATCTTTTTCTTGGTTCAAATCAATCAATTATGGAGACTTTCTTGTGCATTTACCATTGCATACATTAATCATTAAACATTATTTAAAAGTTATACATCATTACATTATTATTCATTATCCAAATTCCATAAACATTTCATCATCCACATAGGTGCATTTCATTAAAATATTGCATTATCTAAATATCAAAATACAAAAATACAACATGCATTCATAAAGTTAATTATATTGCATATACCATTTAGAATCGCATTCATCATATCAAAATGGACATCAAAGTCCTGATCAACTTAATATATCTGATACATCTGAAATACAATACATATGATCCAATGATCTCAATATCCATAATGACCCGCTAGGGGCACCTAGTGCATCTCCTATCCTTGTTCCACCTGTATGATCTAGATATATGTCTTCTAATCTATCATGTGTGGTAGGAGGTACCTGAGTAGTACTTTCCATACTCGACATTTGTGCCATCATAGTCATAAACTACTACATTATACTAGCAACCTGATCAATCTGGCCACTCATCGCTGTCATCCTAGCTTGTAAGGTCCTAACATCCTGTGTCAAAGTGTTTATAGCCTGAGGAGCCTATGGAGCTGTGGTCCAAGAGGTACCTATGGTGCAATATGAATCTGTGGAACAATCTATCGAGGCACCTGTCTCTATGGAGGAGTTTGTCCCTATAGAGGACCCTATGTAGAAACTATTATCTGAGCATGTCTAGATACTCTTTGTCATTGTTGTCTCTATACCTCTACTAGTATTGTATGTACTGGTCTCATCCTGTAACCACCCCCTCTCCCTCACACATGACCACCCTGTTAGGGATTTTTCTTGTATGAATCACAGTGCTTGAAATGACTACTTGAACACTATGCCTTCTAATACTGATTCAGAGACAAGAAAAGCCCAATTGCTAAGGACTGGATAAGGTCCTTCTTCATTTTTGAGCTCCACATATACTCAGGAAGGTTTTACCTCTTAAGATTGTTGTTTACACAATATTTGTTGATGTGGACACTGATTTTCTATGTATCTTTTGTTAAACCAACTTATGAATCACCTTGCAAATAACCAAGCATAACCAGATGCAAGATATAACCATACAAACCATGGTTGTAAGTATAACAAGAATCAGTGATACAAGGATTTTCATCCTTCTTCCTTTTCTTTATAGGAGGGATAACCTAGTTGATTCACTCTCCAAGGAATCACTAAAATGGACAGTGTCCAGCTGACAAAGGTCCTTATGAGTTTAGTTTATCTGTTCTTAGTAACAAAGTATTATGATTGATTTGGTTTTGATATATTGGAAAAACTTAGACAAAGATAGATTATCAGACTATTTTCTGAACCAGTGCCTATCCTTTGGGCTATAGAGTCAAAATAAGCTAAGATCTCATAGAAACAAAACACAGTAAACTGCCTTACAGTTCACATACTATTCAGGTAAGCTGCCTTACAAGTTACCCTGTCACCTCAAATCTATTGTATCAAATCCTTAAACAAAGCAGTATGCTCCCTGAAACTACTTACAAAACTTAGTTCTTTCTTTAAAAGAAACTTGCAAGTAATCAAATAGTTACCTAATAACCAGAATGTTTCAGAATACCTTGTAAACTTAACATAGAAGAGCATACACAAAGAATAAAGAGACAGCAATGGAGGAGAGTAAAATTGCACCGTATATTATTTATATGATCCAGCTTTCCATACATGATAGATTATACAGCTTCAAAAGATAGACAGAAACCAGAATATCTGAATTCTGTGATATATTATCTCCTTTTTAAAATGTTCCAACATCAAAAGACCCTTAACAATTACAACTCTTATGCTATATATAGGTTTTTGACCATCTTGGAATCCCTTAAGGATGTAACAAGCTTCAGATGGTCACTTGAAAACCTAACCCTAAAGTTACAAGAGAGACAAAAGAAAGAGAGAGAAGAAGCGGTGAAAGGACTGAGTCAAAAAGGTATAAATAGATATTTCTTGTTCTTCTCCCGATCTGGCGATTGCAATCAGATTTGTAGATGGTAGCTGGTAGTATTTATGCTAAGTCTGAATAGTTGTGCTTGCCTACTCACCTACAATCTCCTTTTGTAATAACTGTCCTTCTTGTCTCTGAACAGTGCAGTGCCAAGTGTTCACCTTACTCATCGTCCAAAATTTCTCCCTCTACTACAGGCTTCTTTTTCTTTGGTGTTGTCATAACTTCCCAAGCCTTTACTTCATCATCTGATGGCCACTTGAAGTCCTGAGTACTCTGTACCTGCACCTTTTTCCTGTCCCATCTTACATCAGTGATGTTTTTGACATCAAGTAGGAACCTGTTGATATCAGTCTCTACTTTGAAGGCCTCATCCAATATCTTATTGAATCCTTCTACATCAACCTCTGTTCCTAAAAGAAAATCCTCTTCACTAGGCATCTTGCTATCAAACTCACTCTTCCAGGCATCTATAGCCTTTACTTGGTCATCCTCTCCTTTTAAGGAGGGAAAAACTTATTGAAATCACTTGAAAAGAGACTCAATTTAGCCTCTATCTGGTTCAATTTTCCTTTGAAGAATGAGAGAGCAATGTTAACTCTTTTGATCTCATCTTCAACTTCTATGACTATTGGAGGAAAATCTGGTCTTATGGCCTGTAGAGATGACAATTTCTCAAATAAAGTTTCCCTAGCAGACCATTTAGTGAAGTAAGGGTTTAAAATGGCAAGGTACCCCATTACCTCCATATGCAATACTGGAAACTTATTATATGTATTGACTACAACATCAGCTTTGTCTTTTAGAATCTCAATTCTATGTTGTAGTATGCCTTTCAATGCCTTCAAAGTTATTGCATTTCCTTTTTCTTCATCCACCTTTTTTTCCACAGCCTCTTCTGACTTAGGCTTATCTTCAATCTGCATTGGTGGTGGTTGTGCAGGCACATACACTACCTCAGGCTTCGCCTCCAATTCATCTGTCAATGTCTTTATCAGCTGATCCCTTTGGTATAGTTGTATGTGGCACATGTCTCTGTCCTTAGACAGTGCACTTGTTTCTTCCAACAGAGTAGTATACCTTTCAGACAATTGTTTTGTCTTGTCCTCATTGAGTTGAGCCCAGTGTGTCATGATTTGGGAGATTTCTAAGTCCCCTATATTTTGTACAGACCACACCATCTTATTCCCCACCATATTTTCCTGAATATTTACTAACTGGGGCTTCTGGTCTTTTGGGCTTAAGCTCCACATTGCAAAGGCCTGAGACTTTGGGTTATACCCAAACCCTTTTATCATTTCTCCTACCTGGACTTCACTAACCATTTTAAGGTCTGGCTGCTTTCTGATTTGATCTATAATGAAAGCAGATGCTAAATCCCATCCTTCAGCCAATAATATCCCACTTCCTAGCACCATCTTCTTGGCATCCTTAGGCGAGATATCCTCATTTTTAGGATCATAATTTTGTAAGGCCACTAGGGCTTCATTTGTAATTGTTTCTTTTCCATCCACAATTAATTGGGACCTTATTTGCTTTGTTTTTTGTCATCTAAGGAAGTCTTTAAACTCCTTTATTTTTACAAAGCTGTCATCATCTAGGAATTTTTGCTGATGAAGCAATCTTTCATCAACACAGGCTCTGAGTGGTACCTCAACTTCATCTTCTAGGTCAGGCCGTTGCTTCTTGCCTTCCGTGATTGCTTTTCTCAGGTTATGATCATATAACCTGGTGACAGGTACTAAGGCCTTAGCCTTATCCTTTTTCTTATTTTGGCCCTCCACTGAAGGCTTCCCTAACTCCAATTTTTGCCTCTTTGCAGCAGGTTCTTCTATATCATCTGGCTGTGTAGCAACTGTTAGATCTATAATATGTCCTTCTACTCCCTGCAACTGTGGGATCTCAGCCATTTCTTGCTCTGAGGCTTGTTGTGGTGGAGGATTCATGGGAGGATGTGCATAATCACTATCATCACCACTCTCATCTTCTGATTCCTATTGTTTAGGTGACTGAGCACCTTTTTTGTCAAGGACTGTATCTAGTTTCTCTACAAGCACATAGTAGTTGTCTATCATAGCCTTAACCCTATCAAAATATGGGAGGTCAGGGTAAAAACCCCCAAAAGACAACCCATTTCTTTTTATTTGTGTCTGCAGCTTCAGCAACTCCTGGATTCTCAATCTTCTCATATGAATGTCATCTTCATCCAAGAGGTTCCTTGTTGAATCTTCTTCTATGCATTCACAATGAACATTGGTATTAGGGATAGTAGGAGTATACAACTTCCTAACCCCTGCCATGAAGCCTTCTAGGTCAATGTACTTATAAGAGGATGCCACCATTCTATACTTCTCCAACCACTAACCCACTTCATCAATAGCATTCTTACCAATCATAAAATTGAGAATTTTGAACTGCCTAGGGGTTATAGTCCCCTTTTTGTGCGGTGAAAAGTGCTCATTATCTGTTAACATCAGCTGCCAAATGAATTCCATACAAGCAACTCTTGCAGGCACATGATAAGGCAATAAATGGGGTGGATGAATACACCCATATACCCTAATAATGGTGAAATTATCCTCCAAGAAGAAATCACCCCAGTATTGATTTCCAAGCCAATTATCTGAATACTCACAGGGCCGGAGCAGTTGTATGATCTTCAATGGGACCCTAGTCCTGCTTGTCCCCAAACTCTGCACAATTGGATACACAATCCAATTCTGGAAGGCATAGTAGTCACATTCCCTGGAAGTGTAATTCCAAACCCTGACCCAAAACTGGATAGGATTTGGTTGTGTTTGATAGAATCTCTGAGGAGATAAGTTATGCACATCCATGATTACAAAATTGAATTATAAGAGAAGGTGCATCAGGACTGAATAATGCAAAAACTTAGGCTCCCTCTCCTTGGGGTTTTCTAATCTTTTCTGGGTTGCAACAAAACCCTCATGCATTTCGTCAATTATATGTTGTATGTAATCATAGCTGGTGCTTGAATGCACCTCTTGCAGGTCTAGTACCATCATTAAGATGCTAGCACTAATTCTCTTTGCATCTACATCAATCCCTAGCACTCTACATAGGGCATAAGCGTTGTACTTAATGTAGAAGTGTAGGTCCTTGTAATAATATGGATAGGGATCAACCATAGGACCTAAGTAATTTTTCAATTCTTTTAACATATGCTTCTGCAATAAGCCTTTTGCAATACCAGGCTTGGAACTATACCTCTTCTCCTGCCTTGTCATGTCAATTTTAGTAGACATGGTACTGAATAAGCCAAAGGCTTGCATGAATGAGTTCATGTTTAAAATTAGCAGGGCAGTGCCATCATCCCTTTTGATGGTCTTTGTCAGGGCATCATAGTGATTAGCTAGGTCTAGAAAAAGGTCTACATCTAAGAAAATATCAGGAACAAGCAACCTAGCAAGACCACATGTCCAAGGGTTTGAAACTGGGATGGGCATATCAAAATTTTTATAGAAATAATTGAAAAGGGAGAAACCTGTTGTGCCTGGGGTCACAGCATCTTGAATTTTCTTGTACTCATCCAGGAGAACATTAGCATTGACCTTCCTATTCTGCGTTGAACCTGGCAGGAGACAGAGAAACTCATCAAAGAAACTTGCTTTGCCTTTCTGTTCCTCTCCACTCCCTCCACTTTTTGAAGTAACACTCATAGCTCTACTCATCCTTGCAACACCCTGAATCTCTTTTTCCTTACTGATATTGAAACAAATCTATCTCAAATATCATATGTTTGTTCTGTGCACAATCTCCTACAATTTAGAACTATCTGATCAACTTTGGATACACTGCAAACTGCGCAAAATATCACTCTCCTAAAAATTAGCAACTTGGCTCTGAAAACTGAAAGCACGGTGAATGAGAATGAATGCACCATCAACTCCTTATAGCCGTCATTCAGAGTACACATCTCATAATTTAGAAACATCAGTTCTGCCATTAATCTGCCATGCTGTGAACTTGAAAAACCTAGCCGTAGTTGCTAAAGTTGACAGGAAATCAAATTTTCAAAAATGAATCCTCGGAGCAATCATATAACATTTAAGAGAGCTGACATGTCACATTCTAATTCATTTTCTGTCTCACATCTCAGCAACTCTTTCTGCACAATAATCAAAATACAAGCCTGTGATTGGTTGCCGGGAGATTTACTCTGTCACATCAAAAAGCTACCGCCATTTCTTAGATCTTGTAATCAGGCGACTGCGCGACTGCATTAAGTCTCTTTGTCGCGGGCCTCTGTTATTAACCATGGTTCCATCTCAAGACTTGGCAACAATGTGCTTTCTTAACTTTGGCTGACCCAAGTGATCATCTGGCGATCACGCGACATAATTGAAATCATAGTCACGCACAGTTAACAGTAACTCACCATTCTTTCTGAGACCCTGCGACTAGCCGTTACCTTTAACCTTTACGGTTTTCTCCCTGTCGCTGAGTGTTTAATTTTTGTTTCGAGACTTCGTGACAATGCCTAGTCGCCCAGTCAGGAGATATAAACCCTGAGCATTCAACTTTACCTTAACATGTTATAAGCGCCCCCTTTTCACTTTTGACGACTGCGCGACATACCCTAATCGCCAAGCCAGGAGGTCTTTTCCCCTGGGGTACTTTTCTTCTCAGACTTCGCAACCATCGTTGGATCTTCTGATTCTTTCATCTGACGGTTGTTTCTTAATCGCTCGATGTTTCTTACATGCCCTTAAATCATTTCCAGACATCGCGACAGAAGGCAAAGCACCTTAGTCTCGAAGTCGCTGAATCCATTTTCTCCTTCTCGAGACCATGCAATAATCTTTTAAACATCCACCCATCCTAAGACACATGTCACTCAATCATTGGTTCACTTATTTCATACTGGAGAACTGAGTCATCATCTTTCTCTGGCAACATTTCGACTAAGCATTACTGTAAACTTCAAACGGTTAGTCACGAAGTCTGAGCTAAAATCTCTTAACCGCTATTTCATTCTGAGACCACGCGACTGAAGGCCTGACTTAACTGTTAGCTTTGGCTTGATTTGGCGATAACGCGACATGAAGTAATCGCGAAGTCTGAAGACATTTTCATAACTGTTTAATTTCTCCCGCGATCACCTGACTAACAGTGGGTCCCATCTTTACAAAGATTTATAACATGGATATCTTGCGACTACCCGACTGAAGGAAATCGCTGAGTCTCAGAACACTGAAGGAATATTCTGAAGTTAAACGAGACTACGCGACACAAGGAAAAAGAAAAGTCAGGAAGACAAATGGAATATTTGGCTGGGGTAATGCGACAAGGTGACCTAAATTAAAACACATGCCTTAAGTGAATGAAAAAGTAACGTTGAAACATAAGACATGACCTAGGGTTTAAATTCATCGTTTAACACTTGGAAGATTAAGGGTTTTCAGGGTTTTTGCATAATGAGTTAGGTTTAAACTTGAAAACCTGAAAACATGGCAGAGGTAAGGGCATGATGAACAAGAGATAACTGAATTGAGCACACCAGAATTCAGAGAGCAGGACAAGGAACCAGGAGAACTACCAAAATAGGAAATACAACCAACACACCCCTCATCTGTGGACCCCCATGTCCTCTACCTCTATCTCCATCTTGCTGAGGAACTCTCTGGATCTTTGGACCTCTCTGTACTCTCCCACCACCTTGACCACCACCTCCATCATCATTATTCAAAGGATCATCCATGTCAGGAATCGTCTCACTAGGATCAGTGAATCGAGGGAATCTATGACAAGAAAACCACTGTGAATAATCCACTAACATCCTTGCATCTACAATATTCTCATGCATATCCCACTACACGTACACCCTAATCTGTCAATCTGATCACAAGAATACTAAAAATCAACTTGTGCACCCCATATTGATCTCTCAGCCTAGACTCGAGCATATAGTGCCAAACCCTGTGGTATGTCATGAATCCTGCCATACTGATGAGATACTCTATAACAGCAAAATCTCTCAATCACTAGTGGTGACCGGCCTATCATCCATCAATGTGTGAACATATACGACAACTCATCATCATCCTCTCATCATACCTCACATCCTAGATATGGTCTCCATATGACCTGATCAATATCATCGAGCATACGTCTCCAGTAATCTAATTTTCCCAGTCGAGGCTGAACAACCATGCCCTCATATAAATATGCATATGGCCATCCGAGATCTCTCTGTTTGGTAGCAATCAGTCTTGAAATATGGATATTCTCCCATGTCCATAACTATAAAAGCATAGCTCTATCAGACAATGCAACACTACCTCTATAAAAAAACATGGTGCAACTCATGATACAACTATGCTAAAATGGAGGAACCCCAGTCAAATCTCTGGGGATGAGCGATCATATCCTCGATGATCTGACCCCAAGCCACTACAAATCCATGACCTCCTCAATCTGACAATAATACTTCATCGATCAATGTACCTAATACTAAAGGAAAAGGAGGGAATGAAATGAACTGTACCCAAGGGATACTCTCATCACCAATCGTCAGATCTGCAAAAACCCATCTGCATGCACTGCCATCATAAACCTAGTTGTAATATACTCGCTCTCCTCAAGTCAGGATCCTTAATAACCTATAAACATCCTCTGGAGTGATCATCATCTCCCCTAGGGGTAGTTGAAAGGTATTAAGCTGAGAGTGCCATCTCTATGCCATAGTTGTGAGTAATCCTTGATTCATTTGGAACTGAGGTAACTCAAGGAGGTAAAACAAACCGCATCTACCAATTATGTGTCTCTCATGACCTAAAAATTGGTATACCATATCAGCAAGCCAAGCTGGAACACCCTGGACATATAAGTTTTGGAATGGTACCAATTTTGTAAATCAAGTTAATTCGATTAGTGTCATCATTCAAGTGGATTATTCCACATCAACAATCATCAAAACAACCTATCGCTCTTTTTGAGCAACATCAACTATTTTTCCTAACTCTATATCATAAGAAGGGAAAAACACATCAGTTTATCTTATCCTACCTATCTGATTAATATTTCAACATCCATCTAACCAATTATCCTAACATCCTAAACACTTGGTTTCATTACTAAATCCAACCTACTTATCTTTGCAATCAATCGGGTATTCAATATGTTAGAGACAATCAACAACGATCAAGGTTTTTCAATATTTTCACCCATGGGTCATTTTTCTTGTGTGTACACTCTATTTAAAATGTTGTAAGCATCATTTTAGGTTACGCATAACTTTACCTATCATATGCAGCATACGCGTGACTTAAACATTTGTACATGTAACTTAAAACTAGGGTTTTAGTTGGGGTTTTGTACACGTAATGTCATTTCTACTATGTGTGATATAATGGGTTTTCTACGTACCATTTTTCTAGTGGGTACACGCCGCTTAACTATGTCGACGCATAACTATGTCGACGCATAACTTTATCTTTCTACGTCCAAATTTACATGATCCTATATGTAACTTCACTAAAAATTGAATGAAAAGTCCTAACTAGGCATAAACAAATCATTTAAAAGAAATAAATGAATTAATAAATGCTTGAGAAGGTAGAAATCAGTCACCGGAGGTCCGTACTATAGTAGCCTCTAGAATCTATGCCCTCTCTCGAACTGATGCTCGCGTATGGGGACCACCATCGTCAAAATCTCCAAAAGTCTCAGAGTAAGAATGAGAGGTCAAAAGTGAAAATGAATAGTAAAAAAGAAACTTTTACTTCTATTTATACTTTTTGACCTAATTTTTAAGATATTTTTACCCTTTATGACCTTAAAATTGACATTTTTCATCATTGGGGCATGTTGTGATCAATTTATCATCTAGTTTTTCATAAATGAAAACAAAATTGGCCTAGTAATTTCATTCTTCAATATCTTTTTGCCTCCGATAATCAATTCTATTTTCATTTCTGAGGGGGCATCATATGGTCAAAACATGATTTTTATCACACGTTTGTAATGACAACAAAATCTAGGGTACTAAAATTTTAAATTGCTATCAGTGGGGCATTTTTGCGTTATCCTTCATCAATTTTTCACATCAAGATTTCTCATCAGACAATTCATCAAACATCAAGTTGGCATCAAGTTTTACATCAGGTTTTCATATCAGATTTTCACATTAGACATTGTATCAAGTATATCAATCAAATTAAATCAGTTAATCAAATCAAATCAGGACATTGATTTTATTTGAATCAATGCGCTTCGCACATAAATTCAAAGAGGGGCATTTGTAGACACCTAAATTTGGTCAGGTGTATTTAATCAAATCAAATGGATTAATTCAAATCAAAAGGAACTAAATCACATTAAATCAGAGGATCAATTAATAAATATATCAATTAATTAAATCTAAGCCTGAAAGGGATAAATCAAAACTTTATAATTGATTTAATCAATTAATTGTATAGTTTAAATCAAAAATCAAAATCAACATATTCCCTTACATGGCTAATTTAATTAATTAATTGAATTGATTAAATCCTTATTTATTTCAACAAAGGAGACAAGAATTTAAAGATCCAATGAGAATCAAGGATTGAAATCACATGGATCACTCCAAACTTTGCAATATTGATCACTCATTTGACCCTTTAACATCTTCACCACTCAATTTTTCTCTTTGTCCCAACCTTTGAGACCACCATTTAAATGGTCTCTCCATTTGAAACCATTTGAAATTCTTCAACTCAGCCATACTTTTATCATGGTCAACTCAAATCTACCCCCTACCCTTTGTAAATCCTATAAATACCAAGCATTTTGAGAGAATTATTAATCCTAGACATTCATGAGAAATTGCATCTACACTATAGAGAAATTCATCAAGATCATAACATTTGAGAGCAATTTGAGAGAAAGATTGAATGAATTGCATTGCAATTTGAGAGTTAAGCACTAGATTTAGACATTATCATACATCAATTCTCATTCTATGACCATCACTAATGAATATTAAGGTTGAGAGATTCATTAGCATGCTTAGTGAGAGAACCATGGAATGTTTATTGTTATTTTGTCAATTCTTTGAGTTAAATTAGACTTTTCTTTCCATAGAATTGATTAATTTAAAACTAATTTCATGAAGGTATACTTTATATATACACAAATATCATTGAGAAATGTAGACTTAACATCCATTTGATAAACTTTGAATCTGTTATAATCCGCATATGCTAGTAGAATTCTAACTCGTAATCTAGAAATAGGTGAAAATGTTTCACCATAGTCTATTCCTTCTTCTTGTGCATACCCCTTGCAAACTAATCTTGCTTTATTTCTAATTACATTTCCATGCTCATTAAACTTATTTCTGAAAACCCACTTAGTACCGATTACATTCTTATCTTTTGGTCTCGGTACCAAAGTCCATGTATTATTCTTTTGAATTTGATATATCTCTTCCTTCATTTCTTTCATCCAATCTTCACTTTCTAATGCATCTTTTACTTTTCTTAGTTTAAATTCATGTATTAAGCATGTGTTTTCTCTTACCTTACTTCTTTTTAGAACTACAACAGTCTTGTCTCCAATGATTTTACTCAATGAGTGGTGTCCCTTTACATAATTTGCCAACACATTCTTGGTAGCCATTGGTATCTCTTCATTTCCATCATTCGGTGGAAACACTATCTGCTCATCTTCTTCCTCGATTTGTGCTTTTGGTAAGGTTTCAAGAATCTTGGTTTGTACATAGGCAAATATTTGATAATCCTCAGGCTCCTGATGACATGTAACAAATTAAATGTTTGATAATGTTAAGTTGAAGATGATGCAAGACATTAAATCAGTTAATGGTTTGTATTATATATCATTGATGTCAACTTGATATAATCTGTACGGTCATGTACATAATGCCAAAGAATTTAGAGAATCAATGGAATAGATATTATGCTTTCAGAAATGCATAAAAGTCAAGTATTCACTAAGTGACAAACAACATCGACGGAGTGCACACCATCGGTAAAGGCTAAGAAAAAAAGTCATAGTGATACCTGACGAGCAGAAGATAGTGTTGCCCGACGAAGCAAAATCACAAGATGCCCGACCAGCTGAAAAAAGAGTTGCCCGATGAGAAAAATACAATAATTCTCGACGGATGGAGATCCTGAAGCTGACTGGAGTCACACCGACGGAACTGGCAGTTATCACCGACGACTAACTGTAGAGTTGATCGACAGAATAGAGACTTCAAAAAATGACAAAATATCTAGCTGGTAGAGCTTAAGGATAGACTTAACTGGTTGTTTTATTTGTTTTATTCAACCAGAGTTAAGTAATTGATTTAAAGAAGATTTGTACAGTTGGCAAGAAGATAACTATGAGATAAATCAGGAGTTAAAGCTGTAAATCAAATTAGTTGGATTGTTTTTCACACCAAGAATCAAGAATGAAGGAATATCATATCTATATAAGATACAAGCATAATTCATTTCCGCAATCACATACATGGGAAGGGGAGTGAATAGAAAGAGGATGCTGAAGAGAAACTAATGAAGGATAACTTCATACAGTCCTGATCAATCAAGCTGAAGGAGAGCTAAAGAATTCTATAGACACCGATGAACAGTGAAGCACAACATCATAGAGAAGAAAGTGTGGAGAACAAAGAATTGAATTGATACATTTATCAGAGAGGTAATGTACTTAAATAGATCTAAAAATCTTCAATTCAAGTTGCATTAGAAATAGGTCATAGTGTTTCAGTTTAACCATTGAAGCATCAAGTCTCTTAACAGCGCAGGACTTAACCATCTTCTATATATTGAGGTACATCCCAAGGAGTGCCAAAAAGGTTGAATCATGAAAGTAGCATTAAAATTGCATAACACCTATTGATAGCCTAAGAAGAAGGTTGATTCAAGGATGGTAGAAATATTTTCCTAAATCCTATTGACAGTCTAAGAAGGAGGTGGATTCAAGGATGGTAGCAAGTAGATGCCTGATACCAAGTGACAACCTCTATGTATAAAATCCTCTAACAAGGTCACACCTAATAGTGTGTTTATAACCTTTAACAGGGTTGGCTCCTAACAGGGCTCACTTCAGAAGAGTGAAAATTTGGGGTACTGGTCCCAGTGGTTTTTCCCTTAATAGGGTTTCCATGTTAAAATCCATGTTTTATGTGTGTATGGTTTATTACTTTACTGTTTTACATTTCACATATGCATTTCTGGATTGATTGGTATACTCTGCATATTTACTGAGTATCGGTAAATATTTTTACTGCTTATCAATAATCAAGGAGAATAAGGACAGACAAGGTAAACCGACAGATAGCTAATTATTATAATTATTTCATGGCATGCATCTTGTAGGGACTTAATAATCTAAAATGTATTTGATTGGTGGTTAGTGATTAAAGGATAAATTTTTGAGGCCACTAATTCACCCCCCCCCCCTATCAGTTATTACTAA
>MU227213.1:1041310-1113864 GCA_018584345.1 Thuja plicata
AAAATTGTCAAAAAGGTAAAATGACAAAGTCTAGTTTCAAAAGTAAAACCCATACATCTGATGATATTCTAGAATTAGTCCATACTGATTTATGTGGACCTATGAGGAAAAAGAGTTATTATGGAGACAGATATTTTATTCTCTTTGTTGATGATTACTCTAGAATCATGACAGTCATGTTTCTAAAAGAAAAATTTGAAGCATTCAAGATGTTTAAATGGTATAAGGCAATGGTAGAAAAACAAAGTGGTAAGGATCTAAAATTTTTGAGATTAGATAGAGGAGGAGAATTTATATCAAATGAATTCACTAATTTTTGTAATGAGCATGGTATAAAAAGACAGGTTTCTACACCAAGAACACCGCAGAAAAATGGGATTATTGAGAGAAGGAATAGATCAATAGTTGATTGTGCAAGAACACTGATGATAGAAAAGGACATCACCCAAATCTTCTGGAGGGAAGCTGTCAACACTGTTGTTTATACACTTAATAGGGTACAATTGAAGAAGGACACAAAAAATATACCTTATGAGCTATGGTATGGTAAAACACCCAATGTAAGTTACTTCAAAATATTTAGTAGTCAATGTTATGTCTTAAAGGATGATAGAAATGGAAAGCTTGACACCAAAAGAGATGAAGGTATTTTTCTGGGGTATTCTACCAAGAGCAAAGCTTTTAAATGTCTAATCAAGGCTTCTAACAAAATAGTTGAAAGTGCAAATGTCAAGATTGATGAACCCATAACTCTACCCGAGAAACAATGTTTAATTCTAGAACAACAGAATGTTGCAACCGACGGTCAGAATGCTATTACCGATGGTCAAGAAAATGATCAAGATAATGTGCAAGGTAATGAAGATCAAGTTGATACACAAAGAGTTGTACCTATACTTGCAATATATGTAAGAAGGAACCATCTAGAGGACCAAATCATAGGAGATAAGAAAGCTGGTACAAGAACAAAAAGTAAGTCTTTAAACTCAAATTGCTTAATTTGTGAGTTTGAGCCAAAATCTGTCAATGTTGAACTAGATAATGAAGAATGGATAAGTGCTATGAATGATGAGATTGAGCAGTTTGAGAAGAACAAAACATGGTCAATTGTGCCAAGACCAGACGACAAGAATGTCATTGGTACAAAATGGATATTCAGGAACAAGCTGAACGAGAAAGGAGAAGTCACAAGGAACAAAGCAAGACTAGTATGCAAGGGGTATGCACAAGAGGAAGGTATAGACTATGGAGAAATCTTTGCACCTTTTGCAAGGCTAGAAAGAGTAATAATACTACTTTCTTATGCTACATACAAAGGATTCAAAGTATATCAAATGGATGTCAAGTCAGCATTCCTAAATGGAATACTTGAAGAAGAGGTATACATTGAACAACCAGAACAGTTTGTAGATCCAGACAAGAACATGGTATGTAGACTTCACAAAGCCTTGTATGGATTAAAACAAGCTCCCAAAGCTTGGTATGAATGACTTCATTCCTATCTAATAAGTATTGGATTCATAAGGACTAGTGAAAACAGTAATCTTTATTTGAAAGAAGATACTGATGATAACACTTTGATTGCTGAAATATTTGTTGATGACATCATATTTGGAGGCAATGATATAGTATGTAAGTCATTTGCTGATGAGATGAGAAAAGATTTTGAGATGTCTATGTTTGGAGAGATCAAATTCTTTCTTGGTCTACAGATCATTCAACAAAGTGAAAGTATTTTCATTACACAGTCCAAATAGATCAAAGAGGTCCTGAAAATATTCAAGATGGAAGATTCCAAACCTGTTGGAACATTGATGGCTACTGGATGCAAATTAAAAAAGGAAGACAAGACAATAGAGGTAAATCATACTTTGTATATATCAATGATAGGAAAACTCATGTATGTTGTACACACTAGACCAGATATTGCACATGCAGTAGGAATTGTTGCTAGATTTTTGCTAACCCTAGGGAATCACATATGACTGTTGTGAAAAGAATTCTAAGATATCTAAAGAATACTGAGGAATTTGACTTATGGTATAGAAGAGAAGGAAAATTTGAATTAAAAGTGTTTACCGATGTTGATTGGGCTAGAAATCTTGATGACCAGAAGAGCACAACTGGAGGAGCATTCTTTATGGGTGACAAACTTGTCACATGGATTAGCAAGAAGCAAGGATGCATCTCTCAATCTACTGTAGAAGCAGAATATGTTGTTGCTGCTGCAAACTTCTCAAATATTGCATGGATCAAACAGTTGTTGGAAGGTATGCATATGAAGATTTCAGAACCAGTGACTATCTATTGTGATAACACCAATGCAATAAACATTTCTAAGAATCCATTCATGCATGCAAAGACTAAATACATTGCAATCAAGTATCATTATTTAAGAGGACAAGTTCAAGAAAAAGAGGTGATACTTGAGTATGTGCAATCAAAAGAACAATTGGCTGATATCTTCACCAAGCCACTGCCCAAGGATACATTTGAGTACTTCAGAAAGAGACTAGGGGTCAAACCCTTGTCTACCAGTCAGTAAAAGACTAAAGGCTGCATCATCCTATATATTATCAGAATATCATTCATGTTAATGCAAGAAAAAAGGATGAACTTCAAAGCTACATCTATATATAAAAAGGTATATATCAGAACCAAGCACCAGAGCATATTGTTGTATTGCTAATGGATAAGGGAAATTCAAGGAATATATTATGGATAGAAGAAAATAATTGTTTGACATGAATGTCAGATATTTGTAAAATATTTGTTTGGCATTGTTGTCAAAGGGAGAGAATGTATCCATATTATCACAATAAAATATTCATTATCAGATTACTCCAAACAGGGAGAGATCATATCCATAGAGAGAGAATTTGTATGAAGGAATCATATACAAATGGAAAGTCGCTGACAAGAGACAGAGACATCAAAGAAGAAGAACAGTCAAAAGAGAGAAATTGACACAAGAAGAGAACACAACACATCAGAACAAGAAACACAGAAAGTTGCAAGAATCAAATCTAAGCTAACACAAAGCTTATCAGTGGTCAGAAATTTTTATCGGTTATCAAAACAAAGTGTTTGGTAATTTGATGAATCTCAACAATTGTATTTCATATTGTATTAGAAATAGTATAGTGTGATAATATAGTATGTTTCCATCAATGCCAAAGGGAGAGATTGATGACATGTAACTGATTGAATGTTTGATAATGTTAAGTTGAAGATGATGCAAGACATTAAATCAGTTAATGGTTTGTATTGTCATTGATGTCAACTTGATATCATCTGTATGGTCATGTACATAATGCCAAATACTTTAAAGAATCAATGGAACAGAGATTATGCTTTCAGCAATGCATAAAATTCAAGTATTCACTAAGTGACAGACAACACCGACGGAGTGCACACTATTGATAAAGGCAAAGAACAAAATTCATAGTGATACCCAACAAGAAGAAGAAAGTGTTGCCCAATGAAGAAAAATCACAGGATGCCCGACAAGCTGAAAATAGAGTTGCCCGATGAGCAAAATCCAATAATGCCCGACGGATGGAGATCCCAAAGCTAACTGGAGTCACACCGACATAACTGGCAGTTATCACCGACGACTAACTGCAGAGTTGACTTACAGAATAGAGAGTTCAGAAAATGACAAAATATCTAGCTGGCAGAGCTTAAGGATAGACTTAACTAGTTGTTTTATTTGTTTTATTCGACTAGAGTTAAGTAATTAATTTAAAGAAGATTTGTACAGTTGGAAAGAAGATAACTACAAGATAAATCTGGAGTTAAAGTTGTAAATCAAATTGGTTGGATTGTTTTTCACGCCAAGAATCAAGAATCAAGAATGAAGGAATATCATGTCTATATAAGAGACAAGCATAATTCATTTCCATAATCACATACATGGGAAGGGGACTGAATAGAAAGAGGATGTTGAAGAGAAACTGATGAAGGATAACTTCATACAGTCCTGATTAATCAAGCTGAAGGAGAGCTAAAGATTTCTCCAGACACCAATAAACAGTAAAGCACAGCATCATAGAGAAGAAAGTGTGGAGCACAAAGAATTGAATTGATATATTGATTAGAGAGGTAATGTACTTAAATAGATCTGAAAATCTGCAATTCAAATTGCATTAGAAACAGGTCATAGTGTTTCAGTTTAACCATTAAAGCATCAAGTCTCTTAACAGAGAAGGACTTAACCATCTTCTATATATTGAGGTACATCCCAAGGAGTGCCAAAAAGTTTGACTCATGAAAGTAGCAGTGAAATTGCATAAAGCCTATTGACAGCCTAAGAAGAAGGTTGATTCAAGGATGGTAGCAAGATTTTCCTAAAGCCTATTGACAGTCTAAGAAGGAGGCTGATTCAAGAATGGTAGAAAATAGATGCCCAATACTAAGTGACAACCTCTATGTATAAAATCCTCTAACAAGGTCACACCTAACAATGTGTTTGTAACCTTTAACAGGGTTGGCTCCTAATAGGGCTCACTTCAGAAGAGTGAAAATTTGGGGTACCGGTCCCAACGATTTTTCCCTTAACAGGGTTTCCACGTTAAAATCCATGTGTTATGTGTGTATGGTTTATTACTTTACTATTTTACATTTCACATATGCATTTCTGGATTGATTGGTATACTCTACATATTTACTGAGTATCGATAAATAGTTTTATTACTTATCAGTAATCAAGGAGAATAAGGACAGACAAGGTAAACCGACAGACAATAATTATTATAAGTATTTCATGACATGCATCTTGTAGGGACTTAATAACCTGAGATGTATTTGATTGGTGGTTATTGATTAAAGGATAAATTTTTGAGGTCACTGATTCACCCCCCCCCCCTNTTGAGGTCACTGATTCCCCCCCCCCCCCTCCTCAGTTATTAGTAATAGTTCATTCTTGTTGTCTTCATCATTCTTCTCTGTGAATTCATCAATCCTCACATTTTCTCTTTCTACAATTTTGTTAGTATTCTTATTCAAACATTTGTAGGCTTTTCTCTTAGTAGAATATCCTAAGAATATTCCTTCATCTCCTTTAGAGTCAAATGTACCATTTATTTCATCTTTAAGAATATAACACCTACTTCAAAATACTTTGAAGTAACTTACACTCGATTTGTGTCCATACCATATCTCATAAGGTGTTTTGTTAGTTCCCTTCTTTAGTTGTACTTGGTTAAGTGTATAAGAATCAGTGTTGACTACTTCTCTCCAGAAGGTTTGAGAAATGTCATTCTCAATCATCATTTCTCTAGCACAATCCACAATTGATCTATTTCTCCTTCTGGATATACTATTCTGCTATGGTTTCCTCAGTGCATACATCTACCTCTTTATACCATTTTCATTACAGATGAGTGTAAATTCATCAAATGTAAACTCTTTGCCTCTGTTAGATCTCAGACATTTTAGCTATCTCCTTGTCTCTTTTTCAATTCTAGCCTTGTACCACTTAAACATTTGGAACACATCATATTTTTCTTTTAAAAACATAACCAACATCATTCTAGAATAATCATCAACAAACAATATGAAGTATCTATCTCCATAGTAGCTTTTTATTCTCATGGGACCACATAAGTCAATGTGTACTAATTCAAAAATACCTTGTGTAGTATAATATTTACTTGTAAAACTCAATTTAGTCATCTTACCTACTTGAAATCCCTTACTCAGCTTCATTCTTTTCATCTTCAGCATATAGCTCTTCAATCTCACTCTTACAAATATGAAATCTCTCACTATCACTACTTGCATATCCATCACTCGATCTAGATACTCTAGACTTTCCAATAGTCAAAGATTATTTGAATTCAGATTTAATCTTAGAAGTAGCAGGCAAACTATTATCAAAATTATTCAGCTCAAAAGTAGTTAGCTTACCGATTGTACCATCTAACGTAACAACCATCTATGGAATGGATCTCATTTATTGAATAGAAGACACTCAGATGGAATAGATAGGTAGTAGTGCTCTAATAATATTGCTTGTAACATCTTCTTCTTCAATGGTTCCACCAACACCTCTAATAGAAATAGAAATCTCCTTTAGTCTTGTGTTGTATGCTACAATGTTTTCTCATTCTTTCATTCTCATTGATTCAAACCTTCCTCTTAAGCTTTCAGCCTTATCCTTCTGAACATGTTGATCTCTGCCAAAAACCAGTGCAAGCTTATCCTACATCTTCTTAGTTGTATCACATCCTTGTAAATCATTGAACTCTAGGTAGGTGAGAGTAGAAGATATCTCAATCATCACTTGTGTATGTTCTTGTCTTTCTCTTATCTGCTCAAGTGTCAAAGGACCAAATAGTGGAGGTGAGTACTCAGTGTCAAGATGATTTGGTGCATAATCTCCAATACCAGATATATGAAGCCTAATTCTATTCTACCATGCAGAAAATTTATTCATATTCAACTTCGATGCTTCCCTCTTATACATCTTCAAATCTTTAACTCAAGTACCTTCAAAATTATCTTCTCAGAGCACTAGCTATGATACCAATTGTTGGTTTAACCTACTAAATGATGGTTTACTGAGAGGGGGGTGAATCAGAACATATCAAAAATAAACACTTTAAAACTAAACCTCTGATTCAACTTGGTAATTCAAATAACAATAGAAACCGAAACTTGTAAACACTTCACAAACTTGATAAACAACATATAACATAAGAAAATAAAATTCACAGTTATCAAGCATCACATGTAATACCATATTTAATGAGGAAATCCAATATGGGAAAAACCTTTGTGGGAATTTTCACCCACAAAAAGAAATACTCTTCTAAAGTATGCTTGGTAATGAGCCAATCCGGTTAAAGATTACAATACACATTTGTTAGATGTGACCCTGTTAGGTGATTTACCTTAGATCTGTTAAGATCTTCACCCTGTTAGGAGTGACCTGGTCAGAGGAATTAAACATTCATCCTAGAATGTTACCTTTCTTAAGGATTTACAAAAAGACTTATTAGGTCCACTCGGTTAAGACATTTTCTATTACAAAGATTAGTAAGAAACAATGTAATGAATTGATCTGTGATTTTGCAACTATCCTTTTCTTGATCAAATCCCCTATTCTCTCTCTGAACATATTGAAACTTAGCACTTTAAAACTAGACCTCTGATTCAACTCGGTAATTCAAATAACAACAGCAACTGAAACTTGTAAACACTTCACAAACTTGATAAACAACATATAACATAAGAAAATAACATTCACAGTTATCAAGCATCATAAGTAACACCATATTTAATGAGGAAATCAAATTTGGGAAAAACCTTCATGGGAATTGTCACCCACAAAAATAAACTCTTATGAAGTATTCTTGGTTAAGAGACAATCTGGTTAAACATTACAATGCACATTTGCTAGATGTGACCCTGTTAGGGGATTCACCTGAGATCTATTAAGATCTTCACCCTGTTAGGAGTGGCCTGGTCAGAGGGTTTAAACATTCATCCTATAATGTTACCTTTCTCAAGGATTTACAAAAAGACAAGTATTAGGTCTACTCGGTTAAGATATTTTTTGTTACAAAGATTAGTAAGCAACAATGTACTGAATTGATCTATGGTTTTGCAGCTATCATTTTCTTGATCAGATCCCTTGTTCACTCTTTGAATGTGTTAATACATTGTTACTTCCTCTTTCAATTGTGTACTTTGTGAATGAGCAATGTAAATAACTTATAACTAAATGATGCAATAGTTTCTAGGAAATATGCAATCATTTTCAAAAAAACAAAATATTGCACCTATTTTGGGTTGGATAGTATTGTCCTCTTGGGTTCCTTAGCGGGCATTATAGAAACCTTTTCATATAGTATTTCTTCCTTTGATGATTACATTTCCATGCATTAGTTTACATGTGCTAACATGTATTATATGTTTCACAATGGATCTTTTTTTCTATCAACTTGATGTATATTCAATTATCTAATCATTGAATTTTTAAATATTTAAGTTATTAGTAATTAGAATTGTTTAGACATTTCGATTTTGTCTTTTTATGTGTATATGTTTCATAACCTTGATTCATACCTATAACATACATGTAAGAAGAATTTGTAGACTTATGGGTTCCTTTAAGGGTGTTGATCCTAAGTCCTCTAATGTATTCCATAGGAATGTTGATGATACCTCTATGCTTACCAATGACATATGTAATATTTTTGAGAATCTATCTTTTCATTCTTCTCATGATTAGGATGAATAATTAACAATAATTTCTCCTATCCAAGTGTGAAATATTTCTCAATATTTTGAAAAGCTTTAACAATGATTTAGTCAAAAACATTTAAATAGTGAGGCAATCCCTTTAGTAGGAGGATTGGGGAGGTTAATTCAAATTTATGAACATGGTATTGATTTCTTCTGTGGCATATCCTATATTACTTATGAAAACCTGAAGTATATGAATTTTTTTACTGAAGCCCTAAATATTTCTAATTATAATGGTGTGAGTTCTATTCCAACATCTTTACCTAATGTGCCTACCTATACTTCATCTATCATGGCTCCATCTATCCATAATATCAATCCTAGACATGTTATTCTAGGAGGAATTCATAATCCTAACATGCCTCTTCCTCTAATTTTTCCATGTATTTCCCAACCATCATATATACCTAAATACTAACATATCCACTGAACAAACCATTAACAACCTTTCTCAAAGTGTTACATCCTTACAACAACAACTTGCTTTCATTACCCAATATAAATCCAACGTCCCTACTTATGATATTGCTAGCATGGTATCCCATAATATCATTCGTGCCATTATCCCTCAATACATGAAAATAATTACCTTGGAGACATACAATGGAAAAGGTGATCCCTTGACTCATGTTAAGTCATTTCACACCTTTTGTAGTGACTTCTCTCATGATCATGGACTTATGGCTTAATTATTTACTAGGACATTTTTTTAATTTACTAGGACATTTAGAGATAAGGACTTACTATGATTTTGTTTTTTGCCTCCTTAAACTATAGATTCAATTCAAAACTTCTAATTCATTCATTCAAAAAATTTAAAATAATATTGGTTGTCAAACTTATTTTACTTATTTGATTCATTGTAAGAAAGGTGTTAAGGAAAAATTAACTAATTGTAATGGTAGATGTAAACATTTGCATGCTCAAATTTCTTATCTTCTTCTTGGTATAGATGTGCAATTTATTTTATTTCTAATTTTAAGAAAGACATTATAAATTTAAAAAAATATAAAATTACCACTTTTACCTAATTATGTATAGTGCTTCACAATTATTAGCTTCAGGTAGGCCAGTTTGATTCATCCACTCCAATGGCTCCAATTGATAAGAGAGATGCCTCTCAAAAATATTCCCAAAATTTCTACAATAATAACAAAGGCTTAATCAAAATCAACAATTATTCCAACAATATCGATGCACAAGTGGTAACAACATCAGGTGTGACTCCTTTGAAATCTATTTTTAAACCAACTCACAGTTACACAACTCTTTTTGAAGCTTTGCATAATGTTATGTTAAAATGTATTAATACTAAAAAATTTAAACTTCCTCACATCAAACCTATTGAGCATTCCAAATCATTTCCATCTTCCCATGATCCCAAAGCCTTTTTCCAATACCATTGTCATCCTAGACATGATACTAAGAAGTGTTACTGTTTGAATCATGTTATCCAAGACCTCATATATTTCAATACTATAATTGTTGAGGGTTTGAATGATAATGGAAACAAATCCATTTCACCTCCTAACCAAAACTTTCAAAGCTATACTAATCCTTTTCTTTCTCATTCAACCACTAACATTGAGTAAACCAATTCATTGGCTTCTTCTTCCACCCACATTGTTGAGACTAGTCACCCTAGTCCTATAGAGGTTGATTCTACATGTAGTGTGGTCAACAATATTGTTAATCTCATTGACCAATACAAACCTATACCCAAGTCTAAACCTGATATTTTTATTATATTTGATCCTAAGGAGACTATTAAAGAAACTCATAGTCCTCTTTACATTTCCACAAAAATTAGTTATAAGTTCTCTATAGGATTTCTTATTGATACTACTTGCACGGTGAATATTATAATTAAGGAACATCTTTTCATGAGAAATTTTCATAAATATTCCTATGACAAATATGATGTGATGATTAAGACTTTCAATGGTTTTACTTGTTCTACCCATGATTCCATTACTCTTTCTATAGAATTTGGTAAAAAATTCATAGATGTCATATTGTTTTAATCCCAACTTTCAATCAATTCCAAGTGAGACTTGGCTTATCTTGGATCACTTCCATGAAATTTATTATTTCTCTCATCCATAAATTTCTAAGTTTCCCCATGATGGAGAAATCATCACGATCAATCATATTCTCTATCAACGTTTAGCAAGTGTTAGAAACTTTTACCTTGACTTATTTTGACCTAGCATGCCTCAAACTTTGCAACCTCACCAAGATCATTTCTTCCTATCTTACCAAAAATACAACCATGAATTTATTTCTAAATTGAGCAACACTAAGAATGTCCCATCTCCTTGTCTTAGACTTAGACTCCTTCCTACATCTTATATTCCTCATATTTCTTCTTATGTTCCACCTCCTATATCTTACAGACGATTTTCATCCTCTATCTCTAAACCTCATAAGGTTCCTTGCATTCCTCCTCCTAAGGAAGAAAAGGAGCTCAATTTGATTGATCCTAAACCTTTCCAAATATCAAGTAAAGACAAATTCAAATGATGTGTTCATGATCATTCTCGTAGACGTCGTGCTAGAACTTGTGAGATTTCTTCCCAAACCATTTCCTTCCCTAAGAAACCTCATAATGCTTTGGTTTCCTTTGATCAACCTATGAATATCCCAAGGGAGGAAGTCAATCTTAAGAAAATTAAGCTATCTAGACATGACGATTCTATTTTTCACATTATGGTTCCTATTGTGATTAATTTAGATGATAAAGATACTTTTGGTGATGATGTTAATGTTATTGATACAATTGATGTTGATTCTAATGATTATTAAGATACGTATGAGGTTATTGAAGTGAATCATGAATTATCTGCAATATTTTATGAGGTGTTATCTCTCACTCCTTGTAATAAACAAAGTGATTCATCATTGGAGAATGGTCCTTGTTTGAACTTGTAGTAGCTCCATATTCTATGCTTGGCATTTATCCTCCTGAGCATTGTCCACATTCCCTAAATAATATCAAACAATAAATGTTGGTGGATAATACACTTAAATAGCTCCTCTTGTATGATGGATTCTTTTGTGTAGTTTTTTGTTTCTAATGTGCTTCCCCTGTGATATGTTTCTTTCTTGTTATATGGTATATTAGATTTCTTTACATGACCCTTGTTTCTCTGCTGGAGCAAGGTGATAAATGAATTGAGCTTGACATGACATTAATTTATTTTTATCTTATTTAGTATATATGTTGCGCTGTACATGTTCTATTATCGTAAATGTTCCTTTGTGTTGTCTGGTTGGGGATAATGCAAATCAGTAGCAGCCATCATTAATTTTTGGTTTCCGCAATGTTGACCCAAGAAGACTTTTGTTCATATATATTATGTTATCTTCTTCCATTGTTCTCTTAGCTCAACTACCTTTTGGGAATGAGTTCAATTCATTAAAATTATTCTTGATATACATGAGTTATCACATATGTGTATTGACCCCAAAGTTAGTAATCCCTTATGTGTTCTTTTTTTCATGTGTTTATTTCCCTTGATTTTTTCTTTGTGTGGGGGAAATACATAGTGGAAATGTTCTTGTCTTTTGGATTCATGTATTCTCCCTTAAAGATATTGCTCGTGTTATGTCATATACAATTGTTTTAATGTGGAGGCATACACTCTGCTCTTTGTTACACATTTTGCACACACCAAAAATCAAATTTTGCAATCAAAATTTTTCAAATTTCTTAGCAAATGTTGCCTTTTACATTGTAATCTCTCATTAATGGATTCCTAAATCCTCTTTTATGCCATTGTGTATTATTATTTAACAGATTCCTCAATCCTCTTTTACGCCCTTCCGTAATATTATTTTAGGAATTCCTAAATCCTCTTTTATCCCCTTTAATATAATTTAGTGGGTTTCTTTGGAAACAATATTTTTTCCTTGGGGTAAATCCTATTTGTGGTAGATTTCCTTACATGGGTTGACTAGCACAATATAGTTTGCTAGACCATCAACTCTCTCTCTCTCTCTCTCTCTCTCTCTCTCTCTCTCTCTCTCTCTCTCNCCCCTCTCTCTCTCTCTCTCTCTCTCTCTCTCTCTCTCTCTCTCTCTCTCTCTCTCTCTCTCTCTCTCTCTCTCTCTCGCTATATGTGTGTGTGTGTGTATGGATATTTCCTTTGTCTTGGTTTTAGACAGATAAGGATATGGATGTTTCTTTTCTCTTTGTTTTAGATGAATAAGGACCTAAGTTATTTGGGGACTTGGTGTGTTCCTTGTCTCTTTTACCTTGATAAGAGGCCTTTTGCTATTCTTTGGTCTACTATACCATGGGTATGAAACAATTTCATACTCCTACTAAAGTCAGGGCTAAATGTAGCATCCTAAATTATAAGCAATACAATTTCAATCCTTTTCTACACCCCATTTTAGTGTCTAAGGCTACCATGCATTAATTTGCATTTTTTGTATGCATTTAATTAATTAATATTTAAATATTTTCTATTTATAATTTAATTTTACATAAGAGGCCTCCTTTAATTATGAGAGTGCCCCTTTAATAAATTCCTCCAATTGCAATTGATTAATTAATTAATTTAACTTCAAACACCTTTATCAATTCAATGTTATCAAATTTCTATAAGGACCCCTTAATTATGGGTATGTCTCATTTATTATTTCAATCATTTATCATCATCTTGCATACATAGACCTTGTTTCAAAATTGGGTGACTTTTTGTATTTATTTCAATTCCAAACCTGATTTCATGTGCATTTTTTAGATTCTTATTTCCTAATTGGTTCCTAATTTAATTTTTAGCCCTTTTTGCTTGGAACATGGAGTCTTGCAAGGCATGGAGAAAAATAGGTCACCCCATCCTTTGGGATACACCTCGTTCCACTTAAATGTGCTTCAAATTTAAATTGCAAAAAGCTCTTGGGTTTTTATCAGGATATTTAAATTCATGTTGATCCTGTTTGATTTTTGGGCCTTGAAATGGATTGGAGAGATATAAGAGCACTGGTACCTCCCTCATTTTGGCATCTCATCTTTATCCAAAAAAATCAATTCTTCAAGAAAGCATTCAATTCAAGGCAATATATTCACATTGATATTCAAGCATGGAAGACAAGGAGTAAAGTCTAGATCAAGACATTTTGTGAAGGCATACATTATCTTTCTATCTTAGATCCAAGTTTAAGACAACATTGCAAGCAACTTCATGAGCAATTTCACACTTGTGAAGGTATAATATTTTATTAAAGCCTTTACTACAAACATCACACTATTCCTTTTATGAAATTTCATGGTTGATTCATAAATAGGGGTTTGACCAAGGAAAACCCCTTTCTCCCAAAAAAAAATCTCATTTTTTGTGTACAAGTGATGGGTGGCAAATATTCAGGATGAACTATAGGTGGATCTACCAATAGGTTATAGGTGGCATAACTTTCATCAGAATTTACTAGGACTAGGGTGCTTCCCAGGGCCTTTGGCGAGCCAGGTCACATTGTACCCTCCAACTCTCCCCATTTCTACCATTTTAGACTAAAATTTGAATCACGACTTAGTCTATATTTATGATTTCAAGATCTGGTGTTAGAATTGAGTTTTCTATCTGTGTACTTAATTTATCCTATTTTCCCTACATATTGCATTTCTACTTTCCATTTTTGCATAGTTAATTTTCAACTCCATATAAAAGGAATCATTTGCATCCACTTAGTGCTTGAGTCTCCTTGAGCCTAGTGGATCATATTTCCGTCCAATGTATGAAATAAATTTAGGTGTGTGCTTCCTTGTTTGATTATCCATCCTAATGATTGCCTCTTTCACCTATTTTCTTTCATCACTTTTTTCTAGAGGTATATTTTACATTACATTTGCATTTCTATTGTCTCTACATGGTGGCAAGATATAGTCTTGATCTTGTGTATATAAGAGATGTTCCACAAGTCCCTTAGTCATGATTTGATGCACAGTTATATATCTCATGATCATCTCACTTACTACAAAGTCCAAAAAATACTAATTGCAATTTTTGTAGTATTATTTGAAGCTCAACTATTAATGGTGCTTCTCACTTCTCTCCTTGCATTTTTGAACAAGCATTTATCATATATCCTCTTGAGAAATAAGAGTGCCATATATATCTTTTTCCCTTTAATGGACTCATTCTTTTCCATTATGTCTTCAAACAAATTCTAAGTTGTTCCATCGCCAATTGTATTATTTCTATTAGTTCACTTGATTTATTTTTGTTTACCTTTTTGCAAGGTTGTTCTTCAACGCAGTAGGTCAAGGTTACTGCATTTGTGTATGTATCAAAGATTCTACCATCTAGTGTTTTCCTAATATCTTTTTTAAGTCTGCAGATGAACTATTCTTTTTTTTTTCTTTGCTGCCAATGTTGGTTCCTCTAATTTGAGGGAAACTTTTTAAAAATTTTTGTCACATTCTTAACCGATTCTCCCTTATTATGTATTGATTCTATCATCTTTCTATACATTTTGGGATGACATTATAGAGTGTCAAATTTTCCCAAAAAATTGTTTTTTTCATCTCCTCGATCTCAATCGTTATCATGCTCCAAGGATAAGGCTAAGCCTTCTTATACCAATACAATGCATCTTTTCTCAATAATCCAACAAATGCAGGTGATATAGGCTTATCCTCATTAAATCTTTTCCTCTTCCAAACTCATTTTAGCATGAATATCAAGGTTAACCCAAGTTTTTAGGACGAGTATGACAAAGGATGAGGGGATGAGTTTCTTGGATGACAAACTTTTTCGCAATGTTGGGGACAACTAGGGGATGGCAAAGGGGACAATTATATAAACATAGAGAAAACTAAAATATGTAGGTAAATTTAAAATATTCATATGAAAACATGGATAAAGAATGCACTTATACATTATACAACCTTAAAATATAAGCATTAGTAGAATTCTTATGCCAAATTTGTGTTATTTTGAGAGTCAAAGTCAAATTTCCTCTAGAATTCAAAGTCAAAGTCTCCTAGGCACCCCTTGTCCTTGGGATGTTTCAGGGATAGGAACACCTGAAAGAAAACTGGGGATGCATCTCTGGTTATGCAGTTTTAGTTGTATCATTTCCAAATACTAGGTATTTGATTGATGACTCCATTATATTTATAGATTTCTCCTCTTTTAGTTTACAAAGGGGTAGGTTCCTCTTCTCCTTCTTGATACTTTTTACTATTTTTGATTTACTTTCTCGACTCCTATCTCTTGCTAGCTTGGTTTGGAAGTAATCTTTACCAATATCTCTTCACAATCTACTATAATTTGCCCTTACAAATGTTTTTCTTCTATTTGTGGTACTTATTCAACTAAAATTATTCTTGATTTATACGACATAGTGGATGGATCCCGATCTGAAGGTTGTGTCTCTTCATAATCATTTTTCATGATGCCCTCTTTTTTGTAAATGACATTGAGCATTAGTTAAAATTAACAAATTTTTCCCTAAATTAAACATGGCTCAATTTTAGTTTTGTGTTTCTCCTCTTCTTGAAATTTCCATGCATTTTTATTGACTAACTATTCTAAATACTCCTATTAAAAGATAGTATTTTATTCAAGATTTTTTGAAATTACATGAATTTTTCATCTAACTTGATTGTAGTGTTTGAAAAGTTTGGTCTAATTAGTGAAATTTTAGTTGAATGTGGTAGGACTAGAGCCTCGTTGCTTCTTCAACTTCTTTTAGGTGAGAGATCATCTATTTTAGGGTATTCCATCCTCCAATTTCTTATATTTTTGTTCTTTTGACAACACCTGCACTGGCACACTCACTCTTATTTTCTCCATTTTCCTTTCTTCTACAATATCTTTTCTTTCTTTCAACCTTTTGTCTTTGCCTCCTTTCTTTAATCTTTAGGGTAGCCACGTTAACTTCCTTTATCGACTTAATCTCTTCGAGCTAATCTCTTTTGATCTCTTATTGTCTCCTTTTGTCGTGGATGTTTCTTATTTGGTGTTACATTACTCATTTATTCCAACCCATGGTAGTTATTTTGCAACTTCTTTTAATAGGTCACTCCTTTCAATTATTCCTTTAAGAGATTCCCACCTTTCCATTCTCCATCCCCTTGATACCTAACCCCCTTCTCACAAAGTTGCCACCAAGGAGATAGTGTCACAACATCTCTTCCTCCAGTATCGTTGTTTGAATGAGAATTTTGATTTTCTCCTTAATTTCCTCTATACTACCTAACCAGGGTCTCGATAGTGGAACTAATGTTATCAAGAAAATTGAGACAACATAGATGAGAGTTTTGAGCTCTAACTATTCGAGCTACAAGTTGTAGTAGCAGAGAAATAGAGGTTTATATATAGTACAAAACAAATATGTTAACTAGAAAAAACACATAAAGATAAATAAAGTCATATTGCAACTCTCATAATGACCAACTTACATATATTCATTAGATATCATCATCAATTCACATGCATATCATCTTTGTACAATCTTCCTTATCTTATATAGTCTATTCTTTCTTTTATATCATCTTTTTTATATGTTGCATATTTTGCATTCTATCTTAATTTATTACATATTATTATATCTTATACATATATACATGTCTAATGAGATATGTCTCTTACAATACACAACTTGACTTGTTTAGGGTGTATCTATTCAGCCAAGAGCTCCACAACCTACTAAAAAAATTATTATATTACAAATAAAAAAAATGTTTTACATTGTAAAGTATAATTATTTATATTAGAACTAAAAGGTACTGGCAATGATTTGAAACTTACATATTAATACAAATCCCAAATCATGTAACAAGAATTATGATCCTTCAACAAAGCTGGCTTTAGGAAAAAACACTACGAGCCATACTTGTCCTTATCTAGAATTTTGCTACCGCTTTTAGTAGCCTAAAAATACAAAAGAACATGATAAAATATATTATTTGAATACAAGAATCTAAGCTTTAAAAAGTGTTCCTCAAAATTTGATCTCAACCACATTCAAAGTTATTTGGATATGTTCACAAAAGTGTCTTTTAGCTTTCTGTCAACTTTTTGTTTGACCCAAATGTTAAAACTTCAAAGTCTTGGATCCCATATGTCATCCTCATAAAATAAAATAGTAGAAAATTGATGGGTACCCAAGTAATAAGAATAATTATTAGTTGTAGCCTGCCAAGAACATTAACATTCAAATATCTTTAACCAGTAAGTAGTCACAGTAGTTTATGGTATCTATTGTAATATTGACAGAGGTGAAGATATGTATTTTTAAACCATTAATAATTATGGTTGGCTTTTTTGCACAGAAGGATACAATTAAAAAGCCAACTACATACAAAATTGGCTTGATGTTTTTTTGTGGTGCTGTTTTGTTTTTTGTTTTTTTCTTAATAGTTATTTTATTTAAAGATGGTTTGTTACATTACATTTTTATTGGAATTAGAGTACTTAATTTTTCTTTGATAAGGAAAATTCACTTCTTAACTTTTTTTTTATTCAAATTGAATTAAAGGAACATCTAATTGTATTTTAAAAAGAAAATACATATGGTAACCAAGTCTTAACTCTTACTTCATCTTCCAATTGAATTGAAGGGGCATCTAACTATGTTTCAATAAAAAAATACACGTTTCAATAAGAAAATACATATGCTAACACTTCATATATGAGCCATTTAAATTCAAGGAGCATCTAATTGTACTTCAATAAGAAAAATGCATACGTAATTGTTGCTTCTTATATCAAGGAATTTAAGCCCACATACAAGCATGCTGAAAAAGTTTATTTAAGATCTATAATTAAGGGAATGGCTAAAAAATTAATTATAGAATTGAGGACTAGCTCTCATCATCTGAGATGTGAAATGGATAGATGGATTGTGTCCAAAGAAGATTGAGAAGAGATTACTTGCATTTTTTGTAGGAAGGAGGTGGTAGAAACTGAATGACATTTCATCAAGGTGTATACAATGTATGAAGATATCCCTAGTCAGTTTGATAGGACTTCAAAATTCCTTCATTTAATCATTTTGTCATTATAATTAAAAGAGTTCCTAATTGTACTTCAATAAGAAAATTGCATATCCTATTCATTATTTGACATTCCCATTAGTAATAAAAAATTGTACTTCAATATAAGACATATATACTCCAACTCATACAAAATTTAATCAAATACTCATTATAATAAATAAATAAAAATTTATTCACAATAAAAAAATTCTACACACAATTTAATATTTTATTATAATTTTATTAAAACTTATTAAAATTAAATTTAATCATATATTTAGTTTATTTTGTCAATCAATAATTTTTAAATTTTAATATTTATCAATCATTTCAAAAAAAGTTTATATATCAATTGACACTCTCAACTCATCCAAAAAAAAAAAGATTACAACTTATTTGTGTGATTTACCATCCTAAGCTTCTTAATTTGCCATCTACATATATCACTTCAATGTCATCATTTGGTTTGAATAAATGTCCAAGTAATTCAAAGTTTATCCTTATTCAAAGTTGACAAAAAAAAAATCTGATTCTTTTATAAAATTTTCAATTTTTTGTTGATAATGTTTATCTTTATGTATGTCACGTCACTTGTGTGAGACTTCACACAAACACTAAGATAAGCTTCTCACGAGTGAACTTTTTGGATAACTTATTGGTTGCAAATGTAACATCATTTGCTATGCTCAAATCGTATATCACTTTTATTTTAAGCTTTAATTAGGGATATTCAGTAATTATGCTATAAAAAAATGGTTCAAATCTATAATCCTTGATTTTATGTTATTTATTCTATTAAATATATTTTAAAATTATTTAGACTTATTTTATTTATTTATGTATTGAATGGTAATTGTTTTTCATTATACTTACCAAATTTTTAATTGATTGCTAATTATATCTTAAACAAGTTTAATTCTTGTATTTTTGTAAGGAGTTTATATATATATATATATATATATATATATATATACTCCTTACAAAAATACAGGAGTTAAATTTGTCTAAGATATATAATCTTAAGGAAACAATTGGGGTCTGACCATTTTGAACGGTGCAACTAAAGACTTTTAGATATTAAAAATTATAGATATCATTTTGGGAGATTAAATTTATTGTAAGATGTATCATTGAAGACTTTTAAATCTTTCTCATGGTACAAATAAAGACTTCTAGATATTAATGATTTTAATTAGTATTTATGAGATGAAGTTTCTTGAGGGAGGCTCTAATTAAGGATTTTTAAATTTTTTATGGAGAGTACAATTGAAGAATTTTACATATAAAAGATTCTAATTATCATTTATGAAATGGATGGTGCAATTAAAGAACTTTTAGAAATTAAAGATTATGGTTACTATTCTTTTTCTTTTTGCAAAGCTTTAACATGCTAGATTTAAAACTTGGTGAATGGTATTTCACCTTCATCAATTGAACTACAATATTTGAGTCAACTTCTATGTTTTAGAAGTTGATTTAAAATTACTATATTTTAGAAATGAAACTTCAAATTTTTCACTTAAATGTTGACTTAGCAAACACCTTTTAATAAAATTAATACAAGTTTTTTATAATAAATTAAACTAGTATATCTATGAGATGTGTAAAACATTATTGAAGATGAAAATTGCCTTCTTTAATTTTCAATGTGTCACATCCCATTTTATCTACTTAAAATAGATTTTAAATGCTAGTGAAATGTTTGATAATATTTTTTTTATGTAATGTCTACAATGCAATGACATTAAAATCGAATGTTCATGTGATTATCAATATTTTTATTTTATAGAAATAAAATATTTTTATTATTTATATGTATTTGACTCATGGATTGTAATAATTATTATTTTTCAATGATTTTGATTTTCTAACAAGAAATCTTAGACCAACTATGTAATTTGTGGTCATGAGATTGATGCAAGATCAGTCTTGCCCGACCCTTGAAGAGGGAGTATTACCCAATAGAGAGTAATAGATCATGATAATGTGGTGATTGTATCATGTCAATCAAGAACCTACACACTTGCACTATTACATAGTTCATATATAGAATGATGCATTATCTAGGTGTCTATCTAAGTGTCATGTCTAAATATTTAGTTTAATGTTATACTTTCTATTAAGTGTTTACATCTCTGATCATAAATAGTTGCTTCATGAATCTATGTGATTTAAGCATTGTTTTAAGTTTCTATGAGAAGGTTTGTGTGTGTGTGTGTGTTTTATTAGGGGTAAAACATGTTTTGAACAGGTATTCAAACCCTTTACAACAAGAGACATCCAACACACAAGAATAGAATAGAAAAAATATAGCCCAAACAGATAGGTTATCACAATAGAACAATAAAGTTGTCATACACAAACAACAACACGTATATTTTGAAGTCAAGCTTCCAACAAAGTAAACAAGGATGAAAAACTACACCACCCTTGGACCCTTCCTAACACTTCAAGCGCCATAAAAATGGTGTAGGAGACACAAACATGTTTAGGATGTCCATGTTTCCTATCTTGAATAATATTCCATGGAATATCATCCTCCAAAGACTCATATTAAAGGGACGGGGAATCACTACCATTTACTACCCCTAAAGGTGATGAAACATAAGCTATGATCTTTATCAAAGCATCCAAAGACATGGGATCCCTAAATTTGACTTTTGGCATCAAAGAGCCTAAACAAACAACCAAGGGGCCCATAGAAGATAAATTCTTAGGACCTCAAAAGATATTGTAACTCCTAGCACCAAACCACCTCTAGTGCCTCCTCAAAATTAGAAAAAATCTCCAATGATGGAAAATATTCATGATGACCATTTTTCCACCAAGTCTCCTCGCCTTGCATGCAAGGAGAGCTAGGGAAAGATAAAAGAAGGCATCCTATGGAAAATTATTTCTTGTCCATTGAAATAGGATGCCCTTATACTTTGTTTCCTTAGCATATAGGACAAAATCCCCACAAATATCCTTAGATTTGTCAATGTCCACAAGAATGTGGGCATAAGTAGTATTCCATAGTTTACCTGTGTATCCTCTTCATATAAAAAATGACTAAGATCATTATCGATAGATTTAAAATAAGAAAATTCCCAAAAATAGAGAGGAAGATTGAGAAGTCTAAGCCAAATGTTAGAGCATGCATATTTGTTACAACATACACATATTTGTTGCATCATGTACATTTGCATATTGTTTCATTACATAATTGTGCAAATGCTCATAAATATTCTCATGCATAATTGAGCACATGTTTGCACATGCATGCTTAGCTTAAGTTCACTTAGAGGAGATTTAGTTGAGCATATTTTTTCCTAGTTTAGTATAGTTTATCTCTAGTTGAGCTATAGTTTGATTTCTAGCTTTTCATTATTATTACGGCTAGTGCTTTACATAAAATAAAATTCATTGTGCATTTTGATTCATCCCAAATCCCATTGCAATCATATTCATTATGTGCAATAAATACAAAATTCTCAGGTTGTGTTGAGAAAGTAATCTTGTTTGATTTCTCTTTATGACATGTGGTTTTCTTGCAGAGAGTTCTTGACTTGTGGGTTGATAATAATCATCAAC
This sequence comes from Thuja plicata, assembly GCA_018584345.1. Taxonomy (NCBI): domain Eukaryota; kingdom Viridiplantae; phylum Streptophyta; class Pinopsida; order Cupressales; family Cupressaceae; genus Thuja; species Thuja plicata. The sequence continues at coordinate 1,063,128 of MU227213.1, forward strand.
TTCTATGTGGCATCAAAGTCAATATGCTAAGTTCATGTCCATATTCTTGAGAGATCTGATCTTGAGTGATCTTTCTATGCACATTGGGCTCAAATAGAGGTCACCATCACATTTGTAACATCCCAAAACATACAATTTGAATAGCATTTCATCAAATCTAAGAAGTTAAATTTTTGGGTCAATTTGGATAAGGGCACACAAATCGAGCAAAATCTAGGGTTAAGTGAAAAACTCGGTCATTGTGGAACAAAAAAGATCTCACAATCATGCTCAAAAGGCTCAAAAACCTTAAAACCTCTTGTCAAATCATCGAATTATCACAGTCAAATTCAAGGCTTTTTTGGGGGGACACATTGTTCGAGGAAAGTCCGTACAATCTATATGGATCCATATAGGCCAAAAAAATTAGGTAAAAAAAATTATTTAGTTTTTTATTTTAAAAAAATGAATTATAGTGACCAAGTATGCTAACATCACTATGATGTAAGTAGGTATGCCCAAACAAAGAGAATATTCTATAAAATATTCCAGGGAATATTTCAACAACACATTCTAGCCTCCAAAGGAACATTCTGACAACAAAATCTTTTTCTGGCAGGGAATCATTTTTTCTAGCAAACAAAATATTCTCAAAATGTTTAATTGATGATAGCATGATGTCATACTGATGTTAGCAATTGGATGCTTGCATCATCAGCCCCTTCAAGCTCTATATTGCCTTAACTAACCTACCTTCAATTATTTGACTATAACTTAAGCATTCAAACTCAAAATCATGCAAACTAGATACCGTCAGAAAGATAATTCTAGCACCAATACAATATTAGTAGTCATTTTTTCAGATCCCGCTATATTTTTTTGCGCCAACTTTTGAAGCCATAACTTCTATTTTTTATTCTAAGGTCATATATATCTTGCTCATCCAGACTCTAGTTTTTGAAACTCGAATACCTTTGGAAAGCTAGTTTTGTGCTCTATGTAGATCTACCATCCATTTTTTCATGATTGGTATCAAGTACATAGTAATCTCAAATTCATTCATTTATTGATTTTGTGCTTGCTTAGCTTATACAGCTTGACAAGAGTTAGTTTTTTCTTGCTATGGGTAGGGGGTAGAATTATCATCTTTCATGTTCACATCTTTCCCTAGCCCTTGCCTAATCTGAAAATTTATTCTTATAGTGAATTCCATCTGGAAACTCACACCTCATAACTATCACATCTAGAAAGTTGAGACGAATAGATTGCTTCGATCCATGGTTTTGTGGTCCTAACTCTATGAGACACCATCTAATTTGACCCATCAGTTTGAGATTATTTAGTGTAGAAGGATGAGGCTACAGGTTTGATTTGCATCCATATTTTAGATAGTCTCCAGTTCTATATTGATTCCTACACCACTCCTAGGGCTATGTGGGTTGAATTCCATAAGATATTTGGGAGCATTGATAAGTTTCATGCATTACATCTTCAAACAAATTTTACATCATTGACACATAATTTTGGAGAAGTTAAAATCCATCAAATCACCTTTTTAAGTTTTTGGCAAGTACAAGACAAACAAGGAGTTCATCTTTTTTAGTCTACCGAAGGTTTGAGAACTTTTCTAGTTATGTGCTTCATCATTTTATTCCACCATGGATGCCTTGGGAGAATCCATTACTATGTATTCATTTGAGTTTTTTGTGAGTGCTTTACTCAAGAGAAGGCCAAGTGACACAATTGGATGATTTAGACTCTAGTTCTCAATCTCAAGCATTGGTTTCTCAATCATCCATAGGGAAACAAAATATTAATTCAAAGAAGAAGTAGAAGCACACTAGTTCACAATCTACTTAGTCAACTTCCAAGTCTCATGCGTAGGATTCAAATTCTTCCACCTCTTTCAACAGGTCTTCATCCAAGAAGGAAAATCCCAAGTGTTCTTTTTGTGCCCAGATAAGACATTACGAGCATCATTTTTATGAAAAGCATATTTATGAACTAAAATATCTTCTTTGGAAAAATCATATTCAGTCACCTTCATCTATCGAATCCTCTTCTACACATTTAGGACCTACACATTTTGGGTCAACGTCTATGGCATTTGATGAAGACTAGATGAAAGGACATGATCTCATTGAATCAATACACACTCATTCCAATATGTGTCTTCTTGATTTAGGAGCTTCTCATCATATGACATCATTTAAAAGGATATGTTCTCTTCTTTTGAGAATTATACTCTTCCATAGATTTTGATGGGTAATAACACTTACATGAGTGTTACTGGGAGTGGCTCTATAGATTTTGATGATGGCACATTAAATGGTTATCTTTATGTCCCTTCATTGTCTTCCAAACTCCTCTCCATCTTCTATATTACTCATACTTGAAAGAGAAATACATTTGAGTTCACCCCTCATTCAATGTCCATAAAAAATCAACATAGTAGAGAGATTGGTGTAGTTGACATAGTTGATCATGCATCACAACTATATGATTTCTCTCATTTTTCTCCCATTTAGCATGAAATTTGGTTGATTGGTCCTATCTCTCATGCATCTCAAGTGGATCAGATATCTAAGGTAGTGTTTGATCACTTGAACCTATGTGTGCTTCAGTCATCCACCATGGTTTTTGAGATTTATGTAATGCCTCCTCCACCACCTTCTCCTACTTCAAAGTTAAGTACACTTTAGTACGTTGGTTCTTCCCTTCTAGTTTTAGAAGTGTGGGATGAGTACTTTCTAGATGTTGCAACACTTTTTGATGCATTACACACCCTTGACATTGCAGAGTTATGTGATACATTGCACACACCAAACAATGGGAACATTCTTGAGGATTTTCTTTTCCTCTTTGACAGCAGTTTGAGCATGCATGTTGGATCATCCCATCTTCAATTCCTTCAGAGGTTGTTCATCAGTTATCTTTAGATTTTTTTTTATTTTCTTTAGTTAATTTGTCATCCTTGGATTCAAACATGTGGATAGTTGAGCAGCCTTCCATGGCACGCACTATGAGACTATTCCTTCCATATCCTTTCATGGAGTTTCTTCTACCTTGGCCATTGGATGTTTTTCTTTGTAAGCAGGGGAACATGATTTCTTATTCTTGGATCTTCATCAGTATTCATCCTCAAGCCTACATCTTCAGCACTAGAGCTCCTTAATTATGGGGCGGGATGCATTATCTGTTACTTTCTCTCTTGGGATAGGGGGATCTTGATTGTACTTATGTGATCAATTTAGTACTTGGGGGGATATTTTGAGTCCTTCACTCTTAGTTACATGTACTATTTTTTGTTTTTTTCTCTCTTTTAGAGAGGAGTTTTCTCCCACTAGATTCTTCTCCTTTTCTTCATGTGTAAGAGTTTCATTGGTTGTGCATGGGTACCTAATCACGCCTTGTTGATGGGAATCATTCATTCTTGCATTCGATCCTTAGAGGTTTTTACTTTTCCCTAAGTTTGACTTAAGGAGGAGTGTTAGAGCATTCATGTTTGTTGCAACATACCCATATTTGTTGCATCATGCAGATTTCCATATTGTTGCATTATATAATTGTGCACATGCTCATGCATAATTGAGCACATGTTTGCACATGCGTTCTTAGCTTACGTTCACTCAGGGGAGCTTTATTTGAGCCTAATTTAGCCTAGTTGAGTCTAGTTGAGCTTTAGTTTCTTCTATTTTTTTTCTTATTATTGGTTCTAGTGTTTTCTATAAAAGAAAATTGATTATACATTGTAATTTATCTCAAATCCCATTGCAATCAAATTAATGTTGTGCAATCAATACTGAATTCTCAGGTTGTGTTGAGAAAATGATCTTACTTGATTTGTCTTTGTGACATTTGGTGTGCTTATAGAGGACTCGTGGCTTCTGGGTTAAAATCTACATCAAATAGGAGAAAAAAAAAAGAGATGGAATGATTTCCCCACATCTAACCCCGTCATCCAAAGCTTGCATTCTATCATCACTTGATTGGAAGGATGTCATAAAAAAAACCCTAGCATAGGGATAGAGTTGAATCCTACTCTTAGTGAGGAGCCCCTAAGTCTCCAAAGCCCATTGTTCATATCAAGAAGGAAAGGCTAAAAATTAGTAAATTTGTAGATGAGAACATGACGATTAAAATGTTATCCATTAGCTTTCCCCTCTTGCACATCAATAAAAATCAAGGAGGAAAGAGAGTAAGAAAAGGGTTTACCCCACTAGGAGGGGGGAACAATACTTAATAGAAGTTAAGTATCACCATCAAATATACTAGATTGTAAAAAAAAAATTATAAGAAACCTTCACACCACCATACCATGTCTCAAATATAATGTGATCTACAAACCTCAAGAACAGGGGCATTACTAGCACCAATCAATGGAAAATCATTTGTCACAACATCCGAAGAAAGAGGAATAGGACAACATGAGCAGGCACCATAGAGAATCAATTTTAATTGGAGACTTACCTCTGAAATCCCATTGAACACCCATAGAAGGGTAATCCAGATGCAATGGGATAATGTTGTTTGAACAAAATGAGAGTGACATAGTATGAAAATGTGACATAATGTTTTCAAAATAAACACAAGGGTTCACGAAGAAGATAAGAGTGACATTAGTGTGTGTTATTAACACTTAAATAAAATTAAATAAATAGTATTACTATTCAAATGACTTTTCTATATCATTTTATTGAATGAATCTGAAAAATAGTTTCAACTTAAAAAATTAAAACTCAAAAAGAAGAATGTGAGATTTATGAAGGGCCAGAAGTAGAGTTTCTTATGGATATTATGGTTGTTGAGGTCAACCAAATATTATTTTTTTAGTCATTAACTCACTATTACCTGCTTGAATTTAGTAAAAAAAAATTGGATGGTTTTGTGGAAGTCTTGTAGTGATAACTATCTCCCGTATGAAGCCTATAAGGGAATGATATCCACCAAACATGTGGGTTATAGGTGCATGTTCATGGCATTCTTTAATGGGATTTGGAGAGGGAGAAAAGCACCTTAGTAGTTATTTTTGGAAGATAATATTTTTAGTATTTTGTAGGTTGTTGCTATAGTTAAAGAGGAGAAACTAGTGAAATAATAGAGTACATTGAGCTATTCAATATCGTGTTGGGTCCACCTAATCAATCCACCACTAGAATTCCCCCTTCCTCCCTTCACTCGTTGATTTTTCATAAGGCTAGAACAATCTTATTTGAAAAAAAATAAAAATAAAATTTATTTTTTTCCTTACGTAATATGTAATATATTTGAATTGTTTGAGATGTGTAATTCAAATAATGTTATATTTTCACTAAATTGTTTTTGTTATATCTCTATAATTATATATCTAATATTGTGTGGACTTTTTGCTAGTTGTAAGGTTTTGCAATAAGGCGAGACATGCAAATGGAAGGATTGGAAATGTATTATTTCATGTATTCAAATGCCTTTAGACAATCTTCATTTCAATCAAATTGAAAATATTTCCTTAATGGCCTTGTGAATGGTAATGTCTTATGTCCTTATTAGGTGATAAAGTTTCTAAAAGACTGTTTTTCCTTGAAGACTATGTAGCTACAATAAATCATTTAAAGGCATGTAAATTATAGCATCGCTTTTCTTATCATCTACCTTAAGCCCCCCTAAAGATACAATAAATTCTAGTAGGAGACCACTAATAACTCTAAATAAATACTTTTTAGCATTTAAACATTCTTCGTAGCATTTTATCATACTTTGTATTGTTTCCAACTTTCAGATATTGCCCTCAAATCTCATAAATGATATATGCATCATTTAGATTTTGCTAAGATGTCATTTCCATAGTCCTCTAATACCTTATACATAAGATCAAGGAAGATTGGTGTCATGCCCCATTGATATGTAGCACCAAAAAATTTCAAGCCAAAAGGAATTATAACATAGAAAAATGATCCCTGGATGTGGTAATAACATTCTTATGTTGACCTTGTAGAGTAATTATAATGTTATAGTAGCTCAAAATTATATCCACAAGCTATAACAACTCATGTCCAATAGCAGAGTGTGCAATCATATCAAAAATAGGAAGAAAAAATTCATCCTTAAGATATGCATTATTAAGAACTTGAAAGTTGGTACAAATGAGAATACAACTATCATATTTTACAATAGGTATCATATTAGATATCCAAGGTGAAATAAAACATGATAGTTGTACATGAGAAGAAAATTTACCCATAAATCCATCATAAATTAAATGTACCCACATGTATTTGAGGTTTTTTCTTATCTAATATGGTATTTTCTTATCAAATAAATGTGACGAGTCTTATCTAGGTATATCATCATTACCGCCCAATTATCAAATAAAGCCTTGTAATTTGCAAGTGTCTCTAGAGGATGAAATGTACCCACAAAGCCAACATAAATTAATTCTAGATATACTAAGGGAAATTCATTTTCACCAATGTCAACATGTATAACCATTTCCCTAAGTATCCTTTTTTTAATGGTTTTAATAGCTCTATTAATGCCTTGTTGATTCAGACCTAGTCCTTCTCAATAGTAACTAAGATTTTGTATAATATTTGAATCATTTTCTACAATTATTATCCAACTTAGATGATCATAAGCATTCCTCATTATAATAGATAAATTTTTTATTGATGAGAGGAGTCAAATTCATTAATATGTATATGAGAATCCAAAGGTTATGTGGATGTAAATCAAAATCAATGGGTAAAGGTGAAGCTCGATCTATATGGGTTTGTTTCTGGTCTCTAAGTTTTTATGTTTCAAAATAAGATGAGCTTCAATCATCCTTAGGTTCATCATGAGAAATATGAGGATTAAGAATAAGCAATGGAAAAAAACATTGATTAGATAAAGTGAGGGAGGGCCCAAACCCATTACATTATCAAGAGGCAAAGAGAGAGGGGGGGCTCCCCAAAGGAGGACAAATAACTCTTGAAGGCAAAATAAGAGGAGGTCAATTCAAAAGGTAATTAATGTCCACCAAAGAAAAATAGGAAGGGATCTCAGAGAAGGAGAACCGCCAAAGGGTCCACAAGACATGTCAAGGCCACCTTAGAAGAAAGGCCAGTAGAACCCTAAGAAGAGACATCCTTCAAAGAGACAAGATCCTCAACAATCAAATGATCATCATAAGTATGTGTCCACCAAGTATTAGACACTCTAAATGCCCCCGAAAACAATATGGGGCCAAATGGCCAGTAGTGAAGCAAAGATGACAATGGAAAGGATTGCCCTCATAATCTAATAGTTGAGTCCAAGGCCTGTGCCCAAACATTAAAAACACATCTTCATGAAGAGGTGAGGAGAGATCAATGCCCATGGAAAAGCAAGCAAAGGCAAAATGTCTCACGAATGAAGTGGATTTGTCAACCTTCAAGGAATGACCAATAGAGATTCTAATGGCTTCATGGCATGGCACCTCCCAAAATTAGAGATTCGGGAGTTACATCCATACCAAGCACACATTAAGTGATTCAATAAGCAGGTTAAAGACTCTAATCCAAGGATTATGGGAAAGATAATTCTCTCCCCAAGCCTACAAACACCCTAGATCAAATACTTGTCCTCCCTATAAGTAAAGGAAGCAATGAAGAATCCTTTAGCGTAGGGGAAAAGTTCAATCTTACCTACCCCGAGGGGCCGTAAGAACCCATGACTCAATTGTGAAGATCCAATAGAGAATGGAAAAAGACCAAAAAATCTATAAATCACAACCCTATGAAGGTAAATATCTTTATTTTCCATCGCATCATGACTACAAACCACCATAGAGAGGGTTTAGCACAAAAGAGTGGACAAAAATGACTACAGGGAGGAGGAAAGGCAACATATCCAACAACCTAGGTAAAACTCCAAATGATTCTATCAATAGCCAAAGGAACAGAAGTTCCCACAACCCCAATGGTAAGGAGGGCCAACTAGATTAAATTTTTTGGCATTCTTGGCATGATTGATTTTGTTGGAGATGTTAAATTTTATCATTTTCAACTATTTGGCAAACTTGTACGGTTTATCATCAATTGTCAGCACACATTTCATATTGTAATGATTAAACTTTATTTTCCAATAAAGAGTGAATGAGACCACATCCGTTTCATGATTCCAAGGACATCCCAAAAGAATGTCATGCAATAATGATGTGTATCACAAGAAAGGTAGTCCAAAGAGTAAAGGGCCCTAATGTGATGGGTAACATGGCTTAGCCGAAGGATGCTTATATAGCATTGTCAAACCGTTCGATGGTTATCTTAAGTTTTCATAGATTAAAACAACTAACTTGGATCATGTCCAGAAATTGCTTACAGCATGTCTTATCTAGATCCAATGTCTTCTAATGTACATTTAACTCTAATGTTTATATACCAAACAATAATATATAATGGAATATACTTATATATCACATGTGGAGGTGTTAATTCATTTGAAGAATAGAATAATCATGTGTATCATACCCAAAATATGCATGCCTAGGTACAAATTGGTCATTGGTATAACTAAGGCATGGAAAGTAGGGATAGGACTAGGCTTAGTATGAAATAAGAAACATGAAGAGTTGTAAGCCATATGACATGTGCCTTAAACATAAGATGTTTCATCCATAACAATTTAATGCCAGGTATACATAAATCATGTTTATCTTTCATAATAAAGGAGAGGTGTTCAAAAGTAAAATATAGTTAGAATCAAGCACACGCCTATCACTTCCAATAAAAGTACTATGCAACATATAACAATCATAAATTAAAAAAATAATGATTATATCCTTTAAAGGAAAACAAAAGCATGTGTGAAGATATATTGCTTGTTGGTGTGAATAAGATATAGACCTAAGTTCTTCACTTTTAGTCATTTTCACACATGATAAATTAGGTTTACTTAGGGTGTCTTTTTGTGTCTCAATTTGTATGATTGTGACACTTCGCACATCTTATGTTTCCATACGTCTCACCCTTCCCTATATATACAATATTTCTCTCTCTTGTGTATGTGTGTGTTTGCATGTTATTTTTTTATTTTTTATTTAATAACCTAGGGGTATCCCAACAACCCAGCCCAACACCCACACCGCCTTACCTTTGGACTTACTGCCAAGTTGGGGTTCAAGTAGGGGTGAGTGGTTCTCTTGTACACTAATCTATCATCATTATGTTGGTGTTTAAAACTGTTACGCTACAAAAAGAAACCAATATATCTTAAGACTGATGTTAGGAGTGGTTAGCTCCAAGTATGAAAGCTCTGTAAGATAACTGGACCAACTATAGGGTCAAGAATGCCCTCTGCACTTATGGCTCTGCAAAACCAAGGCAGGTGCACCTAATCCAAACTAAACTCAATTCTTTACAACACCTTCTACTTTTGGATTTAAACAACAGATGAATGGTAAGTAAGTACTAAATGCCAACCTAGCATTCATTGACTCTCCACTTCCATGGGTGGAATAAGAAGAACAACTAAAAAGTAAAGAATTTGGTAATGAGTTTGATTAAATTTGTGGGACGGAACATAGCCAAACCACTCGTACTTATACCTCCAAAGAATATACTTTCTTTAGATCAGTTTCTTATCCATTGGGTAAATTCCTAAATACAATACTGCAACTGAAACAACCTTATTGGTAAAGATTCAAAGCCATAAACATAAATATCTCAGATCACACACTACAAGATCCTTAGTAGATAACCAGATACAATCAATGTAATATCCAAAGCATTTTAATTTGATCCAAGATCAAAGAATTATGGAATACACATATGTATAAGCAAGAGTTATACATTAAGCCAGAAAACTTACAACTCACAGAGATATCACAAAGGAGAGACTTAAAAACTGAGAATACTTATATTAAGTATGATGAAGTCTTGCTTCTGCAACAATATGACAAGGAAATACACAGTTCAATAATATGCAAAAGATCATAAGCTTTCTATTCTGTCTCAATACAATCTGAAATACATATGCTATATCCTAGACTAGAAACAAGTATAAGCCTAATGCTTTCTACTTTCCCAATTCTCCAGCCCTTACTAAATGGTCTTGAATATTCTTTTATAGGAACAAGAATGCTACAAGCTTTGGACCATTTAGGGTTAGGGTTACAACCAATCAATGTAAGCATTTAATTTTGTTGTCAAGTTGAAATCATATCTCTTTTCTATCTGTGCAAATTTGATCTGCAATCAATTTTCCCTAATCCATAGATGTGAGTGCAGTACCCTGAAGTCGAAGAATTCCCAAACATGACTCTGAAAGTAACTCACATAAATGCAGAAATGACCAGGCAGCGCTAAAAGCATTTATCCTCTGATATAAAACTCTTATCTATCAAGTCTGGACATAAATGCATCTCAGCTTATTAGATTTGTACCACTCTTGTCTTCAATAGTTGTTTGGAAACGATCAATAAGATCATATCGCAGTATTTATAGCTCTGAGATCAAATATCAGTCGACCGCCATGAAACCCTCTGAGTCAAAGATATTTAAATATTTGAATTACAGTTACAACGGTCACAGGTGGCACGGACAATAATTTGGATAGCTGAGATCACGCTGTATCACAAGTTTAAAACACAGTCGTGGATTGCCTTTAAGTTACCTCGGCTCACAATTTGATCGAACACACGGCAGCAAGGCGCAATGCCTCAATGACTAGATCTCGATCACTTTATCTTTGAGGTTTTACGTTGTCCGTCGGATCAAAATCAACTTGACTAGTCTTTTACACTCCATAACTCGGCAACCTTGGTCCCACTGACCTCCACATAGTGCTTAACTATTGGCTCTAAGAAATCCACGTTGTCTTATGACCTGTGCTGACTGGGCTTAACACATGTCAAATAGGCGCAATGCCTTAATGGTTAGATCATGCGCATCTTTCTTTTGAGTCATTACGCTTGCCGCACGATCTATCAAGACTTGTCTACACTTTAATTCATCCTTACTCCTCGGCCTTTAACCAGTCTTCAACTTGCACTTTAACTTTGGTCAGCAGATCTCTTCTTATCTCTAAGTCACCAGATGATTTGACTAACCCTGGTTCTACCTGGAGATCATACGCACGCCACAAGATTAAGATCAAATCAACGGCTCCCGCCAGATCGCGGAATGAAAAAGAATCTTTTACTTTTGTCTAGAGATTACGCGCAGCCCATAGATCTTCATGCATATCAACGGCTCTGATTTGATCCTTGGCAACCCCACCTTAACTTTATCCTGACTCGCGTTCATTTAAAGATTCAGCGACTAAAGGGATATCCAAGTCGCAAGATAAAAACTTAACCCTTGAGTTATCTTAGAGATTACATGCAGGCCACACGATGAGAACAAGATCAACGATGCGCGTGTAATCTCCAAATATATCATGACATCATCTTTTAATGTAAGATTAAGTGTCAACCACTCATCTCAATCTGATCAACGGCCACGATCCTGTTCTGTGCAAACTCCACCAGAACTCAAACTTACCTTTCTTAACCGTGATCAAATCTGGAGATTGCGCGACTGTGTGAAACTTGAATTTGGTGAACCACTTGCCTAACTCAAGTTATATTACGAGATCAAGCGCAGTCCATCAGATCATGTCAGAAATAGAATTCGATCAACAACCAGCGTTGAATCTCAAGACATATTTGTACTTGACCATTTCATTGCGAGATCTAGCGCGAACTGCACATCTCTGACAAGATCGACGACCCTCGTTTAATCTCAAAACATTTTACTTAACCCTGAGTCCATTACGAGATCACGCGACCAAAGAGAAAAAGTAACCCTACATCTGACTCTGGGTCTATCTGGAGATCACGCGACCAACTAAGTCTTTGAATCGCTGAAAGAAAAACTTAACTCATGGTTTACTTCAAGATCACGCACCAGCCACAGGATGAAACCAAGCAAAGAATAAGATCTACGGCCCTCGCTGAATCTCCAAATAAAAAATTTGACATCACCTTTGTCTAGCGATCACGCGTCAACCACACAATCAAGACCAAGACAAAGCAAGATCTACGATGCACGCGAAATCTCCAAATATTCCATGACTGACTTTTATCCCAAGATTACGCACCAGTCGTAAGATGAAAACTTAAAGAGAACTTGATCGACAGCCTGCGCTTGATCGTTGAATGAAAAAGAATATTCAGTCAGGTTTACGAGATTAAGAGATAAAGGCCTAGAAAAGCGCACATGACTTAAAATATTTTAAGTGGCTTGGAAAAGTAACTCAAAAACATAACATGTCTCGAAGGGTTTAGGGTTTTAGCCAAATTTGACACAATCAAGACTTAGGATTTTAGCTAGAGGCCATGAATAATTGCAGAGACAAGAGGAAAAAGCTTGGAACCATGCAAAATTTTGCAAGTGCTAACACATTATATACATTTGCATCTTATAATTTAATTATTCTCTCATTTGAGTCTCCCTTGTGTTTTCATTGAAGCTCCTTCATCTTGGGTGGATATCTCCATAGTTGAATCTAACAATGATTTCATAAACAAAGTGATCCCATTGTGTGTAGACTATCATTAGTGAACAAAGAGCAAATGAATCACATGTCAAAAAGTGTACAAACATGTCAAAATTAGTAATGGAAACATGAGTAGGTTTTGAAGAAAAAGAATTGTAAGGCTTTGTAATGTGAAAACAAAGGTCTATATAAGGATATGAGGTTCACAAGAAAAAGCAAGAAAGGATCAAAACATTAACAAGAGCAAAAGAATGATATCAAAATGAGGTACAATTGATCTTATATCATAATATCAATCCTCTAAAAAAATGTGCACAATGTAATAAAGGTATTCAGGAATGAGTAGGATGTTTTTACGAAAAATGTGAGTATATACACCAAATCCTAGGAGAGCAATATATCAGTGAAGCATAACAACATAAAGGGAAGATAAGATGTAAAAAGAATATGTAAATTAGAAATTTAAAAAAAAAATGGGAATCCTAAAGTTGGTTTACAAACCCTAGAAAGAAGTTAGGCTATGTAGGTTTGATTGGGTCAGTGAATGCAAAAGAAAATAATGTTTCCTCAAGGTTAGTCTAGGTTAACCCAATTAAATGCATGCGAAGAAGCACATTTAGATTAATTAAGAGCTGAGATTTGAGTATTGTGCTAGTAAATTTCTAAATCAAAAATGTGTTGAGAAATAATGGTACTTAGCTTTGTACCCTATTATAGATTTGAATTCAATAGGCCTCGAAATCAACAATAGCGTACCTCACGTTGATCATATTATTTTGGTGGCTTTAGACAAACATGGCCTTCAATGATTTGGAAATAATCCACAATCACAAACATGTTTTGCACCTACAAACCAGTCCGGCAATTATTCAGTAAGCTTTTGTGATTCAATTTGCCCGATTAACCTTGACTTATTCTAGGTTTTCTAATATTTGGCCGGCTTGGGTAGTCCTTAGAAATGTGTAGAAATAATCGAGAACAACAGTCTTCAATCATCCATATGCTCCTATGATGTTTGACTAGAACATGCTTCCTTTGAGCACGCTAATTGAAGCATGAAATGTCATATCAAAATATTGCTTGAGTACAAGATTATTCGAATGAATGCATTGAATACCTTTATATAAAAGCGCATAACAACACATCATGCAAATGAGTGCTTAATTCATCAATAGAAGAAAAAAGGTGAGAAGTCAATTTATTTTGAATTCAGTTTTTTTTTTATTTTGATGAGACAAGTCCACTACCTTAAAATACCTTTGTGATTACAAACTAGTTCAAAATATAAAAGGTGCTAGATTATAGTAGATAGCATGTGTATAGAAGCCTATGCATGCATTTATTTGATAAATAAGCAAATAGAATGAATGTATAACAAGGTGTAACCATATAGATGTGGGATAAAGGGTCAGTGAAAAAAGAATGTGTAAAGAGTACATAAGACAAAAGACCCAATTTTACTCAAAATTCATTAAGTTATCAATATACTTGTATATTGAAATAATAAGCCTAAAATAAACACAACCAAGTGAAAATAAGAATCTCCAATTGAAATTAAATCTAAAATGTTATATAGATTGTCTTAATCTTTGAAATAATCATGCTAATACCCTTTCTTACCTTTCATTCTTGTAGTTGAAATTTTTATATGTTATTCTGAACGAGCTACCTCACATCTCAATTTAATTCTCAATTTAATAAGGCAAGTATCAAGATTAATTTACAAAAGGAAATAATAACCTTGCGATATTAATTTACAAAGAGAAATAACCTTAGGATGTCTACTTTATATATACAATTACTTGCAAAACGGAACTTTTTTTTTAAGATCCTTAAGTTGCATATTGACTCAACTAAATACATTCCAAATAATCTGGAATATCAGATATTGATCCAGATTTGGATGCTCAAATATAATTTGAGGCATTCAAAAAATTGGAAAATCCAACTACTAAAAGCAAGTGGTAATGCAATCAAAATCTTTTGATTCCGCTTTTTTAATGGAAAATGTTGAAATTAGTACAAAAGCAATTGCTATTAAATAGCTCATTATAGATTACAATCGAATATATGAAAGCGTTAGTTTATACATTCTTTGGGTGTTGTATTGGGGATTTTTTTTTCTACTACGAGGTCTCAGAAATTTTGAGATTAGGTATTTTAAGAGAGTTACCTAACAACGTTAGAGAAATAAGGCAACTACTAATATTAGCTTACAAGTATTAGCTTTTTTTTCTTAAAATTGACTTTTTGAATAAGCTGCCACATAATTAGTGAAACGCAGAGCAACTCCCAATATTTATGAAATTGTACAGTGTCTTATCTATACATGCTTGATTAATGTCATGGGTGTTTTAAAATAGAACAGCCTCAATATAAAATAATGAATATCATTATGGATTTGTAATTATGGCATATTTACATGCAATGAAATGAAGCCTTCTCAAGTACTCAATAGCAATGGAAATAAACCTATGAAAGTCTTCCAATCGGGCACAGTAGCACTGCAATTCCTTTTTAGCTTTTGCAATAAATTTGTTAACACTTTATTCCAATTACAGACACCAAAAATCTAGAATAGATTATTGATTGGTTGAATTGGAAAAAGCTAATTTTATAGGCCAATTTGGCTAAGAACCAAATAATAGCATTGCAATTCCTTTTTAGCTTTTGCAATAAATTTGTTAACACTTTATTCCAATTACAGACAAAAAATTTAGAATAGATTATTGATTGGTTGAATTGGAAAAAGCTAATTTTATAGGCCAATTTGGCTAAAAACCAAATAAAGTAGCAATTAGCAATTCGTGGATAACAAATTTGTCACCCATAAACAATTACGAGAGAGAAAATGCTAGAAAACCATCACATCAGCAGAACTCACATTTAGTAGAGTTCAGCTCCTTTTGAGCAGTTTCCAGATGAAGACCATGACAAAACCATTACAGTATGTACCCAAATCATGATATTTCCACGATTAACTTTAAGAGACATAAAGCAATGATTTGGTTCAAATAAATGTATCCTGCGTGCCTTTTAGTTGTTACACAATAAATACTTTGACAAGAGGAAGTATGTTACAATACAGAAGATCTACGTGAAGAATTTGCGCTCAGAGCTTGATGTTTTAATTTGAAAAGGCCCTCAGATAGAAGTTCCATGCCAACATAGCAGCACCTACTGCTGGCTCCACCTGTAAAGTATCACTGGAAATTAACCAAGAGGCACTAATGTCCTATTATTCATAATAGAGAAGCATCGCAAGTAATTTTCTCAATAAAGCAGAATTTAAATGTACTCTAAAAAAAAATTAGCATCAAAGGTACAAGAGGGCACATAAAGTCCAGAAAGATTGGACATTTGCACATAATTGAAGGTACAAGTATCACTGACCCTCATAAAGTTTCAGATGCCGTTTGCTGTGCAAAAGGGAAGCTTGTGACAGCTAATACTCAATTAGGGAAAATAAATATATTTTAAAAAGTGGATTAATTATAATTACAAGGATAAGCACACCTCAATATATGCTCACAATTGGCTCTTCATCATATTGCAGTATATACTAGAATATTTAGAATTCAAAAAAAAAGTAATAATCCACTATATGTACATTAAGATAAATCAATAACAGTATATGTTGCTCCTTTTAAGTTTTTGAAATATTCTTGTATTTAAGTGAAAGTCTATTGCTGGTATAAGTGCTAAAATATAACAGTTTGCTGGTGAATGCAATTGCAACAAGAATCTTCACATGGGACAAAAGACTAAAGTCCTTGTAGCATCATGAACTTATGAATACTCATGTTTCTGAGCAATCCATATTTTAATGGTTGCACAAAGAAGTAAGCATAGCAGCACTTGAGATTTGAGAACGTAGCAGAAAGTCCAAGTATATTAATGTATAATCTTATTCATTTATTTTCTCTTCTCTAATTATCTTCTACTGGCTAGCCAAGCAGCTTGGTGTGTTGGAGAATCATTATACTAACATAAATTTCTGAGTTTCAGGAAGTCAGCAAGCCTCATTAGATGTAAACGGATTGCTGTTTATGCCCATCCATTTATTTCACAGGCAGAGTTGAATGGCTCAGCACAGATATGCCAAGAACATCAGGTCTGACATGAATACACAGTCTTCCAAATGTAGGGCAAGAGATGGAAAGGGACTTGAAAATTCTAGGCAAGACTTAAACCGACTTGCAAGGAAAAATGATGCTGTTTATGTCATATACGAGGGAGAGAGTACTATAACTGTGAAAAGTTGATAAACTTCGTAGATTACAAAAACATTTCATCAATTTCATAGGATGAAATTTCAAAGTTTACAGTCGTGGGGTTGGTTTTCATATGTTCACTGATAGGCAAGAGTCTAACTGAATTTTTATATGCTCGCCGGGAATGTGTCCCCTAGAATTTTTTATGCGTACTCACACTGGGGACATTCCATGGATGCGGGGACAACTTGGGGACATTTCCTAGCCATCCCCAATTTAAAAAAACAAATTGCTGAAACATCTAAGGGATGCGAAGACAGGAAGGGGACAGAATGGGGACAGCCTGTAAGAGTTTTTTAATAAAAAAAGGTTGCAGCTTTTGAAAAATACAACTTAATATGTTGTTCGTTGGGCCCCATACCTCTCTAAGTCCTAAAATAACAGAAGGATTCCTCCAAATCTAACATTTGTTCATTTCTATATGCAAAAAACAATTGCAGCCAAAATGGGAAGGCAAGCTAGAAGGGTTTGAAGGTGCAGTTGGGAAAACTAACACTGATTAGCACTAGTAGCAAGGAGTGAAGTAGCAACTAGCAATAGAAGTGAAATAGGTATGTTAATCTTCCATTTATTTTTATTTTTTCATTTTTTTAAGTTGAAAGGATGATATATATGATTTTTAAATTGATTTTTTTCTATTTTCAGTTTCCAAATTTCCCTTGCATATTGTTTCACAAAACAAAACAACATGAGCAACAATAGTGAGAGTAGTGGGTATGATGAGATGGAAGAAAGAAATGAAAGTCAAAATGTGGGAGTTGCAAGCTGCCTTGGGGGTTAATTAGGGTGTGAGAGTGGTATGGGGGAAGGACAGCCACAAAATCCATTATATTGCCCTTCCAAAGTTCTAAAAACTTATGCAAAGGCCCTTTAATTCCAAAAAAACGTCTTAAATTTGTGACGGCCCTAGACAAAGATAAAAAGAAATAGGCAGTAATAGAGTGTGATTGTATCACATTTGTAAAACTGATTTTAGAGGGAGCTATACTAAAGTGTATTGTCATCTATTGGGTTATATAAGACAAAGGGTGAAGGTTTGTAAAGAGATAAAGGAGGATGAGAGAGTAGAATGCCATATATTGCATATGGTGGCAAAATCAAGGTTTAAGGGGTTGGGAATGCCAACACAATCAATTGTGCATATGCCATCTATGGTTGGTAGTGGTAGTGGTAGTGGTGATGTTTCCACAAGAGGGAATAGGAAAACTATTACTGGTGAGCAACAAAGGACAATTGTAGGTTTGTTCAATGTGCATACAAGAGATGTGGCGAAGTCTTCCCTTGCTACATTTTTCTATGCCCATGACATCGCATTCTGTGGCACGTTTTCCTTACTTCAAACAAATGTTCAAAGATGTAGCTTTTGTCAGTTCCTTATTCATCCCCCATAGAGAACATAAACTATGCATTACCCTCCTTGACAAAGAATATTCCAAGGTGACTTAGGTGATGAAGGACATGAAAAAAAGTTGGAATAGAATGGGCTATTCTATTGTCATGGATGAGTGGATTGATATTAGACATTGGCCACTTATCAACAGTCACATGTTTATCAACAGGCACAACACTTGCTGAAGGTTTTGCAAATGGGGTTGCAAGCAAAGTGGGCTTAACCATGGAGGAAACTCCGTAGTTAAGCACGCTTGAGTTGGAGTAGTACTGGGATGGGTGACCTCCCGAGAAGTCTCGGTGCTTCACCTCTATGAGTATCACCTAGATGCAACGAGTGTTAAGTGTTCCATTCATTCTCATGAGAGTTGGGTTCTTGTGAACCACTACTCATGATACTTGGGTCAATGAGTTTGACTCAAAAACTACAGTTAAATCCTGATAGCAATATCACAGTCACATGTTTAGCTGACTCTTATTTTCTAAGAGCTATTGATTGTTTTGGGAAGTGCAATGATGCATAGCTCCAATTTCATATTTCGAAAGATGTCATAAAGGAGGTTGGGACCTCAAATGTTGTATAGGCAGTCACCGATTTGCCATGTGTTTGAAAATTAGCTAGCATGCTGGTGGAGGATGCTTACAAGCACATCCTTTGGACCCAATGTTGTGTTCATGCGTCGAACATTGCATTGAAAGCCATAGGGAAGATAGATTGGGTGCAACATGTGGTGATAGAAGCTAGAGATATTCAGATGTTTATTTGCATCCATCACACATCACTTGCTCTCCTCAAGACACTTTCAAAGAAGGAATTCGTCTAACCTGTGGAGACAAAGTATGCTAGTTATTTTATTTTGTTAGAGAAGATGCTTGAGGTGTAAGAGGCTCTATAGTTGATGCTTGAGAGTGTGGACTACACAAGGTATCGAAAAGATGTGTGAATGGTGTTCCTCAACAAAAACCCCAACAACTCTACAAATCTTTCCGTTGTTCATGACAACTTAAACAACATTACAAGGTCCCATTTTCTCAATGGGTAAAATGAGAATATTAGCAAAAAAGTGGCCATCTCTCACCCACCCCTCACAATCCACAACTTTCAAAAACATTTTTCCTTGAGGGAACACTACTACAATATTGATCAAGTGTCGATTTTTAGCATGTTTCCACCCATCAAATATAATGGACACACTTGTCTCAACCCATGAATCCCTTATAGGCTTCAATGAATCTTATACAAACTTGACCTCTTTTTCCAATAAGGTGTCACGCACCTTCCCATAATTCCAAACTATCTCTTATATCTCACCTAGGGAAGGTAAGAACAATTTGGGAAAAATTGTGAAGTCAAGTGGAAATTCGATCAAATGATGATACAGGTGAAGGAAATATGGAGAAATAGAAAGTTTTCATCTAAACTAGAAAAAAGAAGAAATTCTAAATGGAAAATCATCACATTGCTATGTCAAAATTGGAATTTGCACAAGTCATGGAAATATTTGGCTAATTTTCAATACCCTATTGGAAATCCGCCCAGCATTTTGCTAATTTCCAATACCCTATTGGAAATCCACCCAAAGAGGAAATCAACAGGTTTGGGAAGAAATTAAAATGCAAATAGAAAAGGCTTTGACCTAGGTCGGCCTCTTTGGCGTAAAACTAGCATGGCACTCAAGAAAGGATATTTAAAAATTGCAAAATCCAATTAAACAATAAACTAGGTTGGCCTCCTTGGTATAAATGGTTGCTCCCCTTCATGGAATCCTCATGATCTAGGATGCCGGTTCGGGTTCGAGTTCGAAGAACCGGTTCGCCGGTACGGCAAAATTTTGAAAAGGGGTTTTTGGGTTCGGGTTCATTAGTACAAAAATATGTAATTTTATATATATACATATTTTGATATTTATGCAGCCTAGAAGCATAAGTTAAGATTAGAATGTCGCATAGTATCATTAAAAGTAGACATTTAAACAATAAAAGCACTTGTAAATTTGTAAACATAGCATCATGAATCATGAATCCATGATCATACTACCATCATATACTTCAAGTTCAAGTTCAACATCAAAGATTCAAAACATTAAAATTAAATCAGAACATCAATTCAAGTATCATTGTTTGAAGTTCAACTAATGGATTAATAATTTATTGATATTCTTCTTCTTCATCATCATCATCTTCTATATGGAACCTAATAAGACTCGAAGGTTAATTTTCCCCCTTTTATTGGCGCAGTTTCCACCCCAAATTATTAAATGGGGGTTTGGGGGCAAAGCCCCTTGTGGGGTTTAGGGGCAGCACCCCTTGTGCGTCGCAGTACAGGGCGGGGTCGAGGGGCAGCGCCCCCGTGGGGGTTTTCGGGGGCAGCGCCCCTGAAAGCTCAACCGACTTTAATTATTTTATAAAGGCATCGAGAGTTATTTTTCACCGGGCCCAAGTTCGGCGATGTCAAAAATTTGGGGTGGAAACCTATTTGCACACCACAAATGAGAATTAGAAGTCAAAAAAAAGCCTTTAAAATCACCTTTTTAGGGTTGTGGATGCCAAATTTTTATAAATTTCGTCATAAAAAAATGTGTTTTCTGAAACCGCACACCTAAATTCGTCAAAAAATCGCCTCAAATTTGCTTTTTTATGTGAAATTCGCCCAAGTTCGAACCCCCCGCAACCCCGGTTCGAATTTGGTCCTAAAATTCGGACCCTGCCCAGAACTGCCCGGACCCACAGGCGGACCGGACCCAGACCCCGAACTGGTTCGAATTTATCCGGGTCCGGGGGGGTCTAGGGCCGAACCCAGTATCCTAGCTCATGATTGCTATATAAACAAGGTGATGAAGATCATTTCAACCACAATTCAAAGCAAATAAATAGCTGGGTGAATTTCAAAGCAATTTGAAGGCAGAGTGAAGGCAAAATCAGAAAGGCAAATTCAAGATAAAGATACAAATTTCCAGACGTAAAATGCAAAGCAATCAAGGCAAATTCAAGAGCAGATAGGTGCGAACAAAAGGCAGAGTGAAGGCAAAATCAGAAAGGCGAATTCAAGATAAAGTTGCAAAATTCCAGACCTAAAATGAAAAGCAATCAAGGCAATTGAAGAGCAGAAGGGCAAAATTTCCAGATCTGAGCAAACTACTCAACATCAGGGCGAATTTAATCAGCAGAAAAGTGCAATATTCCCAGACCTGAGAAGGGCAAAACTCAAAATTCATGATGAATCCCTAGCGAAAGTGAATCAAATCAGATCTGAAAGTGCCAAGTTCAAATAAGATGAAGTCAAAAACATTTTCCAAGCGATCTCTAGCAATCAAATCAGAATTAGGGATAAATAACCAGAGTTAAGAGGGCGAATTTGTCAGGTCAAAAGCATCATTTCAAGTGCAGATCCAAGAGAAATTTCCAGAATTGGAATCGAAAAGAGATCAGAATCAAAGTCAGATTCAAGAATTCCTGAAAATCAGAAGTTGTTAAGGCTCAATTTCGTGCAAAAAAAGTCAAGATTATTGACAAGTTTGTAAGGATAAAATCAGATTATTCAAAATCCTTAAGTCCAAATTCCAAATCGGATTTCCAAATCCAATTCAAGAATCCCAAATTTTAATTCTGTTGCCGGGTTAATTAATATTTGTTAGTGTTGTCGAAAGGTTGTTGTCGAGGGGTCGAGAGTTGGCCGACGGTTGCTGACAGTTGGCACTCCCTTGACACCTTTATATATGCATTGTACTTACCTTCGGGAGTAGTGATGTTATGGTGTGGTCGTAATACTCTTATTGGGAATACTCTGTGATACATTGTAATAATTCTGAGATCAATGCATATATAGTTGTAAGTTCTCTCAAATACATTGTATATATACTTACTGTTATATTTTACTTGCATTCTATTATGTTCTGAACATAGACCCTATAGGGCAAACATTTGGCACCGTTGCCTAAACGAATCTGGGAATGAACTACCTGAGGGGACGGAAGACATGATATGGCGAGAACTTTATAATGGGCCAACCAGCAAATAAACACGTTACTAGTGAGGGAGAATTTGAAGGGGAAAGAGAATTGACGGAGAATTGTGCAATTATATTGAGGCATCTATAGACACGTCTGAAGGGAGGCGGAACGTGAAGAAGTTCCTTAGAGTGTGGTGTGGAATACACTCTAGGTAAGTCCAGCAGTGGATTGTCTTATGTGCCACTTACCAAGGCTTCTAGCACAACACTTCATTGCTCTCCACAATTTGTGAGAAGAGGAAAACCGAGAGGATCACTGCCAACAAATATTACAGCGGTATCAGGAGAGGACCCGAAGAGAAGAGGAGTGTGACGAGAGCCATCGACGGCAACACAACCTCAACCCGTACAAAGGGGGTAATTGAGGTCAATAACTTTGAACAAAGATAGAAAGCACATCCCGAATGGACAAGAGGACAAACACAAAGCCCTACAAAAAGCACTAAGGTTGGAAGAACAAGCCGAACAAAGACGGCAGCTACGGAGAATCGCAGAAGGATTGACTGAAGGAAACACAAAAGGGTTACCCAAAGGAAAAGCAGAAGGGTTAACCGAAGAAAATACAAAAGGGTTAGCCGAAGGAAACACAGAAGGGTTGCCCGAAGGGAACCAAGAGAACACCGAAGGGTACGAAGTGGATGAGAGTGGCAGTAGGGGATTGGCTGAAGGTGACATAGTATATGAGTTGATCGAAAACACCCGACGCCGCTTAGGACACCTAACCCTTACATTAGAAGACCTAAGGGACCGCCGAGGAGCAGAAACAAACCCCGTGCCGAAGGGAGACAAGGGACCGAAGACCAGAAGGATACAGAGTGCGGACCACACCGAATACAGACAAGTAGAGGATACGGGCGCAACCGAGTGTGTCGGTAGGACACAAGGGCACCGTAGTCAAAACAATTTGTTCAGGTCCAATGCACCAAATTTGGGAGCGATTCCAACCAAACCGGGTACAAAGAGCGGATCACAGAAGATCACCACGATGGCAAACAAAAAGTTGTCAAAGTTTATGGGGGATGGAATGGAGGACCCCGTACGACACTGTAGAATGTGTGAAACAATATGGTCGGCCAATGGGCAGACCAATCAAGATGAGTGGGTAACATAATTTTCCGCAACACTACACAGGATGGCAATTGATTGGTTTTCCGAATTAGACAAAATGAAGGTAGCCTCATGGATTGACTTAAAGAAGGTATTTCAGGTAGAATTCAAATTGCTTCCCGACGACAACGAAATTGTCGCAGAGATCTATAGCACGAAGCTGAGAAAACATGAAAGCGTGAGGACATACAATCGACGACTCAAGGAGTTGTTCGGAAAAATGGAGAACCAACTAGCAGATGGACTAAAGAAATGCTGGTTTGTGGAGGGACTGAAACTCCTTGAGAAAGACTATGAAAGTTGTGCCCCCACGTCATATGAAGATGCATACAATCGTGTGATGGATATAGAAAGCGAGAACAAGACATCGCGGAAAAAGGACGGGTCAGATGAGGATGACTCTTTTGAAGGTAGCAGTAGCGATGAAGAGGCCAGCAAAAAGGTGCAAGCACTACAGAAGGACATGCACCGAATGATGAAGGAATTCAAAGCAATGAAGGGGAGTAGTAGCAACGGTGAAGGAGAACTGCGGTGCGTAGATTGTAAGGAAGAGGGTCACACAAAAGGCATGTCTCCTAAGAAGGCCTTCTATAACATTTGTCAGGTATTGGGACACTCCACCAAGGAGTGTCCATACAACATGAAGACCTGAAGTGCACAAGTGCTCTTCGCATAGGAGCAGCCATCGACGATCGCTGCCACGGCCACCTCAAAACAATCGGCTAATACAACCGCATCGTCCGGTGACTATCGCATAACCAAAGGTGTGACAGAAGCAATAATAATAATAGTAATAACAATAGAAGCCGCATACAGTACGATGCCAAAGGTTGGCCGATGATTCAATTTTGTACCTGTAACCAATGGGGACACTTCGCTCGAGATAGCCAAAAGGAGGAGAGCCCCCAACCTCTGTAGATGATGTGGTCTCGACGACCACAAGGACATCAATTGCCCAAAGTTGGGAGTGAACCTGTTGAATATCGACGGGTCAACCGAGCAAGGGGTGTTGCCACTCACAAGGGCCCAAGCGAAGAAAGCCACGTACCCAAACCCTCATACTGAAAAGGAGAGGTTACAGGAAGCGAAGGCCAACATTGAGAAGGAGATGATGGAGGAGAAAAGAGGAACAATTGATGGTGCAAGTACTTCGTTGCATACGAAGTCCGAGCTGAATATCCTGAGACAAGTGTTGCAAACAAAAGTACCAATAAAGATCAAACACCTTCTGGACACTATGCCTCAACTGAGAGCGGCTATCATGGGCACCCCACATGGAGATCCCAGCAAGCTCTTCAGAGGATCCAATGCTCCTAGCGGTGAACAGCAAAAGGCACCCCGTTGTAGTGGAGATGGGTATATCAAGTACCATCCTCACCGACACAATTGTGGATGGAGGTTCAGGGGTAAACGTGTTACCAGAGGAGATGTGAAAGAAACTAGGGAAGCCCACGCTGTGGTCATCGACATTCAATCTGGTGGGTGCCAACCACTTCGGTATGAAGCCGATTGAAACCCTCATGGCACAAAGGGTAACTATCAGTATGCAACCCTTCATTCTAGATTTTGTGGCAATTCCCCTGAAGAAGAAAGGTTATGATGTGATCCTCGGACGATGGTGGCTCATCACTGCCCAAAGTAAACCACAATTGGAAGCGAAATACGCTACCCATGGAGAGTGGAGGGCGAAAATTTGTCATTGACTTGAGAACGTAGATGGTGAGTGAGTTGGCATCCTCCTCAGAATCAAATTCGGAGGGAGAGTCTACGAGAATGGATGAAGGTAGGGGACGGATGGAACCGAACGAGGAGGGTATTTTGGAACTCGAAGGCTATTCAGAAGATGAGGTAAGCTCGATGAACGGGCTCTTTCACTGGCAGATGGAAGATTACGAGCTATTCCATCCGGCATGCAACATGTTGCAGATAGAAGCAGAGGCGAGGGAGAAGGACACGTTTCTGCCAAAGTACACAAAATATAAAGGGGTGGCCCAAGTGAATGAGACTTCGGCGCACCAATTTGACAAAGATAAACGCATACGATATGAGGAACCGAAACTGAAGGAGACCAACTTGGGTGATGAAAACACTCAAAAAAACATACTCGCAGGAGATTATTGGAACCTAGTGTTAAAGGCAGCAGCCTTCAAAATTTTCATGGAGTATAAGGATGTGTTCGCGTGGATGTACAAGGACTTAAAAGAGGTCCCTCCGGAGTTGTGCGTTCACAGGACTCCACTAGTACCAGGAGCCCAGCTAATACGGAAAAGACCGTATCGCATGAACAAGAATTACGGATGCTAGAAGAAGGCATCATTTTTCGGGTGCAGACAAGTGAATGAGTCTCACCTATCGTGATTTCCTTGAGAAAGAGCGCAAATCAAATTCGCATCTGTGTAGACTTCCGGTGTTTGAATGCGGTCACCATCAAGGACCCATTCCCAATACCCTTCACAGACAGTATCCTCAAGGAGGTAGCAAGACACGAGATGTACTCCTTTATGGACGGCTTCTCGGGGTACAATCAAATCTTGATTGCAGAAGAAGACAATGAAAACCACATTTGTGGTGGAGGATGGCGTATATGCCTACAACCGAATGTCATTTAGGTTGTGTAACATCCCGGCAACATTCCAGAGGATAATCCCTACATATTTTCGACAAAATGTCTGTCAGAAACTTCAAGGCATTTCTAGACGACTCATCTATCAACAACGGACAAGACACACATTTGGTAACCTTGAGGGAATGCATGGAATGGTGTAGGAGAGCTCGACTGGCATTAAACCCAAAGAAATGCAGGTTTATGGTGCCCCAAGGGAAGCTACTCGACCACATTGTGTGCAAGGTCGGATTGAAAACAGACCCGGACAAAGTGCAAGTGATCATCGAGATGGAGCCCCCGACGGATGTAACGAGATTAAGGTCTTTTCTCGAGCACATGGGTACTATCGGAAATTCATAAAGAACTTTGCTCAAATCTCCTACCCTCTTAACAAGCTGACACGGAAGGGCGAGTCGTACGCATGGTAGACTATACAAGGAGAGGCCTTCGAGGAACTCAAAATAAGGTTGGTCGTTGCACCTATTTTGGCCAATCCAAATTGAGCCAAAGAGTTCCACATACATGTGGACGCGTCAAATAATGCTATCAGTGCCACATTGGCACATTAGGGGAGCATGGGTTAGATCATCCCATCTACTTTGCAAGTAGATTGTTGTCCAAAGCAGAGAAAAGTTATAGTACGATAGAGAGGGAAGCTCTTGGGATGGTCTACGTTGTGCAGAAGTTCCATCACTACCTCCTGGCGACTCCATTCACATTTTATGTGGACCACCAGGCACTACTGTACTTCATGAACAAACCTATTATTCAAGGGAGGGTTAGCAGGTGGCTCTTCCTACTTTAGGAGTTTACTTTCACAATTATTGTATGGTCGGGACTGATGCAGGAGCATCTTGGGTTTCTTGGCAATCTTGCATCATCCAAAAAAAGATTTCCTTTCAATTTGTTTTTGGTTTGTTCCTGTTGGCTAGTTTATGTGTTTTTGGTTGTGTTCCTTGGTTTTGGATCATTTGTTGTTGCGGACCTCAGGGTATGTTCTGGACATCATGTTTTACTTATGTCTAGGTTCGCACCTCAATTTGATACTTCGCAGTGGAGATATCTTGGATTTATGCTCGGGCCTGTGTGTTCTTCATGTTCTAAGGGTCAGTTGGAATTTTCCGATCTCGCAAAGCAATTTCCTGATCGGCGAAGCTTTGTGGCTCATATCACAATGTTCCTTGATCTCTGGCCGACGTCTATCTTGGATCGCGCGTCATTTCTAGATCTTGGCATCGAGATCCTTATGATTTGGGTCCTAACCTATATTCCGGTATTACAATTTTTTGTTCTTGGGAAATGTGATAGATCTTGGCCAACATATGTGTTATGAAGACTCTATATATTGAGGCATTTGATCTTAGTTAAGTGGCTCTCAGTAGGATAACCTTTGGAAGGTTAATTCTAGCGTTTAGTTCTAGATTTATGTATGCAATCAAGCATGTATGCCGAAAGTATGTAAACTGCGTGTTGCAGGCAAGTTTGATATAAATTTATGAATCTGAGTTGTTGAGTTCTTATTGATCTTGAGTTGATTTCTACTGTGTTGACTTGGGCTGCATCGTTTGGACCATCTCCTTTGGGGAAACTATCAAAGATTAAGTTCGAGGAGCTGCCGGATGGGAGTGAACAACAACTTTCCCAATGCTCATATTTTTCACATAGCAGCACTACCCTCATGGTACACCAGCATTGGGGAGTATCTATCGACCTCGCAGTTCCCGAGGGACATGCCGCAAGGAAAAAGAAGAAAGTTGGTCCTCAGAAGTAGGACAATCCAGTTGATTAACGGGTTGCTCTACAAAATGGGACTTGACCAAGTTTTGAGGAGATGCTTCATGAAAGAAGAGGTTCCAGGGATTCTCTGAAAGGCACACGAGGGCCTCGCAGGAGGCCACATGGGACCAGACACCACAGCTCAGAAGGTATTGCTGGCGGGTTTGCAGTGGCCTACTCTATACAATGATACTCGAGAGTTTGTGGGAAAGATTATACACATTGAACAAGTTGGATGAGCGAAGGATGATGGCTCAATGGGCCACTGAGGCAACCCAGCAACAACGAAAACTTTGGCATGATAAACACATCCGACAAATGAGATTTAACCTTGGTCAGTTGGTGTTGAAGTATAATGGGCGCAATGAGATAAAACCAGGTAAGTTCAAGGTGTGATGGCTCGGCCCTTATAGAATTCACGAAGTTGGTGAGAATGGAGCCATAAAGCTATCAACTCTAGATGGTTAGCAGGTCCCCGAGGCACTCAATGGGTCAAAATTGAAACCGTACCATGAGCAGAGACACCAGGACGACCCAGTTCGGACGGGAAGGCCCAACCAAGCTAATTTAGGTAGGTAAATAATTTTAAAAAATAATTGGAAAGAAAAAGAGGAAACTCATCGTACAATGATTATCGTACGATAATTACCCTATGACAGAACAAGCACGTACGGTAGAAGAAAACCCACGACTTCTAAAAAAGATATCGTACAGAGGTTATAAAGACCGACGAGATTATAAGGATCGTACAACATAAAGCTCACTCGTATGACAATTTGAAAGAACTCTCAGCAATCAAATGCATGGACTACACGCTTATAAGGAACCGTACGGAGACCATTTCTCAAACGCGGTTGTTGAATTGACTGTACGACAACAGGAGTTTTGCTGAAAAGAGACCGTATGGCATAATTAGAAGGAATCGTATGACATTTTAGGGGAATATAAAACCGTATGGTAGGAGGAAACAAGTATTCATGGAGTGAAAATAAAAGAATCCATACAGAACGAAGGCACAACCGTATGTCGATAAGAGTTGTTAAGGCATGTCTAACCGTAAGGAAAAGAGGAAGTTACAAGGTAGAAAGGAGAAAATTCAATATTGTGAGTGATTGTCATATGGGGTAAGTGATTGAAGAGATATTGGTGAAAGTTTGAACATCGTGCGGAGGTTGGATGAACACCGTATGGGTGGGGGAATTCCTTGCAGTACATGGTGGAGACATAGAGTGAACACAGGGCATACCAAGCAGTGTGGGGAAGAATTGCACAGCTGTACAAGGTTGTACGAAAACCCTACGACAGGAAAAAAGGCCTTGAATATTATATTTAATTGTACGGCGATAGAAGAATAGAATGGAACCTGGAAAAGCGAAAAAACAAGATTGGAGAAAATAGTTACGACAGTGACCATTACCATAAAGCCAATTAGTTCAGTAGGGAGAAGTGTCATCACAGAGCGAGATTGACAAAGGAAAGAGAATGTTGCCTTCGGGAGTGAAAGTTGCAGTCAGAATGGATATAGGCAAGTCTCAAAAGGGAACGAAAACACGGCCAAAAGTCCAAGCACAGAGGGATGAGGTGACAGTGGATACAATTACCTTCGAGGGTTTGAGCAACCTTGAGTGTCCAACATGGTGGCAAGAGACAGCAGACTACCACCCCATCAAGGAAGCACTTCGGCGTGCAGGAGTACATTGGGCCATCTAGATGCCAGTCTTTCTTATTTGTGAATTTGAGGTACCTCTGAGAGCCATGTTTAGGGCTTATGACAGGCATAGTCGGCAATCACTGTTCGAGTACAAGCGATACAAGATTACAATCTCATTTTCAGCCCATTCGTTTACTCACGTGTTTGGCATTCTAGGACAGCAAGGCAAAAAGATTGATAAGACAGTAATGAAGATGACCCCTGAACATAAACAGACTCTCTTACAGTTGATTTGCTGAGGAGATTTGACACAGGCAGAATGGGAGACTGTGGGGCAAGCGAGCAAGGGTCGTGGTCTGAAGAAGTCGTTAATTGCACCTAGTGAGTGGAGGTGTTTGTTGGATGTTTTGAAGAGACGACTTACAGGAGTCAGCCGAGCCTCGGATATAGCAGTGCCACAGATTGCTTTGATGAACAGTCTACGGAATGGTATAATGTATGATTGGACAACCATGTTATCAGAATGGTTTCATGAATTCTTGACTCTATAGCACAACATTTTACATGCCCTTTCATGCCATCGGAATTTTCTTGGATGTCATAAGAACGCAGGTGCCTTTCGATCACTATGGCGACTTGAGGCCACAGAGCCATGTGGAACCATATCAATCGCTCATTTTCTACTGGAGCCACTTAGACATTTTTACTACCAGCAGTGATGCTCCATCTGTTCGAAAGCGTAGGCTTCAGGTAGTTGTCTTTGAAACTGAGACAGAGTTCGGTGAGGAGGATGACACCAACGAGGAATCGGGAGACACCTCTACGAGAGTCAATGGAGGACAAGATACTTTTCGTATGGTGGGCCAAGGGGAGATGGGCCAGACCGAGGGAGGTACATTGGATCGAGAGGTTGGGTCGAGGGCCCTACAACAGTCGCACCATCAAGTGGTGTTGTACCATCGAGTACCGTGTCGAGCACCCCTACACCCTCGGGTGGTATTATACCTTCGAGTCAACATGTACCAGAGATGTGAGTTGTTTTCGCTCCAACCCATCTATTTGGTGGTTGTCAGTTGATTCCGCCTACTTCGGTGAGTGTGACTGTGGTAGCCTTACCCGTACATGGATTTGGGCCAGTCACTTTGACACCTCCTAGTACCAGTACTACAACCGTGGAGCAGCCAACGGCAGTTGAGAGTTTCCCGCTAAAGGTTGGAGATTCTGCAGATGAGGAAGTCGAGCTAGAGGTGGTAGAGCCAGCGGTAGAGGCTATGGAGCAACCGACAAGACAGGATATGTTGAGGGATGAAGGAGTGAAGATGCCGAGGGATGCAGGAGTTGAGATGTCGATGAGTGCAAGTGTTGAGTTGGAGGTTCTGAGGGAGACCATTGACGCTTGGCTAACTCGCTATCACATGACCCCCATGGTGCCCATCGAACCTACATCCCTCTCGCCATAGCAGCAGGTGCCACTTGAAATTGTTGATTTAGAGGAGGGGAGTTCCCATCTGCGGGAATTGGAGTTGGCCCCTTAGCCTGACATGAGTGTACAGGGAGAGGAGTCTAAGGGTGGGGCTCCAGCATGTATTTAGCACAAGGTATTTGAGATGCACGGTGAGTCAGGTGATTTCTAGTAGTTTTTGGCTGAGGTGGAGGCTAGTGCACGGAGAGTAGTGGATTCAGTATGGGACGGGTCCATGGAGTGGCAGATGAGGCCCTCAAGCGGTTGCCTGCATTTTCTACAGGAGGTTGCGTAGAGGAGTTTGCACGATGTTTTGATGCTCGAAGATGGCCTATCACAGAGACTCCTGTCATGATAGAGGACTGGAAGCTTCGGGAACCCATGGGGGAGAATAGGATCCAGTCCTTGCTTAGGAGGGTTGAGCAGGCATTCAGGGAGGGATATTACGAGCTAAGGAGGGCCCACCATTCAATAGAGGTCAAGCGGGTGTAAGCTACTGTTGCTCGAGAAGAGTTGGTTGCTCGGCTCCAAATGGTGGAAGGCGAGCTAGCTCACTAGCAAGCTCAGATGGAGGCCTTGGAGGCTCAGTACAGGGCTCAGGTGACATCTTTGACAGAGCAGTTGGATTAGGAGAGGGTTGAGCGGGCAACAGTGGAGACTCGCCTTGTGACAGCATTGGAGGAGACAGATAAGAAGCATAAGAAGGTGTTGGAGGCAGCGTTTATGGTGAAGGTTGCTCGTGAGAGAGAGATGTTAGCTGAGAGGGATTTGCAGCAACAGACTCAGCAGCTTCACCAATTGAGAGAGCAGTTGGTGGCATCCACACCACTACCTGCGCCTTCTTCATCAAGGACGCTTTCTAGGCCCCTAGTTCCTTGATTTATTTCCTGTATAGTTGTATTTCCCATTTTGTTGTGTCATTCGGAGACAACTTTCTTTTGGGGGGGATGTTGTCGGGTTAATTAATATTTGTTAGTGTTGTCAAAAGGTTGTTGTCAAGGGGTCGGCAGTTGGCCGACGGTTGGCACTCCCTTGACACCTTTAGACATGCATTGTTCTTACCTTCGGGAGTTATGATGTTATGGTGTGGTCATAATACTCTTATTGGGAATACTCTGTGATACATTGTAATAATTCTGAAATCAATGAATATGCAGTTGTGAGTTCTCTCAAATACATTGTGTATATACTTAATATTATCTTTTACTTGCATTTGTTATGTTTTGAACATAGACCCTATGGGGCAAACAAATTCATCATGAAAATCATTTAAAGTTCTTCAAAATTCAACTTGCATTTCATGACTTTGATTTAAAATGATTTCCTTTTCT
The DNA here is from genome assembly GCA_018584345.1 of Thuja plicata. NCBI lineage: Eukaryota > Viridiplantae > Streptophyta > Pinopsida > Cupressales > Cupressaceae > Thuja > Thuja plicata. The sequence goes on from MU227213.1 coordinate 1,095,188, forward strand.
TTTTCAGGATCAAGGCATAAAAGATGGTGGAATGATGAAAATCGTGAAGAAGATGGAATAATTCACAACATGGGAAATCAAGTCATGCAAAGAATTCCAAGGATTCAAGACAACAATGCGAGGAAAAGGATGAAATTCATACTTTGATAAGGACTAGTTCAAGGCTTTCAAGTTTGAGGAATAGAGGAACAAGACTCACACTTTGACAAGTACCAAGACATTCAAGAGCCAAATTGCTCTACAAATGAGGAAAGTCGCATCGACCAAGATCAACATGAAGGACCCAATTACTACAAGGTCAAGATATCAAAACAAGGAAATATTCAAATAAAAGGACAATGAAGAAGTCTAAAGGATGAAGAATAATACTCAAGATGAAGCAATTTAGGAATATGAACCACCACAATCAATCAAGAGTTGAATAATGTTGAGTATCAAGAGATATTGCTAGAGGCAGAGACTTTTTCATGATGAAGTTGAATTCAAACAAAGATGAAAAAAGGAAAAAACTTTGAGAACTGTGCAAGTTGAGGTGGCACCCACTCATCTTCAACCAATCAAAGGATCCAAATTGACATATTCGAGCCTATCAAACTTGATTCATCCACAAGTGGGCATGTGGAAGGCATTTAATGCATTAGCACAATGATTGTTTTCATTGGTTCATCCTTAAAAGCATACGTGTGTAAAGATTTGTAATCATCTCATTGGATGACATTTAATGTTTGTAAGCAGTATTTGTAACAAACCCTAATCAATCTAGGCCCTTCATTGTAATTGAGAGGTCTATTAAAGGCTTGGGCTTCTCATTTGTAAATCATTAGAGCATTAGATGGTGAGTAGCAGTAGCAGTAGGAGATCAGAGATTGTTACCAAGGCTATGTTAAAGTATACAATTTTCATTAAAGATATGGTGGATCCTTGTGTGTTGCTTTGACATTTTGCATGTTTTCTACTTCTCACAATGTAGTTAACGTTCATTGATTATAATGGAGAAATGTGGAGATATGTGATGAATTCCTTGGTTCATACCATTTGTTGTTCATTGATTGCGAATTGTAGTACATGGTTAGTCTGAATCTCACTTTGGGTATAGTTCGATTGTGGATGTTCATTTGAATTATGCCAATAATGGGTATTTGGATGGATTACTTACAATGTGAAAATATTTCACTACCTTAGAAGATTGCACTCTTTCAATGGCATTGTGATCTATCTATGGTTAAGTAGAAAGTAGTTCCATAAGAAATTTGTCTACCAAAGAATTATCCATTTTCATCATTGTCCTTGGTAGTTAGATTAGATTCCCTAAACCGTTATCATTTTTTTTCAATCTTTGAAGTTAAAGTCGATTTAAGAATTCATGTTCCAACCACTTCAAATTCAACTGAGTTATATCCAACAAAAAGTTGCTAGTTTGTAGTGTAAACCTTGGGGTTGCCTTATTTGATCACATTTTGTCATATTGTTTAGCATTTGAGGTTTCCTTCTTCAAGAGAGGATAGGATACTTATTATTTTATTCTGCATGTTGGAGTGGTCACAAAACTCACATCAACAAAGCTCAACAGTAGTGGAAAAAATTAGAGAAGCTTGCGATTTTGGAAAAAAATGGAACTGCACATTCCAAAAAAACCTCAAGGATGCCATCAGTTGCAGAAAAACGTGCAGTTTGCAAGCACAAAAAACCCGACAAAATTCTTCTCAAAAAATCCGTGAATTTAAATTGCATAAAAACCTCGTGTTTTTCAAGAGAAAAAATCTGCAATTTTTCAACAAAAAACACCATGAAATCTCAACAAAATTAACCACGGGAATTCTCAAAAAAGGTCCTTCGATTTTTAAAAAAATCAAGCTCAAAAACTTCTGAAAATACTTCAGGTAACAACACATGATTTTTCATAAAAAGTTGTAAAAATTCTTCTGAAAATAAATTCCACGTAAGGAAGCTCTGAGTTTTTATAAAAACAATTGTCAGAAATGACCTAAGCTCCGATACCATGAAATGATAATTGATTAAATTAATGATTACAAAGGAAACGAAAGCTCCTTAAATAGATATTACAAGCAGAGTTTCTAAAACAAAACAAAAGACCAAAAAGAAACATTCCAAATAGGAACTATCTACAACAAGGAAATTACCTAAACTAACGAACTAAATGACCAATATAGAAATATTACAACATTACTTTAATATTGTCAATTTTCAAGCAATTCAAATTGTTTGAATTTATTTGATGTCGAAGGCAGCTATTATGGTGCCACTTTGATTAAAATAGTCTACTATAGGTTGTGAGGTTTTCACACCATCACCCCATTGCAAATGGGGATCCCCTCTTTCTGCTTTAGTAGCAGTAGTGGTCTTAGATGCTCTTAGGTGGTCTTAGATTCTCTTAGGTGGTGGCAATTTTCAAGTCTCCAAGTCCAAGAATGAGTTTGGGCAATTTTGGCTTGCTAGGAAGTCAAGTCTATTAGAGATATGCGCAAAGGCTAGGCTAAGATAGTCGAGGATATGGAGTTGAAACCAAGCGATTTGAGATTAAATGAGTTAAAAACCTTTGAAAATCCTTGTTCCAGCTTCAATTTGACCTTAGAAAGTCAAGAAGGGATGTGGGAGGTAACAATGTTGAAAGCGTGCTGAATCCTGAAATTTGGCTAAGTCTGAAATTTTTTGGAAACTCTCAAAATCTAGAATCTTTATTATAACTCCTATAAAGCTGAAACCTATCTCAAACATCCTAACAGTATTTATATAACTATAGCTTAAAGTATAAGAAAGGCTAATACTTAAATGTTATATTTATATAAATCCTCTTGCCCCTGAGTTGGAAAAAATGACTAAGTATGGACAGTAATGATACAAGAGGGAATCCTTGGAAGTGGCGGAATTTCGTCGCCCCAAAGGATAAAATCCTCTTATCACCTCAAATCCCGCTCCGAGATAGGTAGGGCTGAAGTTGTCTTAGATGGCCAAAATCATGTGCAAAAGGGAAAGAAAGTAATCAATTAAGCTGAAGATGAACCAAGTTGGAGGAAAGTGGAGCAAAGTCAGGAATTCCTCAAGGATGGCAAAATTTCGCCATCCCCAAGGATAAAATCCTCTTCCCATGCTAAATTTCGCCTTGCTTGAAGTGTGATTCATTTTTATCCTAAATGATGAAAAATTGGGTGAGAAAGTAAGTTGAAATGTTTGGGCAAATTTTCGAAAGGCAATTTTGGTGGCGGAGAATCAAGGAGCACTAGGAAAAATCCTTGGAAGTGGCGGAATTCCACCACCTCAGAGGATTCTTTTATCTTCTAACATCATCAAGTTCCACCCTTGAAAAAAGATAGAGCCAGTGACTTGCCTTTGGTCCCCAAGTGTAAGAGGGAAAGAAAGGGAATAAGAGGAGACGAGGTGTTGTCATCATGACTGAAAATCAGTCCAAAAATGGGAAGGATTCAAAATCCTCAAGCAAGCAAGAATTCCGCCAGTTATGAAGACAAAATCCTCATGTCCCACTAAAATCCGCCTCAGGGTATTAATGATTAAGGAACCAATATTTGGTCTTCAAGTTCGAGTGAAAATGGAAGAAAATGAAGGAGATAATGAAGAGTTGAACAAGGCAGAATTGTGAATTGGACAAGAGTGAAGAATGAGAATAAAATCCTCAACCATTGCCAATTTCCGCTCTACATGAGTAATAACATAGGAGTAAAAATGCAATTTGATGGAGATAAGAAGAGATTCCTCTAGGATGGCAGAATTCCGCCATCCCCATGGATAAAATCCTCGTGCATATAAAATTTCCGCCCCCCTCCCCCCCCCGCNAACATAGGAGTAAAAATGCAATTTGATGGAGATAAGAAGAGATTCCTCTAGGATGGCAGAATTCCGCCATCCCCATGGATAAAATCCTCGTGCATATAAAATTTCCGCCCCCCTCCCCCTCCCGCTCCCCCTTATAGGAAGCTCAGTCAAGGATGTTATGAGCTGTGATCTTGAACATTTTAAAAATCATTTTATCCCTTATTAAAGTTGGCCTAGAGGAGCTGAAAACAGTTAATCAAAATGAATTTTCATTGGCTAAAAGGAGGTCCAAGTCGGCCCCTATAGAGACATGATTCTTCAGGCCCCAATTTTCTATATCAAGAGGAAGGATTCAAATCATTTTAACATCAAATCAAGTGCAGACGAGCTCTGCTACAGGCAGCGAATTCCCCCCTTAAAATAGCAGTGAAAATAACCTCAAGGCAGCGAGTTGTTTCACCAAGGGCAGATTTTCTCCAAGATTAGAAGTAAAGATGGCAAGAGGAAAGCAAAATCTGGGCATGCTTTCATGTTGTAGGACTTGTCTAGGGTCTAGATTTGGTAAAATTTAGTTTCAGATTGCAAGATGGGTGAAATCTGATTTTACATTTAAAAAATTTATGATTTTTGCTTTAACTTTCAGATTTCCTTCTTTTTGTCTGACAATTTGTGAGTTTAATGCATCTCTTCTCTCTTGTGTTGCAAGGTAAACCATTTGAGAAGAAGCCAGCAAAGCTTGGAAGGCAAAGAGAGCGAAGGGATCAAGCTCAACCTCAAGGATCTCAAATGAAAAGAAAGATTTCAAGCAAGCGGATGCTACAAGGAGATAGCTCAAGCTTGAAAACTTCAAATGAGAAGAAGGATTCAAGTCAAATTACCAAAGTGCAAGTTCAAGGCAAGATGAAGATCAAGTTCACGAAGATGCAACAGATTCAAGTCATAGCAATGAGAAAATTTCCAGGAAAGAAGAGGAAGAAGATTTGAGAAGATGAAGCAATTTGAGAATATGCCATAACATTTGAGGACTTGGCAATGTTGAGTATCAAGAGATATTTTCCCATCACCGAAGGATTGATCAAGTCTACAAGGTAAGGATGCTAAGGTGGCACCTAGTTGCCTTCCACCAATCAGAGAATTCCAACTACAAGCACATTCAATCACATCATGCCAAGTGTACAATTTTCTCATTGGCTTTCAAAAACATTGTGATTTTCTTATAGGGCCACAGGCTGGTGCCTTCATGTAATTGGAAGATAGAGTGGCAACACTAATTAGGGTTTGTAGGGATAAATCTTGGCCCTTGATCTTGAATTGATCTTGGCCCTACATTGTAGTTGAACACCTATAAAAGACCAAGGCCTTCTCATTTGTAACAGTTAGTCATTAGATTAGATTGGAGGAGACTAGATTAGATTAGGTTAGCTAAGGGAGAGACTTGTTGAAATTGTTATCATAATGTTATCAAAGTGATTGATGATTCACTGTTGGTCTTCATGGTGGATTACGTAATGTTGCTTTGAAGTGTTGCATGGTTTCTTCAATCCCTCACTTGGAGTAGATTTCATTTCATGTTGAAGTAGTTTAGTTGGATGAAAGAAATTGTGGATGTTTACTTGATTGACTCGAATATAAACTAGGCCACTAGCCTCTTGATGATTGTAAGTGTGCCGTGTGTGGTAAGCTAGTGATTGTGCTTAACTTCAATTGATATTCAATCTTTAGTTTGCATCCATTGATGGGATTTAAGAGGAGATATTGATTGAAAACCATTTGAGTATACCTTAGAAGCTTGCACTAGGTGGGTGGGGTCGCTAACAAGATTTCACCTAGTAGAGTCCAAGTTCATCCATACTTCCTTGCATTCATAGTTAGAAGTAGAAGTAGAAGTAGAAGTTAAGTTTAAGTCCAAGTTGGAGTGAGAGCTGGAAAATCAAAAACTATATTTTCATTGCACATTGTAAAGCCAAATCTATAGAAGCGGTTGATATCCATTGAATGAATAACGTAAGTCCCCTTAGTGATTACTAGCAAATCACATTATTTCACTAAGCGAGTATCCACGGTTGAAGGGAACCTTGAAGTCATTTCATGATCTTACTTTGCAAGCTTAGCATGAGAAGTGACCTTATTCAAAAGAGAATTGGAGATTTGGTGTTTCATTTGGAGATACTAAGTATTCGATTATGTATGTTGTAGTGGGACAAAACTCACATCAACACTATCCAAAAGGGTAGATTGCATTTGCAGCGGCATATATCAGTGGCAGAGTCTAACAAATAATTGCAGATATTGCGCAGCAAATTTGAGAGAAAAGTGATATATTTTCAAGGCTGTTGGAATTCTTGAGGCCATACCATCATCAAGGCCTGTCACATAGCTGTTGGAACCTGGCATGTAAGTTATTTGACAAAATGCTTAAGATTTTCTGTTTATTTCTCTTTGATTGTCAGCATGTGAGGCAGGGAGAAAGTTTGAAAACCATAGCAAGGTGTACTTTGGGGTTTTGGGGTGAGTTTGGTGTCTTTGTGCTAGCCATGCCTACTATTCCAGAAGCACAAAACTCAGTTTAGACCTGCAACTGATCTGCAATCTCAGTTTAGACCTGCAATGGGTGTTGTTTCAGTCTAAAGTGTTCTTTGTTCTGAGTATTGAGCATCAGCATACAGTCTGGGTTTCAGTGAGTTTTTTAGTGCATCAGATCTGGGTTGTCAGTATTATAAAAAAATTGGAGTTTTTTAGACCTGCAATCAGTATCATTTAACCCTAATGAGAGGTATTATCAGTCGATTACGTATTGGATTTGGTGAGATTAATATCCTATGTTTATCATGTTTTTTTGGGCTATTATGAGATGTTACAGTAGTTTTGTTTTTATCAGCACTTTATAGCAGCAATTAACCTTCTTTATAGTGTTTATAATGTACATAAATTAATATTGTAAAACTTTGGATGGTTACACCGCCGAAGAGTTGTCATTCCTATGCATTTGATAATAAAAACATTGGAAGGTAGTGCCACCAGTGGATTTGATCTTTGATTTATGTACTCACCCACTGAATAAGTGGTTATTTTGTATTTGCCCACTGAATAAGTGGATGATCTGGTTGTTGCTTACCCCATTAAAAAAGTGATATGTTTGTAATTTGCTTCCCGCTGAATAAGTTGAGGTGCCCTATTGCTTTCCCTCTGCATAAGTGGAAGTTCCCTTGTTTAACCAGTGAATGCAATGTCCCCTTTCTGAACTAGGATTTAATAATAAATATAATAATGAGATTAAAATATAGAAAAATTAAATAATATAATATAATATTATTTAAAGATTAATTACTTTTAATGAAAGGTCAAGAGCATGCAATGAAGAGTTGTGATTCCTTCAAACGTGAGATATAAAAGGGAGAAGAGTTCATTTGAAAGAGATATGGAGGGAGGAAGAAAGAATGGAGCATAGAAACTAAGGAAGGATTAATGGAAGAAGAGAGGATGGGAAGAAAATAAGGAAGCGGGTTTTCAAGGGCAGAAATGATGAAGGGTTGTGTTGATGTTTGTTTTGTTCCACTACAACATACATAATCGAAGACTTAATATTCCAAGATGAAATGCCAAATTTCCAACTCTCTTGAATAAAGATGCTCATATGCTAAACAATGTATACAGATTGTGCGATCAAATGAGACAACCTCAAGGTTCCTTCTTACTGTGGACTTTACTCAGTTTTAATAATGTGATATGTTGGTTATCACAAAGGGACTTTGTTGTTCATTCAGTGGATACCAACTTGACTTCAACTTCTTCCAACTCCGTCCAACTAAACAAACTACAAAGGATAAGGGTTTAGAAAGCTAATCTACTCCTAGAATGCAAGAAACTGTGAATGTCTTTGTGACTCTACTAGACTTAGTTTAACCATCAACATCAACCAAGCTAGTGCAATCACCTGAGGTAAATGTAAGATGTTCAAACTGCCACCATTCCATTAACACCATCCATCAATGCATATCAATGTGCAAGCAATAATCAAAGTTAAGTGCATATAAATGTCATTCGACCACGCAAGGCAAACTTACAATCAGCAAGTAGCTAGTGGTTTGGTCTAAGCGAGCTCATCAAAGAAACATCCAAAATATCTTCCATTCAACTAAACACTATTTCTAACTAACATGCAATGAAATCCTAAGTGAGGAATTGAAGAAACCATGCAAAACTCCAAAGCAACACAAGTAATCCACCATGAAGACCAACAATTACTTTGATAGCATTATGGCAACAATTTCAACAAGTATCCTTCCTACTCTACTACTCTTAATCTCCTCTCTAATGAATCTAATTCTAGCCCCTTTACAAATGAGAAGGCCTTGGCCTTTTATAGTTGTCCAATTACAATGAAGGGTCAAGATCGATTCAAGATCAAGGGCCAAGATTAACCCATTACAAACCCTAATTAGGGTTGCCACCCTATCATCCAATTACATGAAGGCACCACCCTTTAGCCAATAAGAAAATTACAATGCTTTTGAGAGTCAATGAGAAAATATGTACAATTGGCATAATATGATTGAGTGTGCTTGAACACATGTAACTAGAATTTTCTAATTGGTAGAAGACAAGTGGGCACCACCTCAACATCCTTATCTTGTAAACTTGATCGATCTTTTGGTGATGAGAAAATATTCTTGATACTCAACATTATCAAGCCTCCATTGTGATGGCATATTCCCAAATTACTTCATCTTCTTGGAAATTTTCTCATTGCCATGATTTGAACTTGATTGTACTTGCAAACTTGAAACTTGAACTTCTTGAAGTGATGAAGTCTTCATGCACTTGGATTCTTCAAAATGAACTTGGATTTCAAGTTTGTGAAAATTTCTTCCACTTGTAAATTCTGATTTTTCCTTGTCCTTATTCTTGATCTTGATCTTGATCCTTGAATTTGCGTTTTGATATTCTGATTTTGAATCTCCTTCGCATTTGAAGTCCTTGAGCTTGATCTTGTTCTCTCCTTACTTGAAGTCTTGAATTTAGCCTTCAAAGCTACACTCCTCTTGGGGCGGTTGCCTTCTTCATGAGGTTTTGATTTCTATTCTAATCTTTGTGGATGATATCGTTCTTTTAGCATCCTCTCCGGAGGGTTGCGGAGACAGTTGGACGGTCTTGTGTCCTTTTTGTGAGTTGCGGCGTTTGGCAATTAATTCGGGGAAGATTAAGGTGATGGTCTTCAATGCTCTTAAGACCTCTCACCTCCATTTCTTCTTTAGGGGTTTGGAGGTGGAGATCTCGTCCTCATACACATATTTGGGGGTCAAGTTCTCTGGGCCATGTTTTACCATGAGACCCGCCCTCAATCGCGGATAAATAAGGGGTATGGTTTGTTGGCCCTCCTCGAGCAACAGTGTTTCCGACACCATTTCCAGGACACTTTGTCCAAGATGACACTTATGGATACACTCATCAGACCTACTGTTCTCTACGGTTCGGTGATGTGGGATCCTTCTTTGCTGGATTTGAATTGGGCCTCTGTTGAGCTGGTTCAGATTCTTCTCCTCCGACGCATCATTTGGTGTAAGCAATCCATCCCGCACAACATTATTCTTGCAGAATTTAGGGCGCATCCATTCAGGCTTGAGGCCATCTTTGATCTAGTCTGGTATCTTCACCACCTTTGGGGCTTTGCTAATTTGGGTGAGGGGCGTCACAGATACCCCTACCTTACCTATTGTTCTTCAGAGTCTATCGTTGCTTCTGTTGTCTCCTCTGGTCAGGCTCGTGGATGGTTTGCTGATACTTCGGCCCTTCTTGGGATTGTTATGGATCGCCTTCCTCCCTTCCAATACTCTCTCGATGCCCCCCCCCCCCCCCCNGATGCCCCCCCCCCCCCATCTTCTTCTCCCCTGCCAGGAGCTGAATAGGTACATCAAAGATGACATTTACAGGCAATTCATTCACACTATTTGGGTTAACCCCCGTGGGGACCTTCGCCATAAGATAGCCTTTTATGCAGAGAATTTTCTGGATCTGAAGGACGAACTCATTGTCCCCCCTTCTTACTTATCCCACCACTGGTCTCATTCCCTCAAGATCCCCCTTGGCTCCTTCAGAGCGGATTCACATCGGCTTTGTTATGAGACCGAACATCATATTGACAGAGTGCACAGGATTTGTCAGCTCTACAGCATTGAGGAGGTCGAGTCTGAGGAGCACTTAATCTTTCATTGTCCTCTATATTACGAGATCAAAGGGAGGATCTACTGCATCTTTAGGGAGCCACGGTCACTCTCCACCTTCTTCAGATATATGGGCCAAAGGTGCCTTGTTGTTTCCTTTTAGAAAGCCCTTACGCTTCAGGACCACACACTCTAGCACCAGCATCCTGCGACGCCCCCACCCTGTCAGCTCATTACTTCCTTCTTCATAGGGCTTATTTCAACACGGTGTACCAAGCGTCGGATTGGGCCCACACCTTATTCCAGATCTATGAGGCCCAGGACGAGCTCCTTTTTGCAGCAGCCTTCCTCTTCCAAGATGACTCTGAGGCAGCCCAGGGTTCTGACTGGTCCTATTGCTTATTCTTTAGTCCGAAAGTTCTTCACAGCTGTTCGGAACCCTTAATTGGGTTCGGGAGGATTTCTTTTCATTCCCTTTAGGCCCTTCTCTTTGTTTTTATTTTAGTTGTTGCTTTCTTCTTAGAGCACCGTTTGGTGTCCCTACTGCAGGTTGGCCCCCCTTTTTGTTGTACTTGGCAGTCTCTTTGACCTGTTGTGGTCTTTTGTTGGACATTAATAGATTTATCTTATCTTGTCATCATCTCAATCATTCACCTTCCAAGCCACTCCCTTTTCAAAGTTTACCTTGCAAAATAAAACAAAAGAGAAATTGCATTAAGATCACAAAATTATAAGAAAACATGAAGAATCTGCAAGCTTTTATGAAATAAAATTTTCATCAACATCAAAACAAGGAAGCAAAATGCAACAGAGCATGGATTTTCTCAAGTCCAAGACCAAATTTCTCTCTCCTCTTGCAAATTTTGAAATGAAATTATACTGAAATCTGGGAAACTAAATGAATTTTGCAATATAGTGTACCCAAATTTCATTCTCACCACCCTTTTAATCTCAGATTTTTGGAAGAGATCTGCTTTTAGTTGTCCAAAATTGCTGCTCCTTCAAGAAAATTTACTTCCTCCTTATGATAATCTGCTATCCTTGTGAAGAGATTCCTGCCCAATATGGAGGAGAAGTCACTGCTAATAAGCAGAGGTAAGCTTGTTTTGTTTTGATGTGGAAATGAACTCATGCCTCCTCTCTTATATAGGCGATGAATACCTTGAAGAGGCATATCTCTTATGAAGGCTGAACTGGCTTCTTTAGGCCAATAAAAACATTTCATTTAATCCTTTTTTCATCTCCTCAAGGCCAACATGATTTAGGAAATCAAGCGAATGTTTTATTTTTTAAATAACAGTCAGATCGGACTCCCTCATTCTCCACTGAATATCCTCTTCTCTTAGGGCATAAATTAAGCTTGTTGGAGGATAATTTTATCCTTGGGGGATGGCGGAATCTGCCATCCCTCAAGGAATTACCTTGATTCATTTCTAAACTTCAATTCCATTCTTCAAATGCTTTTCATTTTTCTCTTTGTTCCATGTGAATTATGAGATCATCGATTATCTCCTTCCCTTTCCTCCCAAATTTGAGGACCAAAACAAGTTTTGAGCTTCAATAAACTATGGCGGAAATCAAGGATGTCAGAGGATTTTTAATCCTTTCACCAACTTTCAAACTTACTTTCACTTCATCATGACAACCCTTTAATCTCCTTTCATCCTCTCCTTCACTTTGTGCAACTTGGAAATTGAATGTTGTTGCTTTGGGCTCCATGATGCAGAGGCGGGTTTCGAGCATGTTTGAGGAATTTGGATTCCTCTTGGGGTGGCGGAATCTGCCACCTCTAGAGGAATTTTCCTCTTAAACTTCATGTTTCCTCAAACTCGTATTTTTTATTGAACTTGCCCAATCATTCAGTCTTTCATTTTGTTGATCACACAAATTTGGAGACTCTTGACTCATGTTCCATGTCATAGATGTAAGGCGGGAATCACAGTGTCAAGAGGAATTTTTATCCTTCATTTCAAATTCAATTTCCACCTTCCAATTTGGCCTGATTAGTTTCAAATTGCCATCAATCTTGTTTTGCTCAAGTCTAGGGGCTTTCATCTTTGCATTTTCTCCATTTCATATAGGGGCGGAATTTAAGGCATGGAGAGGAATTTGGATTCCTCGAAGGCTGGCAGATTACGCCATGCCTAGAGGAATTTTCCTCTCACTGTGTTTCCTTTTGCCACATCAAATTTCTCCTTCTAAACCCTCCATTCATTCATTGTTTCCTCTTTACAATACAGATTTGACTGAGTTTTATCTTGTTTCACATAAGGCGGAAATGGAGGCAAGGAGGGGAATTTTGAATCCTTTCACTTCTAACTTTTCAAATTTACAACTTCCTCATAAGATCTCGCCAATGTTTTGATATCCCCTACAATTTTCAAGTTTCTTGTTCATCATTTCATTAAGTTGGAAGGCTGCCTTTATGCTTTTATCATTCTAAGGACAGGGCGGAAATTCGGGTGTTGAGAGGAATTTAGATTCCTCAAGGGTTGGCAGATTCCGCCCTGCCCTGAGGAATTTCCTCTTGACCTTTTCAATCATCTCCTTTGCACTTTACAATCTCTCCAAACTCTTGGCTTCTATACTTAGTGATTTCTACTTCAACACGCCTTCATCTTTTCCTTCAATGGCCTTCAATATGGTGGCGGAAATCAGGGGTAATAGAGGAATTTTTCGCTAGTGCTCACCATTTCAATCTTGTCCAACCACCTTGATTTCACCTCAAACTCGCAGCATTCGTTCCAATTTGAGGGGGAATAAGTGTGTGTCATGTTTTGATGCCTTATCCAAGCTAGACTTGAGGGCAGAAATTTGGGGGTAGAGAGGAAAATAAAATCCTCTGGGGCTGGCGAATTCCGCCATGCCCAAAGGAATTTCCTCTTTCACTTGCATCTTTATCACTTCATCTTTATAACCTCAACTTTGCTCCTTAGTTGAGTTTGAAACCACTCCATGCCTTCTTCCATGCAATCAAGCTCTCAATTATGTTTCTAAGGTGAGATTGGTGATCACTTCAATCTGATTTTGTCTCAATTAAGTCTGATTTCAAGCTCATCCCCCTCTTTCTTGCTCTAATTTTCAACTTTCCTTACAATAATTTGTCCTCAAAACTACCCCATTTGCTCATTAAATTGCCTCAATGACCTACCTATAGGCAGAATTGAGGGGTAGGGGAGAATTTTGAGCAATAAAAGGGGGGCATAAATTTTGAGTGTGAGAGGAATTTGGATTCCTCTATGGCAGGTGGAATCCGCCATGCCCAGAGGAATCTCCTCTTTGCAACTTCACTTCAAAAAATGGCATTTTTGCATTTTCTTTCACTTTTCTCACCAATTCAGACTTGCAGCTCGCATTTAAGAGCAGCGGAATTTTGGGGGTCTAGAGGATTATAAATCCGAGGACATGGTTGGATTCCAACCTAGTGCCAGGATTTTTTATTTGCAAGTTAACTTTCCAATTTATCAAGTCAATTTCTTCAGCTCAAATATATTTTATATAAATATTGTTAGGATGTTTGAGATAGGTTTCAGCTTCATAGGAGTTATAATAAAGATTCTAGATATTGGGAGTTTCTAAAAAATTCTAGACTTAGCCAAATTTCAGGATTCAGCATGCCTTCAACATTGTTACCTCCCACAACCTTTCCTGGCTTTTTAAGGTCAAATTGAAGTTGGAACAAGGATTTTCTAATGACTCTGACTCATTTCATCATAAATCACTTTGTTTCAACTCCATATGCTTGACTAGCTTTAGCCCATCTCTCGCTCACATCCCAGACAAACTTGCCTTCCCAGTGTTGAAGTATGTAGCTTCAGAAGGAATTTTATTGTCAGTATTTTATGATCATTAAGGAAGAGAATCTTGTCGGGATACATGAAAAGTCACCGTGTATGGGTGAGGTGGCTATGTATGTGGCGTCATGAACAACTGAAGAGTCTCCTGCGTCATGGGCAGCTAAAGAGACTCGCATCTGCACACAAAGAGTCATCTCTTCCATGTGAATGGTCTACTGTTTCAAGAAGTCTTGTTGTTATCTCCTCACATTCCTTTGAACTCAATGATGGATGGTTCATGAGCTTATGCTATATATATGGTCTCTATTTGGTGTCATGGTTGAGTTGATGATTCCACAGATTGATGCACTCATATTAGTTTGAGAAGAGATTATATCTTGTGATAGGAGCTTTCAGTTCAGTGTATATTTTCTTTGTGATGCTATGCCGAGAGTTTTCTTCTAAGACTTCTGAGAGTTTATAGAGTGTTTTGGAATTCTGAAGATATTGTATTCAGTCACTTTTATCATAAATAAAGGAAATCATTTTGCAGTGTGGCTGGGTTTTTCCCTCGTGTAAGAGGGTTTTCCCAAGATAAATATTAGTGTCTTATTATTCTTTATTCTGTCATGTTTTGCTACTTATTTCGATTCCTGGTAACACATTAACATGGTATCAGAACAGGTGTGTAAGCAAGCATCTTGTGCATGGAGTTAGAAGTAGTATTCATTCTGATGTCAGCAATCACATTGTATTGTTTCTGCATTAAATATATATTGGTTCGAAATATTTGGATTGAATCTCAGTGCTTCTATGAGATTTGTTTGCATAAACATGGGTTCTATGGTTCAAAGCACTCAGAGTCGCAAGTTGTGTTGCCTTGCCTAGCTTGCACAGGGGCTGTGAAACCTACTTGCAGTTGTTAAAAGACAGATTTATCAATAAAGAGATAAGTATTTTATGATTGTACCCTTGAATATTGATCATGAATTTTATGTAGTTACTTCATGCAATAAAATTGGGAATAGTGAATCATATATGCTTCTAGCATTAGTCTGTATATTTATCTTTGGGATCTAGTTTGAATCTATTTCTAATCTCTCTAATATGCTTCCAGGACAGATCAAGGAGCACAAGGATAATGAGAGATTGCAGCCTGAGCTAAGTTGGTGGCCCTTTACTGGAAACGTCTCTTGAAGAAGAAGAACCTATTCAGATTGTCTTATGATCAGTTTATTCTAAGAGGAAAGTAGATTCAGAGGGAACTTAAGCGGTAGATGGAGAGTGCCTTGCTCCTTGCAGAGGATCAGCAAGCTCATGTAGCAGTGTGACTACAAAACCTCCTTGTTTTGTCGAACATTGAAATCAGCTCTATTTTATTGTGATAATCAAAGCAGTGAGAATGTTGCCCCTGCTGAGAGGGAGTCTCAACATTCAGTTGTTCCTATTATGTGATGTAATGAGTTCTTCTCTGTGAGGGAGAAGTTCAAGGTGCAATCTCTTGTTAATGAGTTCTTCTCTGTGAGGGAGAAGTTCAAGGTGCAATCCTTTGTTAATGAGTTCTTCTCTGTGAGGGAGAAGTTCGAGGTGCAATCCCTTGTTAACGAGTTCTTCGTGAGGGAGAAGTTCGAGGTGCAATCCCTTGTTAATGCATTCTTCTCTGCTAGACAAGTATGAGGTGAAAACCCTTGTTCCACCCTCTGGGAGTAGCTATGGTGGATCCACCCTCTGGGAGTAGCCATGGTGGATGTCATGTGTGAGACTCCATGACTTAGTCTCTTGTTCTTTTATCCTCTGGGAGTAGCCATGGTGAATGTCATACTGAAATGACAATATTATGTTGAGAAAATCTGTGATGAGATTATTTTTTGTTACTGACATTTTTGTTGCAGCTTCTTATGTCTGTCATGTTGAGATGACAAAATCACGTTGAGAGAATTTGTCATAAAGGTTGTTGCTGACACTCATAGGTGTAGCCATGATGGACATCATGTTGAGAGATTTCATGACTCGAGTATCTGCAAAATTCCTTCTTTGCTAAAAGGGAGTGTTGAAGTATGTAGCTTCAGAAGAAATGTTATTGTCAGTATTTTATAATCATTCAAGAAGAGACTCTTGTCAAGATACATGAAAAGCCACCGTGTATGGGTGAGGTGGTTGTGTATGTGGCGTCATGAGCAACTGAAGAGTCTCTTGTGTCATGGGCAACTGAAGAGACAGTCGCATCTACACACGAATAGTCATCTCTTCCATGTGAATGGTCTATCGTTTCAAGAAGTCTTCTTGTTATCTCCTCACATTCCTTTGAACTCAATGATGGATGGTTCGTGAGCTTATGTTATATATATGGTCTCTATTTGGTGTCACGGTTGAGTTGATGATTCCACAGATTGATGCACTCGTATTATTTTGAGAAGCGATTATATCTTGTGATAGGAGCTTTCAGTTCAGTGTATATTTTCTTTGTGACGTTGTGCCAAGAGTTTTCTTCTAAGACTTCTGAGAGTTTATAGAGTATTTTGGAATTCTGAAGATATTGTATTTAGTCACTTTTATCATAAATAAAGGAGATCATTTTGCGGTGTGGCTGGGTTTTTCCCTCGTGTAGGAGGGTTTTCCCAAGATAAATATTAGTGTCTTATTATTCTTTATTCTGTCATGTTTTGCTGCTTATTTCGATTCCTGGTAACACATTAACACCCAGCAGGCCAAAATTGCTCAAACTCATCTTTCAAACTTGGAGACTTGAAAATGCTACCACCTAAGACAATAAAGCAAAAAGAGGGGGTACCCATTTGCAATGGGGCGATGGTGTGAAAACCTCACAACAGGTTGTACTCTTTCAAAGAGTGGTAATTGTGAAAGGTTGCGACTCTTTCAAAGGGCAGAAATTTTATGCAGGGTTGTACTCTTTCAAATGGTGGTAATTGTGAAAGGTTGTGACGCTTGCAAGGGAAGACATGATGAAGAGGTGTGACTTTCCCTCACATTGGAAGATATAAAGGGGAGAAGGTTTCATTTGAGGACATCTAAAAGATATCAATTTGGAAAATTATTTATGATTCTCAAAAGGCAGCAATGGAGGGTGGTGACTCAATTCTTATGAAAGGTGGTGACCCTTTCCCCAATAAATAAGGAGAAATTATTCCAAACATTCAAGGATCACTTATCAATCATCACTCATGAATCCACATAAGAAATCATCAATTATCAAATCAAGCAAACAATCAATCAGAAATATCAAATCATTCACCAATATATAGAACCAGCATTCATTACATCATTACTCACCAATCATCTAATCAACAATCCCTAATCATCACTCATCAATACCTCAAATCATACAAGCAAAGAAATTCATTCAATCAGTTGATCATTCATACAAATATCAATCATTCAACAACAATCCATAAATCAAGTGAGATCGAATGATCAAGGAAAATAAGCAGAAACAGAATCAAAATCAGAACTGAATTAAAATAGCAGCAATACTTATTAAGAGATTAAGTTGATAGATAAGTAGAATTATAGATCTATGCATATGTGTTCATGCAATAAGGATACTCGAAGAAATTATTGATCTTTGTGAGTAATCTAAATGCTCTTTTAATATAAACATGCAATGGAAGATTCATATGACAGTCCCTTCCAAATTTAGAGAGACGGATTGTGAATAGGAAGGATGACCATCCTTCAATTTCATGAGACCCAAGTATGCCACCCCGAGATGAATGTTATGCTCGTGGGCCCCTTAGAGTGTCTTGGAGCTTGAGGTCCCATTAAGTATGCTACCCTAGGATGGAATGGGCAACCAACCTTCCATGCCCATGGGCCAAGAGGTGGAATGGAAGACTAGTCTTCCATGCTCTTGGGCTCAAACAAGGAGGACGACCAGCCTCCAAAGTGAACTGAGGGATGGAAGGGTGGCCAACCTTCCATGCTCTCATAGTTCAAGGGCAGCCAACCTTGAGACTGCGGTTCACAAACATTTTAACGAATTCCTAATGAGACTTATAGGAATCTACTTTGAAATGGCTATTGCTTTTTTGGATTTAAATATGAATGATGTTTATGGAAATCATGATGTTTACTAATGATCCATATGATATATGCTATCATGGCTTATGATTTAACATCAATTTCCAGTGACTAATATTGTGTGCAGGACCTAGACCATGATTTCTCTTATAGAAGGCATTTCAACTGGTAAAGTTGTATTCTTAAATGTATTACGTTTCTTATTTTTAATTGAAATTGTGGTTTCAGGACAAAATATAAGAATATCCCCAAAGGGGACATTACACTGAATAAGTGGAAGTTTGTAATCGCAACCCACTAAACAAGTGTTTGTGTACTTTCTTTAAGTATTGCATAAGCACTTTGTTGCATAAGTGGCATAGGCTGGCTTGCCACCTAGTGCATTTTCTTCTGATTGCAGCATTTAAGTTTAATTGTATAATCTTGAACAGTGTATGCTCTCACCTTGCCCACCTCAGGAATTGGGTGATCAGAAAGTGGAAAGTAAATTACATTTGCTTATTGCTTTCAGTTGGAAATTATTTCCAAAAGAAAATTAGGGATGTTTATTACAGTCGCTTGCATTATGCTATATTAGTAAATCAAATGAATTTGACACTTGAGTTTGTAGTTTGTGTAAAATATAGAATGAAAACTAACACTGTATTGGGAGGGTGGTGAAATGGTATATGATGCTACCATAAAATCAATACTTAGAAAAAACAAGTATACAAGTTTTTAAATCGACATTGCAAGGTTTCTGACGAAAAGAAGAAACAGAGGAAGGGCAAGAGTGAGGCAAAGTTGGGGGAGGAACAAAATACCACCATAGTTATATGGGACATGTAAATCTAAGCCCAAAAAGTCACCTCATATGCAGATTAAGACCAACAATTGGCTGAAGATGAAAATTCAAAAAAACATAAGAGAACAA
>MU227213.1:1124370-1140959 GCA_018584345.1 Thuja plicata
TATATCACAGAGAAATATGACAGTGTTATTAGCAGATCGATAGATCATACTTGCCAATATTATTACTTGGTAATAATAAAGAATATACATGCTGTTCAACAGTTGCAGAAAGTCGATAATAGTATAAACAGTGGGATATATATTTAAGAGAAATTGATATTCAGAATATTAATGTCAATATAATTTTATATATATATATATATAGTGTTAAATATATATATTATATATATTGAGATTATATATATATATTGAATTAATATGAGAAAATTTTAAAAGACATAAATCTGATCCAAAAATTTAACAAATTCACAAAGTATTTGCTGGACTGTAAATGAAGGAGATCGATGTCTTATTGGCTTGCACTTTCGATTTCTGTACTTACCTTTAGAATTGAAATCGATCATGATATATATGACATGGTTTGGGTATGTCGATGAATAGACATGCCTCCACGTACATGGAGACATGTCTCTTCATCGAGATGCCTCTCTAAACAGCGATTCACATAATCGTTTATTATTGTTAACAGCAAGGTAACGATTCACATAATCATTTATTATTAACAGCAAGGTAACGATTCTCATAATCGTTCGATATTGATGATCGACCATAGCCGATTCAAACAGCAATTAATAATATCGAACTGTTTAATGTGGATGATTGATTATTATATTGATCATTCCATTTGATCAATATAATCGATACTTGAGATCATTTAGCATATGATAAATAATTCGGTACTCATATTCAATTCAGTATAAACAGCATGATTATAAATTCAATTTAATCACAAGATTAATATAATTGATATTGCTTATCGATTCAACATGAATTTAATTTCATTGATATATCAACAGCATGATTAATGATTCAATATTCCAATCATAAATTATGTATGTATAAATATTCATATATATAACAATAAGAAGAAGAACACTTATTATTATTACATATATTAATATGTATACATACATATTAACAAATCATTAATCATGCTGATGGTATAATCAGCATTACTTATACATATGATTTGAGGGGATTACTCCGATCGAAGCTATAAATCATCAACAATGGATGTATGGTGCATTGCAAATGTGAGCAGCAATTGATTTTGGGTAGCGAGGATACACTTGCACATTACCACGCATGTGACAGGGTATAAGCTCATGCCTCTATGTATGTAATCCTAATGAAGTAAGAGATCCATTTCTAACTCAAAAATATCATCACTTGGCCTCCATGGTAATAAGTTTTGAGGTATATCTGAGTGATATGGTTATAAATGAATGGAATCAGAACTTTGCTATTTCGAAATTTAGTAGGGTCATTGTCAGTGGCCTTGATCGTGTTGATAAGATCCTAATGGAGAAGCATTGATGGTCATATCATCCTTCTAAAGTACAAGGTTTTTAATTGAGCTTTACCATAGAAATATCACTTTCAATGTTTGGATGCAATTAGCATGAAATCATTTACACAGTTTGTTTTTATTTGTGACTATTAAGGATAGGCTGACATAGTGAAAAGGCAATTATAAGAATAGTTCTATGGCATTTGATAAAGTGAAAACAAATTCATGTGCAAATTACTATACATAGCAATATGAATGGCAAATATTCCAAATTTCGGATTGTTCAACTCATTGTAAACTGTAAAGGCTCAACATTAAAATAAACATACAAGAACACCAACCTTTGGTTGAATGGGAACTACTCCTGGAAAGTCCTTGGAAATGCAATTGACCACATCTTTGCTTATGTCCCATCCCCCATCAGTCTCAAGGACACCACCAACCATGACAAGTGGAAAAGATTCTAAGCCATCTGCAATAAATAAAGATTTGGACATTTATTTAGAACTGCAAAAACGTTCCTAATTGCCAAATGCCTGATGAAACACAACAAAATGATGTTAGCCTTAGCTAACAATTAGCAGCAACTATGTTAAATAAATGAGAGACAAAATAGAAATTACATCTATTTTTCTTTTCATTTACTTTCTGCCTCCACTCACAGCTTACAGACCTTTAAAGGGACAATGCCATCCAAAAATTTCTACCTCTGCTCACCATATTATGGCTTCAAACAAATAATTATATGATAGAAAATTCTATAATAAAGCATAGATCTTCGATCTTTTGATCAACATTATGGATTTCTTTGACTGACAAAAATTTAAAAATTCACATGAGCATCAATGCTCAGCATGCACCTGGGATATCAGGAAAAGGCAAGTAAAACTAAGAAATAGTCCATCAAACTTTACATACAACAAGAGTGAAGCAGTCACAAAACGAGGTATCTCACTTTTCCCACTCAAGCCCAGTCTTCGAACAACAGCTTTGACACTATCAGCAAGCTCTTGAACAGCATTACACAAAACTTTTTGTGTCACTTGATCACCTACTTCTGCACAAGCCTTCACCACAGGTACAAGAGCAGCTATACGAGCCCATGAAGGGTCTGCATATGTCCACCTGTCCAAAAAATATATTAGGAAACAACTGTGAAGCATTTCAAGGAGAATCCTGCTACAGATATTAATAAATAAATATTAAATACCCTAGAGACATAAGAAAAAAGTTAATACCCATCATTATAATTGTCTGCCAAAAGACCACAGATGTCTTAGGCCAATAGACATTAGAAAAAACAAAAATCCAGTTATGGAAACTTAGTAAGTTTGTTCTCATATGTGTCAGAAGAATTGTTTTAACATTTAAAAGAACATAAATGACCTTCAAACTTCCCATTAACAATCACTGCTTGCAGGATTCATCATTCAGCTGTCAGCCTTTTCATATATGATGGCGCCTTCAGACATGCTATGGCACCAGCAATAGCAACATATGCTGTTTGGTCTATTCAACTTAGGATACCAGGGATCATGGCCTACAAACTTAACCAGAACAAGGAGTCATTATGTCCCTTGATTTTGTAATCTATTGAGGCATTATGTATGCCACTGAATTGTATTGGCTTAGATATACATGATAGAAGAGAAAAAGGCACATGTGACAGAAGAGATAGAATATGTGGAGAGATTGTAATATGAACTGATAATTAATAAAAATAGCCATGTTGAGTAGGAAATACTTGTGTTTATTTGTGACAATGTTTGGACTAAGGATGGGAACTCTTTGATCATTTTAATTATGAAATTATCTACGTAAATAAGCATGAAGAAATTAATCTTAGTATTCTCCATTGCATGCATCACCTCTAACAATTTGAACTAATGAGTCAGTGCGGTCACAACTGGTTTATGCCAATAAATACAGTGGATGCTACGCAAAGAGTGACCTTAAGGGCAGTTTTAGTCACCTTATCAAGTACTTCATGTCATAATTTAGATACGTGCCATGTACTTGCGTGAAGTACAAGTACTCACAAGTCACATTGCAAGGGGAGAAACACCCTCAGCATGAATCTATGAGGCAAACTCATCACAAGCAACTACGGCCACTTGACGAGCCTGTGCCCAGCTGGACTTGCTATTGCATCTGCAATGCAACCCACAGTAGAAGCACAGAAAATCAAAAAACACTAAACTTTTGCCTTTTTAAACTCTTGTTGCTCATGGAACATTTTATCTCCTATGAGCTCTTCTTGTAGCTTCTTGAGGCAATTGCAAAAGTGACATTTTAGCAATTTTTGAAGGTTCAGTTATGATTTTTTCTTCTTTCCCAACTTTTTCCAAAGTTCTTTTACATTTATCAAATTATTTCCTTACATGTTCATTCAAGTTTCACGTGCATTTAAAACAATATATGATTTTTATATTAATATTTTTCATTTTCAAATTTTTGAACCCAAGGTTTTGCATTTTTTTATTTCTTCACTAGGGTTTGCAGCAATTAGATATGTTTTTTTTTATTTTTTCAATGCCAAGGTTCGTACTCTGTATCCAACGGCATCAGCGAGTGTAAGTGGAAGTGCTGGCAACAGGGATATCACTTGGAAGCATGGTGTACCAGGGCCAACCACAGGATTAGTCATGTGCAATTGTTGTGAGTTGAAGATAAGTGGAGGCATCAATCACCTAAAATACTGTCTTCCACCAATTGTTGGCTGCAACATCAAATTGAATATGAACATTGAGCCAAAGGTTGTATGGGAAAAGAATGCAACCCTCATTTTGACAAAACATAAAAAATAGAGAAGATGAGGACATCCACGACCGTGACAGCAACAATAAGTCCTAACATAGTACAAAAATCAGAGGTAGATATGACAAAGATTGTTGGCTCCATTTGTGGTCTACAAATTCATGGTGCATTCACTTCATTGAGCTCCATTTGAATGCAATCACAACAATTTCCCATTCCAAACAACACACCAAGTTCACAGCCTTCACTTTAAGGCAAGCTTTGGAATAAGCGAAGCATGGTGTGTGCAAATTTTTGTACAACCTTCTGATCAACATGATAAAACGCCCATAATAGGAGAGTTTGGTCAATGAAATATCCTTAGAAAAACAATTGCTAATAACAGATGTAAACATACAGCCAAACCAAGAAATGATTTATCCCAAGAAATGATTAATCCAATGAAATTTTCACAAGTTACAGACCATTCGATGAGGTATTTGTCAACATGCATGTTCTTATTTCCCAGACTTTCAAATTAAAATCCAACCAGATATAACATTAATCCAAAATTTGAATGTGTGGCGTTCCAATCATTGCAGCAGAATCAGATTGTATTCCCAGACAAAAGCCAGCAAGAATCGGTTGCTGGAGAATGGCTTGCACTGATCAAACTGCTCTAGTGATGGCTGCTGAACTGAATAAGAAACAGTGACAGTCTTTATCTTAAATGCTGTGAACCTCCAAACAGGCTGCGATCCTAATCACTGAGCGCAGACTTTTCCAGCAATCACCACTGATTTATCTCCAACGTCTATGGCAGGTATCCTGTGATGTTCTTATGCTGTCCCAAACTGTGAATGATTTAATGCAGACTCGGGGCTACATCCAGAGCTGCCATGACAGGGGTTTCATCCTGCGCTTGATCTCTATTTGCAGAGAGAAAAATATAACAAAATGATAAGAGTAGAATGAATGCTTAAAGTTGCCATCAATCCACTTATAAGAATCTCCATCCAAAAATTCTGACTTTTAGGCGACTTGCCTTGAGCACTAAGATTACCATTTATTAGAAATCCCTCAATGAATAATTCGCCAAATAAAATCATTTATAATTTAAAGTGGCCCCATCAATTAATTAAAATAATATTTGTTGGGAATTTAGTTTTTGGCCTCTTATTTAATTAATACTTTACACCCTTTATTAAATCAATGTTTAGCCTATGGGGTGAATTAAAAATAGGCTAACATGATTATTTATTTATTTATTAGTTAAACAAGAGGGGACATTACAGTCCTCCCTTCCAGGGATTGCTGGTCCTCTAGCAATCTCAAAGCCATTGGCTGCTCCATTCTGATATACTTGTCTAAACACCACAAATCATGAAGCAACTCAATACGGTGCAAGTGTGACAATGCATCCAACAAATCAGTACCCGGATTCCACACCAAAATATAAAACCTGCTATAAGAGATGAGGAAGAAACTTGGAAACCAATCAAAAAAATTACTCCACACTCCAGCTCTATCAAAAAGAAATACCCCTTAACATTCCCAGACTGAGTCGTTGATGTAGTCAATGCAATATCAGGAAGGGCTATATGATTCCAACTAGGACAGCCACTAGTCCACAAGGAATCGAAGAATATGAAGTCACCAATCATTAAAGATATCCATATCAAGAGGAATAAGTGACAAACTAAAAAATGAAGTATGTACGCCATCACTACTCAAGACAGACAGCTCTTGAGTGGCTGGCTCACTAAGAGAGTCATCAACCAAATTACTATCACCATCATGAGGATTATCAACCATCTCAACTGGAAATTCTAGATTGGGCAGCTCATATATCTCATCATCAGAAGAATGGTTAATATCACGAACATATTGAAGGTGAAGCTTGGCTTGTTGAGGCACAATTTTTGGGTTGTCATTTTGGTAGCCTTCAACACAATTTGTTTACCATCATGAGTAAACTCAAGCTCCATACTGTTGAAATCCTAGATGTGACTTCCAAGGGACTTCAATCATGGTACTCCCAATACTACTTCGGTTCCACCAATAACAACCACATAGTACTTGGTATCAAATGTATAATCATCTAATTGTATGCCCATCCTTGGTATTTTCCTTGTGCAACTGATTTTGGATCCATCTGCCAACATAACGCTGAATCCAGAAAAGTCCTCTACTTGTAGTCCTTCCTTGACTACTAAGCCCTCATCAATAAAGTTATGTAGCACCGCTGTCCATCATACACATAACTCCCTGTCTTTTGACAATCCCTTTAAGTACCAAGACACCTATGTCCTAGCTCCCAAGGTTCTTCGCAATGAAAACAAAGATTCCTTCTTCTTAACTCATTTCTGGACTCTTTTTCTAACTTAGGAGACGTGACCTTGGGCTGATTAGGAATCTTCACATCTGATTCATCGTTTGATTTATGATTTTTGAAGTTCTTGTGTGGCTGAGAAGGTGTGACTTCTAAGTCCATGGCTAACCCAATAGCATCATCTAATGTAGTAGGCATGTGAGCCTTGACCAATACTTTCAGTTTATCACTCAAACCTTCTACAAAGAGCATTGTGACCCGCCTTTGTGGCATGCCAGGGACCGTGATTGAAATCTTCTGAAATTCATTAATGTAAGTCTCCAAGGGTCCCACTTGCTTTAGCTGCGCCAAATCCTTGTAATAAACTTCAATGTCCTTCCTGTCAAAACGTGTAACCAACCTGTTCACAAACTCCTCATATGAATGTATCATACCATAGTCCTGTGACACTAATCCGCGGTGCCGCCAATCATAGGCCACACCCTCCAGATGCATTGTAGCAAATTGTATGGCCTTGTCTTCCTCCATTGGCTTAAGTGACAAGAATGTATCAAGCTTGTGTACCCAAGACCTGGCACTAACCTTCCCGCTTCCATCAAAGGTGGGAAAAGGGACCTTATTTAAAGCATCTTTGAATTCTTGAGGCCGAGTGCCTTGCCTACTTGGCCCTCTAGGTCTCCTTTCCTGTCTTTCTAGTTGAAATTTAGCTTTACCTCTTCGCTGGTTTATGAATTGATTTAAGTTTATTAGCTGCCCGACATCAGCAAGAAGCATTCTATACTCATCATGTGCTACCATAACATCAGCTATAATGTGAGTTTCTTCCTCAGCTTCTAGAACTGCTTCTTCTTCAACTGGTCTTGGCAAGAACATCGGTCCAAAAGGCTGATCAAATCTGGTGTTTGTATTCCTAATAGCGTTAGAGGTTGTTCTAACGTGATTTTCATTCCCAGCATCACTTCTATCTCCATCATGATCTTGTGCATGCAATTGTTGGACCCTTAAATTTCCGATTGCATTCAAAAGCTGTTGTTGTGACTACATAAACATTTGCATCATTTGTTGTTGGCGTTGTGTCATCTGTGCCATAATGTCTTGAAGATTCGGTTGACCATTACCCCCATCAATTCTCTATTCTGCCACATTGCCTTGATCAAACCAGGGATTCTCTTCTTCCCACTGCTATGCAGCCCTGCTCCTAGTGAAATATCTATGTGATCCTGATCCTCTAGAGTGCACAGAACCAATTCAAACTAACATGCAAATGATTAGAAGTGACATGCAACCATATATCCTGACATGCAATTGATTAGAAGTGACATGCAACCATATATCCTGACGTGCAATTGAAAAAGTTGACATGCATCTGAAACTCGCACAGGCTGGCAGGTTCTTTGCGCTCTGATACCACTGAAATATCCTTAATAGAAAATTTTGCTAATAACAGATGTAAACATACAGCGAAACCAAGAAATGATTTATCCCATGAAATTTTCACAAGTTACAAACCATTCGATGAGGTATTTGTCAACATGCGTGTTTTTATTGCCCAGACTATCAAATTAAACTCCAACCAGATATAACATTAATCCAAATTTTGAAAGCGTGGCGTACCAATCATTGCAGAACAATCAGATTGTAATCCGAAACAAAAGCCAGCATGAATTTGTTGCTAGAGAATGGCTTGCACTGATCGAACTGCTCTAGTGATGGTTGTTGAACTGAATAAGAAACAGTGAGTCTTTATCTTAAACGTTGTGAACCTCCAAACAAGCTGCGATCCTAATCACTGAGCGCAGACTTTTCCAGAAATCACCACTGATTTATCTCCAACGTCTATGGCAGGTATCCTGTGATGTTCTTATGCTATCCCAAACTGTGAATGATTTAATGCAGACGTAGGGCTATGTCTAGAGCTGCCATGACAGGGGTTTCGTCTTGTGCTTGATCTCTATTTGCAGGGAGAAAAATATAACAAAATGATAGAGTAGAATGAATGCTTCAAGTTGCCATCAATCCACTTATAAAACTCCATCCAAAAATCCAGACTTTAAGGCGACTTGCCTTAAACACTAAGATAACCATTTAATAGAAATCCATCCATGAATAATTCGCCAAATAAAATCATTTAAAATTTAAAGTGACCCCATCAATGACTGAAAAATAGGAACTTAAGGTGTGGCCCCATAATGAATAAATAAAATAATATTTGTTGGGACTTCAGCTTTTGGCCTCTTATTAATTAATACTTTACACCCTTTATTAAATCAATGTTTAGCCTATGGGGTGAATAAAAAATAGGCTAACATGATTATTTATTTATTTATTAGTTAAACGAGAGGGGGCATTACAGTCACAGCCTTGATTATTGCAGGGAAAGGGCTCAAGGTGTCTAGTCCACATGAATAAAGTGGGTCATTGCTCAAAAAAGTAGCAGCAAATGCAAAGAAATTTTGTGAAAGGGCAAAAAAGGTATCAACACAAGTATGGATGCACCATATTTGGATGAACAAATGGAATGATTTGCAAATTCATCTGATTTTTAGAGGCTTTAAATGGTGAGATAGTGTTCTTGAGGTCCATTGAAGTCTCAAATAAAGTCAAGAATGTTGAGAATTTGAGTCTAATGTTGGAGGAGGTTGTATTAGAGGTTTGTATAGAAAGTGTGGTCCAATTTGTGACAATTAATGCAACAGAGTATGTGGTGGTAAGAAGACTACTTGAGGAGAGGCACCCAACACTTTTTTGGACCACTGAATGAAATCATTGGTGGAAGATGCCAAGAACGTCAGCAAATCCATATACAGTCAACCTTGGGTGCTTATCTTGATGAGAGATAGTACCAAGGGGAAGGGCTAGTGCAAGTGGGTGCCACACAATTTGCAACGAACGTACTCATTCGACAAAGCATTTATGGTTTGCTAACACCTTTTGAAGCAAATGTTTGTGCACCAAAAATGGATGGATTCTTATTCAAAGAAAAAAAAATGGAGACAGTCGTAAAGACAACTTTTGACGATGTTATTGCAAAAAGCACTTGAAATCATCAATGTAACATCAAACTTCTATTTAAATTTTAATGTATTATTTAAGTTCAATATTTCTAGATTTGAATTAATAGATATTGTACTATATTTTGTAATTTTATTTTAGTTGCAACTTCAATTTGTTTGTAGGTGTCACAACCTTTAGTCAAAGATTTATGCTACAAGAGAATTTTAAGTGACAACAAGCATTTTTGTTATTTTTCCATGAGAATAGGTTGTCCCCAATAGGATAGCTTCTCCCATATTTTAAATTTCTTCTTCTATCCATATAAAGTGTGAGTATCAAGTATCAACATGGATGTCCATCATAATCAAGATCTATCTAGTTCACATATTATGATGATGGAAAATACCATAGTTACAAGATTCCTCTAGAAATATGTTACCCTGCACGCCCTTAAGGAGTACTACACATGTACCGAGTACATCCAAGCATCAATTTACCCAAGGGTACACCTAGATATGCCCTGGGTACGTCCTAGGTGTTTGAATATGCCCAAGTACATACCCGAGCATACCCAGTTCTACCCAAACAGTGTTGAGGGCCAAGAAGTATCAAAAAAGACATTTTTGACTTTTAATTTTACTTCCAAAAACCCTAAAAGCATCATTTTGCCCAATAAAAAGATCATTCGCTCTCTTCACTCTCTCTTTTCTCATTTTCTTTAAAACAAATACCACACCCCTTCTATCGTTGGGTATTTCTTACATCTAACAACTTATCACGAGGAAAAGTTTGCAAACACTTAAGCATTATCAACCCATAATTAGTAAGAGTATTCTATTAGTTCACTAACATGAATTTCATTTATTGCAAGCATACTTTTGATTGAATAAGTTAGTGTGCCTTACGTCAAAAAAAAGTTGCACAATCTTTCAATTTGCATCAACACATGTATTTTTAGAAAAAAGAACAAAGCTTGTAGTCAAGAGCAAGAATCACAAACAACTATGCACAAAACAATTTTAACCCAGCCAAAGTTGAATAGAGAGGAAACTACATAAGAGTGAGGAAGTTCATTCTCATACCACTATCTCTTTGAGCTATTATTGTTTACACTGTGTAATGTCCCACCCCAAGTGGACACTTGCTAACACAAATTTTTTGTCTTGTTTAGTTTGTTTTGGTAAATGTTGTGATATGTTGACAATGTTTGATATAGCAATTTAATGCAGAAAAAATAGGAGATGTTGCCATAATAATTTTTTAACTCAAACTGAAATTGCATTGGGAATACACAGCTGAAAATTTGAGATTTTTATACCAGCTTAAATACTCAGTATTTTCACAATATATTGACAACCCAGTTCGTACACTAACCCCTATTTTCTAAAACAACAATACCTAGAAAATCAAGGAGTTACAATTCATGAACTCACCAGTAAACATGCTTTGAAAGCCTCTGAAGATGGATGCCAAAATAAAGTATAAAGTTTGCAGCAGTCATACAACAGAGAGAATAACCCTCAAGCCACTGAAAATGGAGTCTTCAATCAGCTATTTAAAATCCCCTGCTAGTTCTGGAGATAACTACTCTACATCTGCACCAATATGATTCCCACGTGCCAATGAAGATGTCTCACACCGGCAATAAAGATATTCAATAAAAATTATTTTCAATATCTTCCAATCTGCAAATAAACCCTTGTAAAATCTGATATAAATCTCCACCTTTAAGCACAAACGTGACCTCTAAATAAAGCCACCGGTATTTGCACAATCGAAGAGAGGCTACATTCTCCGAGATTGAAAATTACAGCGAAACCCTAAGTTTCTTCCTCAAAGCCAAAGCTTCTTCAGGAAAGACTAGTGTTGAATGATTCAAGAATGAATGAAATGAAATCCAAATCCCCTTTTATAATGTTTAATTTGCATTTGTCTTCATCTCCTTTAATTTACTTTCATTTCATTTCTTGTTTCCCTCCATTTGGTGCATTTTAAAATAATATAAAGTATATTTTAATAATCATTTATATCTCCCTTCAAATTGGCACTTTACATTATTCCTCATATGCACTTTATAATTTGACTTCATAATCATTAAATAGTCCCTTTTAATAATAAAGTCAAATAACATTTAATGATGTGCACTTTTTTAATTAATAATTAATATAGTATTACTTTATTAATAATTAAAATGTCATAACTCCAAAAATACTCATTATTTCTTGATTCTGTCAAAACTAGGAGGTCAACCAGTGTTTCCACTGCGCATCCAACTACCTTACTAATATCAGTAAGGGTCCATCTCTATCAACCCCTGACTTGCTATAATTAGTAAATCCTTGAATACCTTATCAACAAAGATGCCAAGGGTCATCACTGCAACTGAGGTTGGTCCTAGTGCCCTGCCAAATATAGAAATGTTGGATAAATGACTTACTATAAATAGTAAATGTACCAAACTGACCCGAAGAGCAATCCTGAACACTTCAGACCTCCAGAAGGGAATTGGCCCACTGAACTGTCAAATGGGACCCTCTAAGCATCAAACTTAGCCTACGAGGGCCAATAATAGGCTAAACCAAACCGCCAACTATGTCATCTCAAAAAGAGGATATTACAGTCCGCCCTCCCTGAAATTGCTTGTCCCCAAGCAATCTCAAAAACAAAATAACACACTAGTCCACCCGGATCCCAAGGGTAGAACAGTGTAATGTCCCTAATGATACCAACTAGCTCCTATAACACCAACACCAGAATAACTAGCAGTACCTACCGAACCAAATCAATACCAACCACTGGTGTCGCAGGAGGAAACAACTCAAAAGGAAGCAACTCGGAAGGCTTACAGAGTTTACTTCCCAAAATTGCACAAGGTGGATTGTCATACACGTTAACTAACACATGCGCCACTGAACTGTGAATCTGAAAGAGGTCATGAACATGAGGGTCAAAAGTAAAACCATACATACTCGGCACCATGTACACACCCAAAAACTCCTCTACAAGCCCTGTCTACAATCCCGATGCACTAGGATCCCAAACTCTGAATAGAAGCCTACCAAGTAGAACACCCTCAGACTTGTGCTTCTCAACTCTGAACTCAACTTCACCGTACCCAAAGTGGTGAAACCAAACAATGGGATCCGCCCAAACTGCAGTGCTAACCCTGTCATCACTTGGGTCCCAAAGCACACTGAACTCACATCCATCTGTACCGTGGAGATAAGAACATCCGAAGGTGT
This sequence comes from Thuja plicata, assembly GCA_018584345.1. Classification (NCBI taxonomy): domain Eukaryota; kingdom Viridiplantae; phylum Streptophyta; class Pinopsida; order Cupressales; family Cupressaceae; genus Thuja; species Thuja plicata. The sequence goes on from MU227213.1 coordinate 1,137,026, forward strand.
CTGTAACGCAACCACTATCTCCATCCTCTGCTAAACTGCCACGGATGTGTTGACTCTGCAAGTAGTCCCCCACAAACTCGTAGCTATTAATTTCACCTACTGAAGATGGTGAGCATCCATCCCACAAAGGATGGTACAACATCAGGGCCAATCCACACCGATGCATCATCAATTCCTTCGTGTGTCAACCAGAAAAGAAGTGATGACTACTCCCTATGCAGTCACAATAAAAAGCTCCCACCTTGATCAAGCACTGACTGTCATAGTTCTGAATATAACCTCTGTCATAGTTTTCAATAACTTCCAATCTGCAAATAAACCCTTGTAAAATCTGATATAAATCACCACCTTTAAGCACAAACGTGACCTCCGAATAAAGCCACCAGTATTTGCACAATCGATGAGAGGCTACGTTCTCCAAGATTGAAAATTATAGCGAAACCCTAGGTTTCTTCCTCAGAACCAAAGCTTCTTCAAGAAAGACAAGTGTTGAATGATTCAAGAATGAATGAAATGAAATCCAAATCCCTTTTTATAATGTTTAATTTGCATTTGTCTTCATCTCCTTTAATTTACTTTAATTTCATTTCTTTCTTCCCTCCATTTGGCACACAACAAAAATAATATAAAGTATATTTTAATAGTCATTTATATCCCCTTTAAATTGGCACTTTAGATTATTCATTTTATGCACTTTATAATTTGACTTTATAATCATTAAATAATCCCTTTTAATAATAAAGTCGAATAACATTTAATGATGTGCACTTTTTTTTAATTTATTATTATATAATATAAACTATTACTTTATTAATAATTAAAATGTCATAACTCCAAAAATACTCATTATTTCTTGATTCTGTCAGAACCAGGAGGTCAACCAGTGTTTCCACTACACATCCAACTGCCTTACTAATAATAGTAAGGGTCCATCTCTATCAACCCCTGACTTGCTAGAATTAGTAAATCCTAGAATCAAAGATGCCAAGGGTCGTCATTGCAACTGAGGCCGGTCCGAGTGCCCTGCCAAATATAGAAATGCGAGACAAATGACTTACTATAAATAGTACAACTGTACCAAATTGTCCCGAACGAAGAGCAATCTTGAACACTTCTGACCTCCAGAAGAGAATTGGCCCACTGAATTGCCAACTCGGGCCCTCTAACCATCAAACTTAGCCTACGAGGGCCAATAATAAGCTAAACCAAACCACCAACTATGTCATCTCAAAAAAAGGACATTACACACTGACAACGTGCCCAAATACCTATACAATCCCAACAAGATGCTCATAGTACTTCCCATTCATACTTGAACTATCTAGATGCTTGAGAAGGAAGTTAGAGAGACATAAAAAGGGAATAAGCGTCATCTACAATCATTACCCTAACATTTCTCTATTGTACATTTCATAGTTGACAAAAATGGAAAAGCCACATTACACATATTGGAAATATAAATACCACAATGGTTCCAACTTCCAAACCATCCCTAAAAACTGCATGTTACAAAACCACAACCTACATAAACTAGTGGTTGTGTAACAACTACTAACTTGAACTAGTGGTTTTGTTACCCCCCATGGAACTCTATCTTTTCAGCAATCTACCGAAATGAATTTCATATACAAGATGTCTATATCACCTTGGGCATGCCTCTACACCTCTATATAACACTTTATCTATCATTTTTTGTCACTAGTTGGAACTTAGTGGGAAAAGATCATTAAGAAGCATCATACAAGTTACATTTTGATCTTCTTGAGAATACTGACTTTGTTCTAGTATTTTGTATGATCCTTCAAATCACATTGCCTCAATTAGGCAACTTCTAGTCCCCAAAAACTAATTCATAAGTTGAGAAACTTTTCTCCTCACTAAGTCCTTGATATACCACTTATCTTTGCTTGCACACTATGCTTTCAACCCAATTCATTAGATTCCCTAGTACCCCTCTTCTTGATGCTCTCTCCTTTTGCAAAAATTCTTTGTCAAAATCCTCTTGGTTGTTAGGAACAAGATCTTTAATTAAAAGTAACAAAAAACCTTCAACTTCATCTAGCAAAGAAGGTTCAAATAGGTATGTGCTCTCAACATTCACAATGGAGCAAATCTTCATATAAAGAGGCAAACCTAAATTGAAAGCATTCTTGCCCACTTCTTATAGAACCTCAAATGTACTATACCTAAGTGGATTAAGCTTCTTAGCTTTACCTTGGGGTATTTATTTTTTGAAGAGCAAATGTATCTTTCCCCCTACATGTAAAATATGATCAGCCTCTAGGTTTATCATATTTTTCCTTATACTTTCTTCAATATTCCCTTAAACTCTCTTGTACTTGGAGTTGCATTTGCCTTATTTTCAATATTAATTTTTCAGCTTTATGAGCTTTTGTGTCCTTTTCTTGCTTTTCTTTGTGGCTGTCCCATCTCAACATCAAAAGGACTTGGTGATAAGTAATTAAAACATGTCACATATGGAAATCTATTAAAAGAATGAAATATTGTGTCATGACAATGTTGAATGTATCCCAAATTCTCATCCCACGTTTTGGGATGTTTTCTATTATACCTCCTCGAGGGTTGTACCAATGTTTCCCATCCATTTGTGGATAGAAAGTCGTAAACCTCTTCAATCTAGAGGCAGATCTTATTCCACAAATTAGTTGAAAATTACCCCAAAAAAAAGGTAATTCGTATCTAAAATAATGGAACTTGACAAATCAAAGTGAAAACAAACATTAGTTAAAAAATAAATCAGCTATATCATCACACTTATTAAAAAATTGAAGCACAAAATATAAATGGCAATTCAGACTTACTACCATATGAGCACGACTTCATCATTGCATTAGCCATATTGATAAGCCAGTCCTACTAGCATGAATGCTAAGCAAGTCAATTGCTTGGGCAACTGTTCGTACCCCTCAATGACCACACCATCCTTGATTCATCATGCAATTGCCCATTGTTTTCATGACATTGTTGGATGTATATCAAATTCTCATCCCAAGATTTGGTATGTTTTGTATTAGTATACCTGCTTGAGAGTTGTGCTAATGTTTCCCATCCATTTGTACATGAAAAGTTGTGTATCTCTTCAATCTAAAGGCCCATCTTACACAAAATAGTTGAAAATTACCCCAAAAAAAGAAATCTCTATCTAAAATAGTGGAACTTGACAAATCAAAGTGAATCCAAACATTAGTTTAAAAGTAAATCAGCTATATCATCACCATTATGTTTCTCACAAGGAATAGGAGTGCAAATTTTGCTAAACTAGTCTACATCAACGAATAACTAAAAAGTAATCATGTCCTTTTTTGACAAAGGCAACCCCCTACAAAATCCAAAGGAATGCTTTCCCATGGCCCAAAAAGAACCAATGTAGCTTATAAAAACATAACTTTCTCCTACGCTTTTAAGTGCTTTAAATTGCCTTTTTTTTAACACTCAATTAGCTAGGAAGCCACTTATTAACAAATTTAAGCACAAAATATGAATGACATTCAAACTTGCTATTATACGGACATAACTTCAACATTGCATTAGCCATATTGATAAGCCTATCCTAGTAGTGTTGTGAAGTCTTTCACAACATCGCCCCAATTCTTGGGGACCCCGTAAGATTTTGGAGTCGAGCTCGGGGTGTTTGTGACAAGTTGGTAGAATCCAGCCTTGGAGATGCTTAGGTGTTTGGAAATGGTGATGGTGCTGGACTGAGATCGTCCTCACTGTCCACCCCTCTCTCTGCTTTCCACCAGCCACTGATGACTGATCTTTCCCTCAAAGTTGGGGGTCAAACAACGTGGAAATGAATTAATGGAATGAAGACAAGTTAAGACATCTGATTTGAATGAGAACAAGCTTGACATTTGAGGGGCTGATCCTAGTTTTGTGTTGGTAGACATGATGATGGCCCTGTCCAAGGGGG
>MU227213.1:1141945-1153359 GCA_018584345.1 Thuja plicata
GTGTTGGTAACCCCCAATGATCACACCATCCTTGATTCACCATGCCATTGCCCTTTCTTTTCACTGTTCATTCATACCTTATCTTTCAGCACACAGCTTTTCCTAAATATCTGCTTCTCACCTATTGTTATCAAGTATGCAAAGGGAAATCAATGCTGGGTGTCAATCCATGCTTTCTCTCGGGCAATATCCCTTACATAACCAGGATAATAGAGCTTTCTAATGGTGACTATACATCCAAAAATCTTAATAGGAGAGTACATTTACTCTGTCAGGGGGAGATGAGATGTCAGCAAGACTGATTTTACCAATCCCAATGCCAACATGAAGAAACTAGAAAGTCATGTACCAGGTTGCATCTGACTGTGGTTCTCTTTGTCCAGCTGGAGATGATCTCTTTATTTTTTGGATCAGGACAGGTCTAATGAAGGATTTTAATCATCTTCCCAGCTCCATACGGATCCACTGAGCAACATTAGCCACTCAAAAATGAGAGCTTGCAAACAGTTTGGTAATGGTGGGCATAACAAATTGAAAGCCTCTGATATGAAGTCTTTGAAACAAAGAAAGATTTGCAATCTATGTAGAATCTAGATTATATCACATCAGGTTACTCCAGTGAGCTAGACCACTCAAGATATGAGAATCAAGAGAAACGGCAGGTTGCTGAAGAGTCTATAAATAGCACCAAAACATTCTGCAAATGCAAGTGCTGGATTGATGAGATTAAGCCACTTAAAGCTAGTAAGAGGCATAGATAAGAGTTGAAAATGAAGATGCATAATGCATTGATGAGAGCAATCCAGATGAAGTATGAGGTTGAAAATGGTAGAAACCTGATAAGGATTGACGAAGATGATGTTAAAACTGGTCAAGTTCTCACATTCCAAAGTGTGCCCGGTAATAATAGACAAATTCATCAAAACAGACAGGTAAGAAATTGAGATGTCACAAACAGTTCTGTGTTTGGTAATGGTGAAGATAGAGCAACAGCCACTTATGTTGTCTTCAAAACAGAGAAAGATATGCAATCTATGTAAATTATCTCAGCCTATCACAGCAGGCTACCCCAGTGAGTTAGAGCAACAACTTAAGCTATGAGAAATGCGAGAAACGGTACGTTACTGAAAATATCTATAAATAGCAAACAAATAATTCTGCAAATGTAAGTGCTGATTTATTAAGCAACTTAATAAGATGCAGAGATGAGAGTTGAAAATGAAGCATTATAATGCACCAATGAGAAAATGATAGTACCCTGATAAGGAAAGATGAGAATGTGGAAGCTGGCCAAAATGTCACATTTAAAGGTGTTTCCAGTTCATCACCCTCCCCCAGTCAGAAAGGAGTATCATCCCATGAAAGGGTTGTATCTGGTTCTATCTCCATGGCAAGTTCTAAAACAATTAATAGTTAACACTGCTCAAAGTTACTTCCACTGGTCCAGCCCATAATGTCCATATATACCCATAATGCAGATGGCCAGGGGATGAAGGGAAGTTCTAATGAGGAAAATAAGGGCCTTCATGCTATACTGAAAGCAATCAACCGGTAGGTTTCAACTTTTACGCATACAAATGATAACAAGAAAAATAGGGAACTGCAAAAATGAAAATGTATTGTGGAATCCGCATGTCAAGAAGCAAGATGAGCTTATTCAACTACCGATGCCTAATAATGACTTTAATTAACTCCATCTCAAAATGTTGAGCAATTTTTGCAATATGATCCCATTGAGCATCTGATCCATGAGGTCATACAGGAGCAACATGCTCAGAACCAGACCAACAAGAGTCAGCATCCTGAAGTAGGTAGCTCTAGTTCCATGCAAAGCCAGGCCACCAAATGAAATGATCCAATCTACTAGATTTCTTCAGATGTTCCATATGCTCAAGTCTACAGATATTGCTGATAGTATATGTAGTTCATCTGGTTGGTTGGCTTTTCGTTGGATGATAGAGCAGGTTAGAAAATATAAGTCATTGATAATGTTTAATCATCAGATTTCAAAGCTGTGACAATTTTACATGCTCTGTGTTTTGTTTTGTATAAACCACCTGATTTTTTATAGATGGTTTTTAAATTTACATGTTAGCAAAAAATAATGTCTCTCTCATGATTACCTACAAGAAAGTGTTCCTATGACTAAGCATTCCATTTATGATTAGATTCTTGATTTAATGTACTGAATAACATTTATTATAATATTCAACACAAAGAACTGTCGAGAAATATCATGTTCCATATCCTAGTATGCCTCGATATTATTGATTATTTCTCTTCAGAACTCTTTGCAGTACAACAGGATTTCGCAATTTACAAGCAAAGAATTCTAAATTTCACCACTAAAACATAAACCGACTTGCATGCACTTTTACATCATGCTTCATTACAGGACACCATCTCATTGTTAGCTGCTGTAATACTTAATCGAATGTATTCTATGTCTTAGAACAGTGCTTGGCTGCATGATGTGCCTTGCTCTAGTATAAATAAAACAAGTGTCATTTATAGGTTGCTTAAAGCATGCCACTTTTGGAGTTGTCGAAAATTAATTTGAAAGCTATTGAGGAATATTCATTATAAATAGTATTCACACTTTCGTTAGTACAACTAAATTTTGAGATCAGCAAAAAACTCAAGATTCTAATTAGAATGTACCCAATAACTTCATCTGGTGAAGAAAGTCCAAGCTTTTGTAGAATTGCAGAAGTAAGAGCAGTGGGAGGCCCACGTCCATCATGAGCTCTGATGACTTCTGTTAAAGCTTGAGCAGCGATACCATAACCACTGCAAAAATATCCAACATTTTATTTTGTAAGATGTCTATCTTCAAATAATGGCATCAGAGCTAAAAGTTTGTGAAAATCACCTATATAGCAATCATAAAAATAAACAATGTCAATCAATCTTAAGAGCACACCAGCTGAAAATTGAAGGAAAAAAAAATTAAAAATGGCTATTGACTCTAATCTAACTAATCAACAAGTAAAATGCAATCTAATCCACTTAATATGGCATAACCAGACACTTTCATCCACAATATCTTCTATCCTTATGTCTAGATTATGACAAGATGCCAGATGTCCTGAGCCAATATAGCTGTGCAATTTTCATCTCTTAATTTTGTAAATATGGCTATTTTCTATGCTACCAGAAATGCCAGGACACCTTCCCCAATCCAAAAGAAATGATTCTGATTCAGATCTGAGTTGAATTCCTCCAAAAAAGATCTTGGGTTCTTCTGAAATGCCAGGTTCTTCCCAGAAATGTTGCCCAAAAGATCTCCCAAAAGAAATCAACATTTCTGGCTGTTTATAGGACAAACCCACAGCAGGGGGTTTGCTGTCAAAAAAGACTGTGGTTACCTAATCCAACACACTTTTAACCCCCAACCACCCTCTAAACCCTCAAATCATGATAAACAGACACATGAGAGCATGTTAGAAGTACAATTTATTTTTTCTGCTCAAACCTAAATATGTCTATTGATGAGAAAATAAAAGGTCAAAATTGTGGTGCAGTAATCTTGAAATCTCAGTCTCCACCGTTGCACATAAGTTGATTTCTATCGTCTATAAATTCTTATCATAATTCAATGTAGACAATAAATAATAGTGTTTGTGATTAGTTTCTACATATCCCTAGGCCCCATTTTACCATTGCCTAGCGTCAACATCTGAAACTGCAGCAAGTGAAGGTAACATCTAGACACCCATTAATGCTGGGCATCCAATTTATCCAAACATGCTACTATCTGGTTGCTCTATACAAAAAGAACCAAATAAAGTCTATAAGATATCCAATAATTTTGGTGTCCAGGAATAACTTGGAGTAACTGTAATTAAAAGAGGAAAATCAAGAAATATAACAAACTAAGGTAAATAATCTTCTACTTTTGTAATCCCTGGATCTACAATTATTAGAAAGAGAAAGATTACTTAAGTTGATGAAAAGAATCAAAGCACTCAATGAGGGCAAAATTTACTAATTTGCATCAATGCACACCATTCCCTACAGTATGCTACTCTTTTATCTCAATCTTCTTCTTATCCATGAATACATTTTGGTTTAGCTATGCTTCAGGTTCACTGCAGATAATTATTTCTAATTTTGAAGGACTACTTATTTTATGAACATGGATATAAATTTTATGAGAAAACTAATGGTACAACAAACAACTGACCTAGCATTAAATATTTCACTGTTGGAATAATGACAATTGCACATTGAAGCCAAAAGAATGAGAAACTTAATGGTGGTCATAGTGTGCAATTTTGTATAAGGCTCCAAAAAATAAGTTTTGTCTTGTGTAATATGCATCCAAAGCTCAAAAAGCTATCATATTTTCACAAGGCACCAAAGATTAGAAGCCCATAAAACTCTTCAAAAGGAGAATTCCCTATGGAGACATGAGTAGCCTGATTGCAGCGAAGTCAGAAGATATAAGGAATTCAGTAGCACCTCTCATTATCTATCATCTTCTTGTCTTGGTCTAGAGTTGACTTGGACTTGGATCTGCATCTTGTAATGTAAGAGGTAATATGGAGTCACGTGAGATCATAAAGCAGAGAAAAACAGGCAAGAAGTGGCAGGGTAGAGATGTGGACATAGTTTTCCCATGTACTTATTCCTTGGTTACTTTAAATAAGAGTATCGGCTTGCAAACATGGTTTATAACTTTATAGTTACCCAGAAACCCTATCATATGAGTGAGTGTGTAATGCCTTTCCCATTTGCTTACTGCATGACATCCTGATGGATGTGGCTTCGGCATTATGTTGTGTTTGTGCCTCTGTGCAGTTGGATGAGATCTCTTGTGATGCCTTGTTTTGGCCCAGGATGTTTTCTTTATTGTCTTTTGAGATTGGTTGAGCTTACCTCATGCCTTGATGGATATATGCTTATATTTTATGATCATGTTGGCTCCATGGTGTATTGGTGTCTTCTTGATGATATGGATTGTGTTATTTCTTTGGCAAGTTGCTTATGTTCTTATGCCTGGTTGTGATAGCCATTGTGTTGTGGCTTGCTGCATACTTGATTTGGGATGCTAGACCTCCTAAGGCTATTTTGTGAGTATGTGGACTCTTTATGTTCCTGGTAATTTGGTCATGAGTTTGATTCCTTTATGTAATTTGGCAGTTGTTCTCATGTTATGATTTTATGCTAGCATTGTGAGATACACCTGGCTCAGTTCATTCTTGTGTTCATTTCCAAGATTAATGTTGAGGCTATGATGGCATCTAGGTTATATGGCATATGATGTGATTTGATGGTTTTACCGATGCATGTGCCTATGGCTACTAGATTATGATTGTGTGTCATGTTTAGATGTTATCTAGATCAGGGATCATTATATATGTTCTCATGATGTTATCTCAGATTTTCAGTGGTATTATGCTTTCTCGTGTTGGTGGATATGTAGTTGGAGCTTTCACTGTTATATGCGCGTATTGTTGTAAAATGATTATTTAATGTTTAAATGCAATGTTTAATTATGTTGTACACCGAGGGATTAAATATTGAATGACCAATGTCGTAACATTCTAATACATACGAATGATTATGCCACTATAGCGTCCTCTTCCATTAGACGCACTTTGATTATTATATGCATGTGCTTTAGCTATATACACTCTGTGTATGTTTTAGTGAACATGTACTAGACATCGTCTCTGCCTGAGCTGCAGGTTTGAGCGTGTGTTTATCCCCGACAGTGGTTACAGGGGATAGTCACATTGGCCATTTTGCTTACTTTGCCAATATCGTTCCTAGATGGAACGATGTATCTGATTTGCATTATTACCCTCCGGTTGTTGTGTAGGCAAGAGCCTGGATTTCATGCATTATGTTTCAACCAGTATCCGTCTGTGCATTTAGGCGATCTTTAGTGGTCTCAGTTATATTATATTTTAATATATGTTGATTGATATTATTTAAATGTTGAATAATTAATTGCCAAGAAATTGTGCCTTGGGCGTAGTCTTTTATCGAAGTTGATTTAATTTATCCTTTGGGTTTTGGGAATTTCTATTTTGAGTTAAGTGAATTAATTTAATTGGGGAAAATGCCCTTTTCCAAAAAGGACTTTATATTTTGAAGTTGATTCTTTATACTCACTTCTAATTTTGGGGAAATAGGAATTCACTCCAAAACTTCTTATGGAGAAATTCAATTTGGATTCGTTGGGAGTGACTGGGTCCTCCAAATTTTGTGGGTAGCGGCTTGTTGGAACCATTGCGGGATTGCTCTAATTTGCTAAGAGTTTCGTTCGCGTGCGTCAAGCATCTATTTTTCTTTCTTCATTCTGGTTTTCCACCTATTTGTGAGGTAGGGACACTTGTATTTATTCCATTTCTCGGTCTTTTCAATTGGTTATTGTTTGTAATCTTATTGTGCTAAGTTTATCAATGTTTTCCCCACATTTATTATTGCTTTTAATGCCTGATTGGACTTGTATGAGATTGGTATTTTGAAACTGTAAAATTATTGCTATTAGGCTGTCCGTTTTCTCCCACAATGTTGTATTTGAAATTTTATCGCATTTTTGGGTTAGTGGGACTATGAGAACCAATGGATTTTAGTTTTATCGCGTGATTTTGAATTTCATTTTTGGGCATTTTTTTGTGTGCCTCATTTTGTGTGAGCTTCTGTTTGGGATTGTCGCCATGTTGACATGTTTTGTAGATGGGCTTTAGTTGTATTCCATGACTGTAGTTGGATTATGCAATCAAAATTAATCTAGGACATTCCGATCACTTACTACCGCAATCCAAACCTTGGGCTTTCAATTAATTTTTTGGTTGGTGCACCTAGCCGGTAATTACTAGAATTGGTTGCCCTTTATATTCATTTTGGCCTTTTTGAGCCTTGTGATTGAGTGCGGAGTGTGAGGCACATCTCGGATCATTTAGAGATCCATGCTCTTGGCAAAGAGGTCGATTGAGCGTACTTGTGAACTGTTGTATTGCCCTTGTTTCTCTTGGCTTGTGTTGGCAACCACTATTTTTGCATTGTCCTTGATTTGCTTTATGTTGAGTGGAGATTGCATCCTCAAACAGGGTTGAGCTATGCCTGTGACGGGATTTGAGTGGCCCGTGCTCTTGGTTGGAGGCCAATTGAGCTCACTTTACTTCGTCTCCTCATGTTTTATGGTTTTAAACCCCTTTCTCTTGCTTATGCTTCTCTTGTGTACTTTGCCTTCATGGGCAACTTTCCTCTTGTTCTAGCGAGATGCTTGATGGATTCCATTGGAATCCGTGCTCTTGGCAAAGTGGCCAATCGAGCAACTTGATATATCCACTTGTGTGAGTGTTTACTCAACTAATGCCTTGAGTGTTTTGGGAGTTAAGTTATCCTCCTATTATTGCTTTCATTGTTTGTTGGTACTTTTGTCATCTACGTCCTTGGTGTAGACCAAGTGAAAAATTCTTGTATCCAAGTCTTTGGTGAAGACCAAGTAGATAAGTTAGTGTTCATCATGTCCTTGGTGTAGACCGAGTGGACGAGCTTGTCACTGTCTCCTTTTTGATGTTGAGCCTTAGGACTAGGTTCGTTGAGTAGGTATGGGGAGTAGCTCCTCACGTGTGCCCCGGTCCACAAGTGGTCGTATTGGACACGTCTAGGAGTTCTTAAAAAGTGATAATATAATAAATGAATTGGGTATAAACATTAAACAAGAGAAATTGTAAACCCCAAATGTCAGTAATTGACCTGTGCGGGTAGTGGAAACCATTGAATCCTCGGATGTCATGAATGACCCGTGCGAGTGGTAGATGGTACTTGAGTCCCCAGATGCAGACTTGACCCATGCAAGTATGGAGTCCCAAAATGTTAGATATGACCCATGCGAGTATGGATACTCCCTATGCTTAGTACTCTCACGTCTAGATCTAGTAGTTGTAAGTAGTACCCTGGTGTACTGTGATTGTGGTTGCATTGTATGGATATTGCACTGTGGATATTTTCTTGCATGTTGAGTGTTCTCCATGTGTTTATGATTATCTGCATTGATTGGCATGAGTGTATACCTACATTCCCTTGTATTCTTGAGTTTGTGTTTGGGTTGTGTGACTACCTCCATGAGCATGGTGGGGTGGGCCTGAGGGTTCCACATGGTCGGGTGGCGTGACCAGCCACTGGAGGGGACCAGTGTACAAGTGATGGACATGATTGAGAGACTCAGTGTGATACAGATCACTCTTTCTTCCCTTGCTCTCTCTTTTACTGCTTATATGCTCATGTTATGCTTTCAATTACTGTACTTCATTTATATGATGATTATTGATGCAATCGAGTGTTATTGACCTCAATTTAGTGTATCCAGTACTCCCCGGTGTGGAGCTAGCATTTATTAGGTCGTACGTTGGTGTTGGCACTTAGAATTATGCAATTTTGACCTTTTGGGGCAAAACTGCGCATTCATCTACTGCCCCTAAGCATATGTATCTACTTCTGCGCATATGTTCAAATCTCCTGCGCATTCATACTGGTAATCTTCTCTATTCCTACGCATTTGTAACAAAATGCAATTCCCAAGGGTCTGTGTAGGGATTGATCTTAGATTTGGTTTCCTTGTGTTCCCGGGAGTATTTTTATGTATTCACTTCCTATTTTTCATGTTGGTGTGAACTAGTTTAACTCACTTTTCATTTGAGCTTAAATGAACTTAGTGCAGTAGTTCGTTGAGGATTGATTTAGTCTCTTCCCTGGGAAGCCATGTGTCGTTGATCGACGTGGTTCCTTGAAGCTTGTGGCGAGTTGTCTGGGCTTATAAGATGTGACCGTGGAGTGTGTCCATGCTATTCCGGTTGAGTGGTTCTAGTGGTCTAGGAACCCTTGGAAGTGCTAGTAAGACTTCCACTTGCAATCGATCACTTGACGATCGTTGTATGTTTCCTTATTGCTTATGCAATGTCGTTATGATTATGCGCTTATGTCATTGATGTTATAGTTATTGACAAAAAAAAAGTTATTCAGTGCATGTTTGACCTTTCATTCTGAGGGTTCCTTAGTAGGGCATTACAAAGTGCTACATTCACATTCCCATACCGACAATTTTTTGTGGCTACAATTATGTATAAAATACTAGTGCCCTTATTCATTTACTCATGTATTCTATTTTTTACAGTGAAACACCGGGATGTGTTTCCACCCCCAAACCCCCCACGTTCTAGAGACGGGAACGTCCCTGGGTCGTGCATACGAAGATGACACGTTCCGCCACACCATCTAGGAACGGGAGCCAGCACAACACCCCCGAGACATCTTGGGAATGCCCAAATGTTCCTTGACCATCCTGGGGACATTTGCGCGTCTCTCATTGCCAAATGGCAAAAAGCAAATTTTTTTATAACTTTTAGGGTTCCACTCAAACCCTAATTTATGGTGGGTCACATATAGGTCCCTCCAAACTTACAAAAGCCCCTCAAAGCTTCATTTTTACTCACAACTTCATTTCTCATCGTTTTCTACAGAAGATAGAAAAGAGTGAAAAGGAAAGAAAAGAGTGATTGGAGGAGTGAACGGAGTCAGTGCAAGTGAAAGAGGAGTAACAAGGAGCAAGAAGAGGAAGATTCTACACCTTGAAGAGATTTTTCAAGCACAAGGTAGGGTTTTTGTTTGTTTAATTTTCTGATTTTCATTTGCTTTTGTTTTTTTTCTAGTTTCATTTTCTAAATCAGACAATGTTGAATCTTGAGGGCAAAATGAAGAATGATTCCAATGTTACGTAACATTGAAATCATTCTTCATTTTGCCCTCGAGATTCAAAAATATTAAAAAAGAATTGAATTTGAAATTTGTTAAAAACTAAAACAAAAATTAGAGTTCTATTTTTTTTATGTACATTAAAACTAGATGCTTATTGACTTTATTTTCATTTTGTGAAATGCAATGTCACAATGATCTCTCATAGTCTTGATATGAGTGAGGATGAGATGGAAATTCATTCTCATGGTGGAAGTCAATCAGAATATGAACCTGAGCATGAGATTAAGGGGGTGAGCATGGGGCTGATCAGGAAAGCCAAAGTAGTTTCATGGTAAGTGCACCAGTTGCTACAGATTGCCCCTCCTAGCTTTTGGCAAAGTTTGCTAGGGGTCCTTTTATGATCCTGAGTCTCCTCTCAAACAGTTTGCAACAAGAATAACAACCCCAACGTCAATAGGCGATGGCACAAGGACATGGAGATGCAACATTTGTAGTACGGAATGGTTTGGCAGCATTAACTAAAGTTCATGCACACTTCCTCTTTATTTGAGGAAAAGGTGTGGATCTATGTAAATTTTTGGTAGAGCCTAAAAATGTCCATTATAGAATTGAGTTCGACAAGCCTTGGGGTGTTCCTGAAGATAGTGCAATTGAAATGCCTACAACTTTGTCTCATAGGATGCAGGATCAGGCTATTCAGCAGTTGCAAATCCAACCACACTTTCTGTTAATGTTCGTAGCTTCAGTCGTATGATCATTAGAATATATATAATACATGTTGATTAATAATAATATATTATATGTGTTATATTATTATTAATCATATGAAAATTTAATATTCAATATTAAATTATTATACTATTCTTAATTAATAATTGATTGATGAAACATTATACGATTGATTAAATTATGATTAATAGGAAGAGGCATGTCCTTTCTTATAAATAATAATGAATAGACATGTCCCATGAAGGGAGATGTCTCTCCTAGCCTCATTCCTAATATAAATGAAAGAGAGATTGTTGCATTTGGAAAACACATACAAAAATAAAGTGCTATTACATTTGCAGCTATCCTAAAATTAACATGGTATCAGAGCTAGATTGCAAATGTAAGAGTAGTTTGTTGATGGTGAATGTGTGACTGTCTCAGAAAATACAGTCTCGGTAAAAGGACCATATCTCACAAATGAACCGTTGGATTGTGCTAAATTTTGGATATGTTGGTGAAAATCTAATTTCCAAGAATCTCACCGAAGCGATTAGAGAGAAAGTCTTGGATGCAAAAGTTATGACAGACTATGTACGGGTCTATGTGAAATTTTTGAAAATGACTTTCATTAAAAAGATATATTAATTTGTTATGATTGTGATCAAGCAATAACAAAGAAGCATGAATTCAAGGAAGGGTGTCTATTTCTATAAAGAAAGCATCAATTATATAGTGTCACCTCTCTTGGAGCATTCAAGAAGACATGAGTATTGTTCAACAATATAAGAGTGAGAATTGTACATTGTGGGGGGAATAATAACCAATGTTACATTTCCATTTGAACCATCCTTAGTGAAGAGTACTTGAAAATGGTGATCATCCACTCTAGGTTGTCACTCTATATGAAGGTTGTCGACATGGCTAGCACGAATAACATTATGATCTCCTGCAGCGTGTCCTCCACAAACAACTTCAAAGTTTGATGAGAG
>MU227213.1:1154724-1176012 GCA_018584345.1 Thuja plicata
TAGCTTCAGTCGTATGATCATTAGAATATATATAATACATGTTGATTAATAATAATATATTATATATGTTATATTATTATTAATCATATGAAAATTTAATATTCAATATTAAATTATTATATTATTCTTACTTAATAATTGATTGATGAAACATTATACGATTGATTAAATTATGAGTAATAGGAAGAGGCATGTCCTTTCTTATAAATAATAATGAATAGACATGTCCCATGAAGGGACATGTCTCTCCTAGAATCATTCCTAATATAAATGAAAGAGAGATTGTTGCATTTGGAAAACACATACAAAAATAGAGTGCTATTACATTTGCAGCTATCCTAAAATTAACACTTTCTACTCATACATTGCATCAGAGAGCAAGATTGATGTCAAGACCTTCATCCACTCATAGTCTTGTGTCTGAATCATGAGAGGGCAAGGGGAAAAGCAAAATGCAAATTAACCCCATAGCTAAATTGTTCAATGTGCAGCTCAAGGATGAGATAGATGATGCAATTGGCAAGTTCTTTGCCAATGGCATCCCATTTCATGTAGCTCGGTCTCCTTATTATAAGGAGATTATATCAATGGTGGCAAGGAGAGGACCGCCAAATGTGCCACCAGAAGAGCACCACGATCTTGGATAAGAACTATTCCAAGATCAATGTTTTGATAGAGAAGATGAAGGAATGTTGGGTGGAGTCTGGATGCAACATAGTTATGGATGTGTGGATGGACATTGGTCATTGTCCACTCATCAACATCATGTTACTTGTACAAAGGTGAAATAATCCTTGCTATCTAAATTTGCAAAAGATACTAATTGTTCGCAAGTAATGTAATCACACACACAGATTAGCTATACTTGCAGAGATTAACTTTATAATAAAATGGAACTGATTAAAAGGATTTGCAGAATTTTTTGAATTTGAATAATTGCAAACTCAGAAATACATACTATCTTCAACATGTTTATTCAGCCTTGACTATCTGATATGACATGTTGCCCCACGTGAGCGGTGTATGGGAGTTTATCACAGCTCGAGCCTGGACGTATATGTTTTGCGCAATATCTATGAAGCTCCAGGCCAATCCATGCCAATAATGTTCAGATTTGGGATCAGTAGCTCTTTGTTGAATGCTTATGTTCTGTTCAGATAACAATAGACATTTTTGGGGTTCCGTCCAAAGAGTCCCTCCGCCAAGGATTTCGTCCTGCACAGAATTTTGGCAACGATACTTGCAGAAGAAAAATAAAATAACACAAGTCGAATAGTCTCCAGCAATTCCAAAAAGATGGATGTTTCCATTCTTTCCTTCAGCACAAAGTTCAAACGGAGGTTTTTAATTTCTTCACAAGCCGCCCAGCAACAAATACGATCAATTTCCACAAAAATCTGACCCCACACCTATGACTGAAAAATAGGGGGTCGACTTAAGGAATAATTAAAGATTTTATAATAACATAGGTGACCAACGTTTAATTATTCAATTATTACCCTTTATCGTTAATGTGTTCTAGCCTTAGGGGATGGAAGGCTAGATAATTATTGCTGCCTGTTATTATTTGAGAGGGGACATGACAAAAGGGCCCATACATTCTCAAGGCGATTGATTGTTTAGGGCATCACAAAGATGCTAATTTTCAGGTTGAGGTCCTTAGGGAAGCTATTGAGAAGGTTGGGCCACAAAATGTGGTCCAAGTAGTGACAAATGCAGCACATGTGTGCAGAGCTGCAGGGAAGCTTATTGAGGCAGCCTACAAACATATTTGGTGGACTCCATGTTGTGTGCATGCCAAGAACAATGCACTCAAGGACATAGGGAAGATTGACTAGATTTAAAGAGTGGTCAGCGATGTGAGAGATGTGTTGATGTTTATTTGCAACCACCACACTTCACATACACTCTTCAAGACCTTCGCGAAGGAGTTCTTGTTGAGACTAGATATGCATCCAATTTCATTCTCTTGGAGAGAATGATTGAGTTGCAAGAGGCACAGCAACTCATGGTTATGACTACAAAATGGAATCAGTGGGTTGAAGCCAAGACAAAGCAAGGGAAGAGGGTGAAGGATATAGTGAAGAGTGATGTATTTTGGAGTGATGCAAAATACATAGTCTCTATCATTGCTCCAGTTTTCCACGTCATACAGGGATGGAAATGCACCTACCCTTGGAGAGGTGTATGAGTGCATCGATTCTATTCTTGACCAAATGAGTGTTGTTGTGCGAGAGGACCCCCACTCTAGCATTCTATAATGAGCACATTCAGCCAATCATTCAACGCAAATGAGACAGACTAAACACTCCCTTGCATATGGCTGCTTATGCATTGAATCTGAAGTGGTACATACCTACGCCTAGTAGAGTTACACTGATTCAAGATGATGAGATCAATGCAAGGTTCTTAGAGGGCATTAATAAGATGAATGATCCTAATACTGCCAGCACAATTCGCACTTAGTGGATGAAATTTGCCACTCTTAAGGGTTATTCGAAAGAGGCAAAGATGGAAATAGGAACTATGGCATAGAAGGACCTAATTTTGCGGTGGGACTGTCATGGACAGAAATCAAAGACTACCACACTAGTCATTCGTCTACTATCTCAGGTCTCTAGTTCTTCAGCTGCAGAGAGCAACTGGTCTACTTCTAGCTTCATCCACTCTCTTAAGAGGAACAGACTTACCTCTAGGAGAGAAGAGAAGCTAGTAGCTAAACATAGTGCCTTGCGTCTCATTGACCACAAGACACGTGTGTACAAGGAGAGTCCAGCAGCATGATGGGATGTAGAGCCAGAGGAGCCATCACAAATTGATGAGGATTAGGATGTTGCGGCTTCAAATGTAGGGCTAATTGGTGTTCATTTGGCGGATCTTGACCGTGAGGAGTCCAAAAGTTCTAGTGATGAGGAGTTTGCCTTTGGGGATGATTAGAGGCCTCCCTTCACTACATTTTGACATTTTGTACTTGTTTTGATATAATGCTACTCATTGTAATCATCTTTATGATATTTTTGATATAATAAAATCTCCAATTCGTCAATTCGACAATGTCATCTGTCAAATTGAAATTTTATTTAATATTCAATGTTCATTGTTCAAGTATTTAGTATATGCAATTTTGCTATTTTACTAATTCGCCAAACTTTCATTTGCAATGTAATTATTATACATCTTTTCATAACTAGCATTTCAAGTACTATATGTATAGTATATACAACACCGCTCTCTACTGCAGTCCCCCTGTTGTCCCCGAGCTTAGGTCCTTTGTCCCCCCATCCCCAAAACCTGTCCCCTCATCCCTAACGGGTGGTGGAACACTGAATTCTTATGACGTCTCGTCCCCATACCCATATGGTAGTATCCATACACCCATGTCTAGTATGCTTGTAATTTTATTGACCCGAGTGATGTAAGGAGGCACAGCCACACTTTGTGGGATTTTCACCCACGTTGATTTCTCCAAGTTATAGATCATGTATCTCTTGTGGTGCGATTATGTTTTGTGTTCACTAGCTCAATTTTTCATTTCCTACAAGTTGTTTATATTTACAACAATTAACCAAATGTTCAAAATCTATGATAGGTTGATTTTATGCATGATCCTTAATTTGCAGCAGCAAACATAAGTAATTTTGGTGGGTCATTTATTTATTTATAAACGAGGAATCACCAAACTGTTTGGAGCCCAATTTAGAAAAATGTTAACCTGAATGTAGATTTGTACACATAATTTAAAAGATGTAGATGGTATCATGACAATAACAAACATCATTTTTTTGCCTTGTATAAATTCAATTTAATGGCAAATTGCATTGGATCAGCATATATGCACAGCTAATGATACATTGAAGGATTATAAATCGCAATATCCAAGTTAAATACAATTCACAAAAATTTCCAAGAGTTTACAAGGCAGCACTAGGGAGGCATACACCTCTATATAACAACTGGGATTTTTTTATATAGCGGCATCTCTACCCGTAAGCTGATTGCAATGGACTTTTCATTTAAAAGTGAAATGATAATCGATTGATATTCAATAAGTTATTACAAAGGAGTCAGACTCCTTAAACAAGGAAATACAAAGACAATGTTTCTAAAAGAAACAATTGTTAATTGAGAACTGAAATAGAAATATACTAAACATCTAGATACATTAAGTGACCAGATACATCTAAGTGACTTAAATGACCATTATGAGTTAAATAATTAAATATTATTCCAATACCCTCCCTTAATGGTCAATTTATTAACTAAATACCCTACGAAAGACTAAATCTGTAGGTCAGTTAGCCATGAATGCATAGAAGGCTGCCCCCTTCTCTTCAAATTGCTCTGTGACATGAGTCTACTGAGAGACCTTACCTGGTTTCTGCATAACTACTGGATATAACCAAGATTACCACAACCTGTCGACCACAATCCTTCCAACCTGGTGTTTTGTAACAAAGCCATCCCTCCCTTTATCGTGAGACACCGAGATCAGCTTAAAAACCTTCAATTTTTGTTGACATAAAGCCAGCAAAAAACTAAAACCACAATTTTGTGGAAAAATCTTCGAACACTTGATGTGATGCTGAAACCACACACTTTTGTTTTTGTGGAAAAAATGATAAAAACCCAAAAAAAAGCAATAGACGACCACGATTTTTAGGACAAAATCATGCAAAACCTTCCTCAATTTTTCTGGAAAAAATTATACAAAACCCTGCCATTAATTCTTGTGGAAACCCAAAAAACAACACTTGTCCTAAATTTTTGCGGAAAAAATCAGAAAAACCTCTAGGAGAGAAAGACCTCATGATTTGTGTGAAAAAAAGTGCAAAAAAACAAAAACCCATGACCACAACATTTGTTAAATAAAAAATGGGCCAAAAACTTCAAAGATTTTTTCATGAGACAAACACGAAATCGGAGTCAGAAATCAAGAGAAAACCCACCATGAATA
Source organism: Thuja plicata (assembly GCA_018584345.1). Lineage (NCBI taxonomy): Eukaryota > Viridiplantae > Streptophyta > Pinopsida > Cupressales > Cupressaceae > Thuja > Thuja plicata. The sequence continues at coordinate 1,159,679 of MU227213.1, forward strand.
TTCTTGGAAAAAAATCATGCTAAACCCTTCCATGATTTTTTGTGGAAAAAAATCAAAAAACCCTTGCATGATCTTTTGTGGAAAAAAGATCAAAAAATCCTCCCTAAAATGCTTCAGATGTTGCACAAATAGAAAACCTAGACAATGTCTACAAAAGACTGCCAAAAACACCTTCAAAAAAACTTTCTACGATTTTCCTTGCTAGAAACCTTTTTATGAATGAAACCTTCAGCAATATCCAACAGATACCCACTAATGTTTTTAAGAAAATTCGTCAAAAAATTTGACCCGCTCAAATACCATAAAATGGTAATCAGTTGATATTTAATAAGTTATTACAAAGGAGACAAAGGCTCAAATAAGGAAATACAAAGATGTTGTTTCTAAAAGAAACAATTGTTAATTGAGAACTGAAATAGAAATATACTAAACTATCTAACTGACTAGATACATTAAGTGACCAGATACATCTAAGTGACTTAAATGACCATTGTGAGGTAAATAATACAATATTATTCTAATAGCAAGTACATATCTTATCACACAAGAACTAGAGATTAAGTGATCGGCAATTATAAATTGGAGATGTAAGTTTTGTAAATAAAATAAAAACAAATCACTAAATTGCTTTTAAAACTGCAATAGATAATCTATATGTTTGAGAATTTATATAGAGCAATATTTGAAATGAATATGCTTCATAGATATATATCTTTATCAAAAAATATTAAATCCTTGATTTTGATAAGTATAAGCATAAAGTTTTACTGCTGTCCCCAAATAGAAATGATTAAACATAATAAATTTTGAAATGCAAAGCTTCTGGAAATGACTGCATTTTTTTGTTCGACATTTTGGATCAAACTCCATGATCCATCATCCAGAATGGATAGCCAACAAGAGAACAGAAAAAATTCAGTCATTTCCAGATGATGGAATTGACTGTTCTCTTGTTGGCTATCTATTCCTGATGATGGATTATGGAGTTTGGTCCAAAACTTCGAAAAAAAAAATGCAGTCATTTCCAGAAGCGTCACATTTCAACATTATGGACTGTGGAAACTATGTCTACAATAATAAATTTTTAATTGTCCTTTTTACCAGCATTCAAGCATTTCGTTATGGCAAGAGATAAAATAGTACAGTGACAAGGAACTTGGCAATATTTCTGTCATTTGTATTTTTCTAGTTAAAGACAATCCTATGTCAGACTATTGGTACATGTTATGCTGTCTAGATGTGATGAATGTAGATGGTTAAAGATAATCTTATTTAAGACCACTGGTACATGTTACGTTGTCCAGATGTTATGAATGTAGATGGATGGTTAATTTAAATACCCGGTGGAATAGTTTTCTGATGTGTTCCTTTACATACTGCACTTCTTAAGAAGAGAGAGTGTAACTATAGGATAAGATTTGGAAGGCAAAAAATGCATTTAAAATTTGCCAATAGTTGACTGAGAGAAAATGGGATAAAGTATATTAGAAAATTGCAAAGCTTTTAAAAATATTCAAAGACATCATGGTAGCCCTGTTGAATTCTCCAAGAATATGAATGTCAAAAGGATGTCTGTACTCTGGTAATCAGTCAAAAATTTAGCCATAAAAGCTATAAAAATATCTTTCTATTAGTGCTGAATTGTTGACAATGGTATTCTCAAAAACTGGATTGGCTATGTGGATGGCATCAATATTTAGGAATAATGTTAATTGACAGTAAATAAAAATTTCTTAAAGAAGAGGGATGGCATTGAAGTTCAATAACAGAACTTTGATTGTTTTCCCAATCATTTGAAGCACAACACTGATTCCCAATGGACTAGTCAGTTGCAAATACACGGGTTGTCTTGCTTATGTATAGTGAACGAGGCAGTGCAGGCAGCTTGTTGTCATGATATTGTCATTCCATGGTATGAGATATCGGATATCGTGCCTGTAGTCTTACTCTTCCATTATTAATATTTCCTCTATCCTTTTGTTGGTACCCCAAGCGTGAACCCTAATGAACATTGCTAATTCTTACCATTGTTCTGACTATAGTCTGTAAAACTTTCCTGCTAACAAAATCACCTGACATTATTGAAAAATTGCAAAGAAAATAAAACAATAAATGTAACAAAACCTCCACAAGGATTTCCATTCAACAAGTACTTGTGCAACGATGGCAACAGAAAAAGACAAATAACAAAAGGATTCTTTTGTACCAAAAAAGATCAATCACTCAAAAAGCACCTGCCCCAGTCGCCCAAGATCGGTCCTGCGCCAGCTGCTCTTGCTTCCCTGCCATCTTCTGTAAAACCATAAGCTATAGTTCCAGTGCCAGCAATCAGCACACACCCATGAAGTTTACCAGCTGTACCACTTGCTAAGGCTGCTACAGCATCGTTGTGGACAAAAATCTTGACATTGTGTGGAAAGAGACGTCTGAAATAATGGTAAAATTCAAGTTGGTATTCAAAGTTACATCAGTAATTAAAAATTTGAATTAGTACCCTAAAGAAGATCATTATAAAAGCAAATAAAGAATTTAAACTGCAACTGAGAATCATAACTAGAATTTCCTATTTTATGGGCAGGGTTTACAGTCATAGACTAAACATGCTTTAGCTAAATTGTCACTCGAAAAAGTGCCACCTATACCCCATAACAAGTAGCAGTTAGATTACGTCATTGTCCAACTACTTGTGAGCTACTACAAGGAAATGATTTTGTGTTGGAGGTTGGATGCAGGATTGCAAATAGAAATCTTTAAGGCAAAGCATATCAACATTGACCAAGCTGGAACCCGACTAAACATAGATCTCAGGTTTAATTGTGGTGGAGCCTCTATGGAAATTCAGATGAGCCACATAAAGGAAATTCTATAAAGGATTAAAAAATTAATATGATTCTTATCTACAGTATAGACCTTGGGGAGGTCATCCATAATGCTTTGAGACCTAAGGAAATTAAACATGATTTGTTTCTGGTTATCATATTCGAAAATGGTTTTTTCCAAGTAAAGCATTAGTAGAAGAAAACTGCTGTGTAAACAGCATGTGACGAGTGGGAAAGCAGTTTGGGGTATTATTTGGTCCATATGGATAGCAGAATTGAATCCAAAATCAATCTATATCTTACAGCCTACAAATGGAACTGTCCTAAGCAAGTTGTTAATAATTACAAATGAAGTGTTTCCACACAATCAATTTTCCATCTTACTGTTCATGAGAAACATGGCTTAAGATAAAGTTGACAAGCTTCTGCACACACACAATAACATAAAGGCGCCATTTTGATTTCACTGAATTTCATTTCTTGAGAGAATTCTCTCGTGCCATAGAAAAATTAAAATCAAATATTTATCTCTATCACCAAAATCATTTCTGCATTGAATGTCTAGTTTCTATTATTGCGAAGAAAAATTGTTGGGAATTACACTAGGACTTTTAGGATACTCGCACTGAGTAAGACTTGGCTGTCTATTTCATTGATATACCATACAATTATTAACTAACATAGACTTGTTATTTATTTGCTAAGCATCCCAAGTCACAATTTAAGCTCTCACAAATTTGTACTTCCAATAAAATGTCCTAGATATCAAAAAATAAATGTCTGAATGAAAGCACCAATGGCTTGAGAAACAAAGCCTAGATTGTCTCGGAAGTTCTTTGTCTCTCTTTTTAATTGCCATTTCCTAATTCCTTTCTTTCTTAGAACAACAAGATGCCATCAAACCTCAGCCATTGTAGTATACGATGCTGGTCATTTACATGGTTGACACCTGAAACAGCCAAGCAAACAGCTTTAACTGCAGAACGATGATACCCAGACTTCATTAGTGCCTCCGCCATAACCTGCTCCAATGTCTCTCTTGCTGCTACCTCTGCTTAAAAATATCATTATTTAGATAGTGAAAGCATGATATGAATATTATCATTATACTATTTTCTGTCAAATAATGCTCTAGACAACTTGGCCTTAAAAATTATCACTGCATGTTTATCAGATAGCAATACTCTCTATAAAAAGCGAATAGTAATTACATACACAAAACTAGAGACCATAAAACTGAAATAGATGCAGATTAAAAACCATTGCAATTCGATTGCTGAAAATGTATATTTATCATGCATGCTACTATGGCATAGCATTTGTATATTAAATTTTCAACATGTTTTGGGATTTTTGGATTGGTTCCATCACTGTGGAAATTAATTGCATTATTTCTTATTTAAATACAAATAATTATTGATAAAAGACAAACCAAATGTTCTAGAAGAAACAGCATATGTTAGTGTGAAATGGAATAAACTGTATTTTTCTACTAATGCCCAACAAAAACCAATGCGAGCTAAAAGAACTTGTTTGATGATCATTGATGTTGATCATTGACGTTGAGCCCAACACAAACAAAAAATAACAAAATAAGGGGACAAACAAGGGAGCGTGTGAAAAATGTACTCTCAAAACTGACAAGAAATAATTGTCCTTAGAAGAATAAATGGATACCAGAAGCTAGCTAATAATACAAGACCATTTATGATCCATCATTGCCTATTTCTAATATCTATGGCCAAGATGAAATGTTGTCAAAACCCCCTCTCTTACCTAAGAGAGATAACACGAGATAAAATAGAATACATATAATATGCAATAAATTTCAATGTAAAATTTCTTTTTTAATGCATTACTACTCAGGCCCAATGGTGATGATATAGTCACCTAACTTTGGAAGAGTCATTATTCCCACATAAGCAACGATGAGATGGTTGAAGTTTGAACAACCCATCCATGTTAGGATCTCTAAGAAAATTCTCAACTCTCTAGATCCTACAATTGTATGTGAACTTTTATAATACTAATGCTTATTAGTTGGAAATATGCATCGACTTCAAGATAAGGTGACTGTTCTGTGACATCACAGGAAAATCAGCTGGTCAACTGAGTAGTTGTGTAACTTTGTAAACTCGTATGATTGTGAGTAAGATTCAGAGCGCGTAACTAAAAGGTGACAACGTGATCCAATTTCAGAAGAATCCATTTGTTGCAAATTGCATCAATTCTAGTTTGACCAATTTACTGAAAGATATGACTTTGAATAGTGTCAAATGGATAAGCTCAAGCGATTAATCACAAAGACCTTTATAATGGAGAATCATGTTTAAATCCCCGTAAGATGCGTAACATGCTTTAAAATATACAATTGAATTGCATAAATAGCCACATCCAAATTGGGGAGTGGCATACCACAACAGACAAAACCAGGCATAATTCCTGGGTGGATTTGATGGAAGAGATACTCGTAAACCAAAAAAAGGGTGAACAGTAATCAGAAGCAAAACAAAGAAGTGACGTGACAATGTACAGTCCCTTGATTGCAAATTATAATGGCCCTAACGTTCTTCATGCCACTTAGCCTGCTGACTCAACTATTTGGAAGTAAATTAAAAAATCTTAAGGCATTCTAAAGAATAAGTTTAACCTGCTGACTCAATTATTTGGAACTAAATAAATAAATCTAAAGGCATTATGAAGAATAAGCTATCTTGGAATATAGATGATAGAAGGAAGAAATACACATTTTTGGTTGGATTCTTGAGCTTGTAAAGTTCCAATATCGCACCAGTACGATTTAGACAAGGTGCAGTTGTGTTTATCTCAGGCATGGGGCACTAAAGAATTACTGGGTAGTTGTGCATGTGCAAGGACTCCTTGTTAAGTTTGGAAAGACTTTTCTGGCTACCTGTTGGTAAACAGATTTGTCACTGCAATACTTACTAGCATCAGCAAATCTCAAACAAATAGGCAATGACAGCCTACAGGTGTTCACAACAGTTGGAGAAAGTTGAAACCACTGTGATAAGGGTGAATTTCCTCTATGTTTAAGTGAGGCAGCTCTCTCATAAGATGGGGGATTTGTGGTTTTTCAATAAGTTGAAATAAAATTGCAAATTTCAGGAAAGAAAAGGCACACATCAATTCCTCAAGTAGGAAGCAGACTTCGAGGATGACAAATATAGACAAGGAAATAAAAAATCATATAAACTCATCAAGTAGGAGAACAAACTTTGATAAATTACAGAAATATGGAAAATCAAGATTTAAATGAATGAATTCATAGCAAAATCTTAAGGCTGCAAAAGGAAAAGCCAAGAAATGTTTTTGCATCCAACGTAAGAAACCATACATTCATAATCACATCTAACATAGCTAAAGATGTAATAACAACACCATCAGAGATTCGGAATTTCAAAGTTCAACTTCAAATGCAACTTTACAGACAAGTTCATTCTGACTCCTGAGTTTCAGCCCCTTATCACCTTCAGATATTACATTTTGTAGGGAAAATGTTTGCTCTCCACCTATACCCATTCAATTACCATTTTCTGGGTTTACAAAGGCTTTTTAGAATAAATACAAAAAAGTCATGTAAATAATATGACAAATATTTCTTTACAAACATTTGAATAGGTTCTTCATAACTACATATTAATTCTTTGACTAATTTTGATGAGTGTATGACTAACGTAGCATTTTGTCAAACAAATCAGGTATTTTGGCTGTAGTTTATCATTCCTAAAGCTATTTGTCAAACTTTTTATGACTTATCTTTTGCCTCTTGAACTTCATGCCACATTGTTCTTTGTAGGATGATTCATAAGAGATTTAATGCACTCATTGTTTTGTGAGGCGATAGCTGAGGCTTAAGAACTATCCTTTTCAAATATATTTTCCCTCAAGCGAGACAAGCATGTACTAGCATTTCAAATTATCAACAACAATTATGTCATCAAAGATGCAATGTGTGCATTCCTTCTTAGTCTTCTAGTATTGAAATTTCTCTGCAATCTCCATTAAGTTGGGCTTCTGAAATAGTTCTGTACTTTTGTTAATGCATTATTTGAGCCTCTTCAGTCTTTCTCTGTTTTGGCATCAGTTACTATCTCAAAACATATGTTCTCAAGGTAACTCAAGATTTAATGGGGTACGAGCTTAGTAGGTTTAACCTTGGAGGAAACTCCATGGTCAAGCACACTTGAGTTGGAGTAGCACTGGAATGGGTGACCTCCCGAGAAGGCCCAATCCTTCACCTCTATGAGCTTCAACTAAATGCAATGAGTGCTAAGTGTTCCATTCATTCTCATGAAAGATGGTTTCTTGTGAAACATGGATCAATAAATTTGACTCAAAATCTAGAGTTAAATCCTGATAGCAATATCACAACTCAATATTCTTTTGCTCTATGTTATCAATGTACTTTCTAAACCATGTTTGCATTTCAATTCTTCTACCTTAACTAGCATCATGGACAACAAAATTTGTATCAAGGCACTTAACTATTGATGCATTAAGCTCTAACGAATTCATCATCCTTTTCATGATACAAACAAGAGTCGTCAAACTGATTTGAAACCAAAATGTGCCTCTATGCTTTATCATGGTAATGTATACCATTCATGATAATGTATACAAGTGTGTTATTATTAACCAGTCCCTAATTACTACTAATAGTGTGCCAATGAGCTTTTTGATTCCTGGACCAATGATATTGTAGTGTCAAAAATCGCACACCCTTTCCATTTCATATTACATTGTGTCCTCACTTTAGCTCTCCAATGCAAAGGCTTCAAGCAAAGGACTACAAGTTCCTCGTCATCGATAGTTTTGGTTTCTATAGGAGTAAATTTGTAACTTCTCTTTTGTAAAGAGATATTTTCACCAATCCATTATAATTAACCATTCTACATTGAGATTTGTAATTTTTTGTTATATTATTATTTCTACATAAAAAAGATAACTAACGCTGATATTGGAGAACCTAAATGTTGGCTTATCCTGATGTAAAGAGAGTAAAATCAGCTCTAAAAGGTATTTCCTTTTAGGCACTTAATTTTTTCCATCTTTACAAATATATAATACAAATTTTATCCACTTCGGGGTCTTTGACATATACAATCAACTTATGATCGAGGCTCTTATTGAAAGCTCCAGTATTCTAAACTTTGTCTTTTAGTTTTCATATTTTCACCAAATAGAACCCTTTTATTGGTGTATCAAATCTCGTCTCCATTATGCTCTAATGGGGGTATATATCTTGGTCAAAAACATAAATTTGGTACAAGTTGTGTAACTATCTAACAAGGTTGAGAGATTTGGATTTATACCTACCAATAGTGTTTACCTAAGACAACATTTCCTTTTAGACGTTAGAACTACTCAAATTCCTTGTTTATGCTTACAAATTTGTAATCGAGTCAACTAGTGAATTTGCAACTATAGCATATAACAAAAATCCCTTTTTGATTCTTTGATGGATGCCTTAACTCTATCTAAAAACTTTAACATATGCAAGTTGTGGGATTACCCAGCAAAGACCACAGCATTTAATTTACACCTTGTATTGACTTCTGACTTCTATAAAACTATCATCTTGGCACAAACAGGGAAGTCACTGGCAAAGGAATTTGGTTCTACGCCTACAAATTGCATTGAAAGGTCTTACGTCATTTCAACAAATCCATATCAACCTATGCTAAAATCGTTATATCCCATAAGATAACATTTATTTGGGGTGTTCCACCAAAACAATTCATAGTGCCATTGTTTAAGCTTAACACCCACACTTTTCTTCCAAGCTATCATTTAAAGGCATGGGCAAAGGAAGATGCTAATAAAGTGTGAAATTCAGTTATGCATCTACCAATCCCATTTGTTCGAAAGTCTCTAAAGCCTCTTCATAAAATCTATCTTATGTATTTATTTAAACCAAAATGTTCCAACTTGAGGAGTTTCTTTTTTTGTGGTATGCGGAAATTGCAAAGGAAATGAAAGTTTTACGTGCATTGAGACAAAGTCCACACGTTTTACATTTTACTTTCCTTTTACAACTTTGTAGGAGTGTGAGAAAGGATGGTGCAGAAGGGAGCAAAAATGCAAACTTTTCCTCTCTTCTTTGTGGGTTTGTACTGTCCCTGCCCTTAAACGCTAATTTGCATAGTAATCATTCATTGCAGGTAAATGAAAACATAACCACTGGAAACTATAGCATTTGAAACCAACTAGAAAAGGAGTGTATGTATATATATTGTATCATTGAATGAATTGTTCATATCAGAGGAGTTCAAGAGGTTGCAAGCAGCTCAGTGACTTTCAGTCCAATGTTCCAACTAAGGAAATTAAAATTATAAATCTTTTTCACGATCCAGCTGCACTCACACTCGATACACTTTAGTTGGTTAATAACCAATTGTAAAAAATGACAATGTATCACCCCATAATATTGAAGTTTGAACAAGCTCTTCTTTCATGTTTCCTTGGTTGAGATTTGCATAAAGCCACTGAAAGACTAGTTGGTTCTAAGCAAGCATGTAGTGGTGACTATGTTAATTGTATGCACTCAGTGGTTACAGTTCTACCATTGAAGTCTAGAAAGGTTCCTAGCCACAAAATCACTAAAATAACCCTACAGGTCTATAGTGTGGTACCCTAAGCTAGCAAACAATTTGCAACTCTGCAACCTTGGTTGTCACAAGTGGAAGATGCCTCTAGAATGACGGAAACAATGGCCTGTGGCCTGAAGCAATGTATGGTTCCTTCCCAAATCCAAAGAATGACAATCAACACATGAAACAAATCTTGCACTGTATAAACACAAATGAGTTCTAATTACAATAATGAGAATCTAATTAAAAGTATGCGCCACAAATAGCGTGCATGGACCCAAATCACAGTGCTGAGATTTTGAGATTTCAAATTTTGATTTAACATCCTATGTTATACTTTAGTTATTTAATATATATATATGTAGTGTTAAAAAACACTTTCTTAGTAAATAGTGTCAAGGTCGACCTTAGGAAAAAGGGGGGGCATGAAAGGGTCTTGTAATTCCATCTTTATAACAACTTTTGTGTTTTGAGTTTTATTTTTATTTTGCAGGACTTTTTAAATTGTAGGGTTGTGAGGGCACATTGCAATTCCCAAAGTGCTTGAAACATCTGTTTTTTCCACTTCTTGTTAACAAAACCACTTATAACCTACCTTTTGATCTTTATGAAAAAACAAAAACTCCAAGGTTATTAACATGAGAATTCAACTCAAGCTTCTCGTTTCCTTTACTTTGAAAAGCAAAGTTGAATATATAACATCACTTGTAGCCCGAAAATGTGCATAAAAACCTCTCGAATTAAATCAACTTTGTCACTTGTGAATGCATGGAGTAATCTCCAAATATTTAGTGACACCTTTGTGCAAACACTTGGAACCAAATTGTGATTGTGCGTTGAAACTTTAAAAATTTGTAAATTCACATTTACAAACCTGTCATCCCTGCATTCAGATTTAATATACTATGGAATTAACAAGTAAAAACTTGAAAAGAGAGCCAGCCAGAACATGTTATCAAACTTTTAAGTTATTGTGCGGCTTTATGAAACTACAAATTGTTGGTTGTCGTTGCACCAAAAGATTGACCTATTAATGCCCGATACAACCACTGGACTTATAGAAGACGTACGAGGCCGTTAAGTCATGTCACGAACCACCATTGCGCTGCAAAGCACAACACAAGGAGACCAAGAGCACACACCTTGCAACAATCCCCCTACAGTGTAAGCGTGGGATTTGAACCCGTGACCTCAGCTCTGATACCAATTGCTGGTTGTCGTTGCGCCAAAAAAATGACCTATTAATGCCCGATACAACCACTTGACTTATAGAAAATGTCGGAGGTGGTTAAGCCATGTCACGAACAACTACTGCACTCCACAACACAAGGAGACCAAGGGCACACACCTTGCAACAGAAAATTGCATTGGAACCTATATTTTGTGCCACTTAAATTGTTTAACACTTTGATCATCCCCGTATAAATCAAATTAACAAGAAAAATATCTCAATGTATACCATCTTTCAATGCTTTTCCAAAGATCAAACTTGACTACAAAACGCTTATGACTATGATCAACTTATTGACAACCTTGACTTTATAGGCAACTTTGCATTTCAAAATGACCAAAAAAAATTGCAAACAAGACTTCATGTTGTAAATATTAATGTTTTCAATTTGATTAAATTGGAACAACAAAGGGAGTCCAGAAGTAACTTGGAAAATCAACATGAATAATTGCAAACAAGACTTCATGTTGTAAATATTAATGTTTTCAATTTGATTAAATTGGAACGACAAAGGGAGTCCAGAAGTAACTTGGAAAATCAACATGAATTCAAGAGGTCGTGTAATGTCCCCTTTTCGGGGCACATTATTTTGTGCCTTATAGTTAGCCTTTTCATCATGGTCCAGTGGGCTAACCGGGGTTTGGCAGGTGATCAGAGGGATGTTTGGCGTAGGCATTTTCAGTTTCAGGCCAATCGGAGCAGTTTCCACAAGGTTTCCAAGGTGCTTACTATTTATAGTAAGTCGGCAAAACTCAGTTTTCCTGGCATTTCAGTAGTGGACTTAGAACGTCTCGCCGAGAGCTTTCTGGCAAGCTATCACACGTCTTCATCCGAGTTCATTTGGCCCTCCGTTTTAATGCCAGAAGATTCCTTACTTTATTTTATTATGTCACTTTATAACCTAGCGGTTATATTTATTTAAAAAGTGGCTTTTAATGGAATATGAAGAGACAAAGTTGGGAAACTGAAGAGTCATAGCTGCAGCTTTAAAAGAAGACTTGGAGTCTCAATGTGTCAGGCTGAGTTTATGAATTCATTTTTCTCTTGGAGAATCCAGAGAGCTTCAGCTTTCAATTCTGAAACCTAAGGACGGAAACCTTCAAGCTTTCTCGGTGGATTGGACAAAAACTCAGTTCATCTTCGGTGCGGATTCACAGCAGAGTTCGCCATTGTATTCACAGGTTCTTTTTTGTTATTTGATATCCTGTTGCATATTGTAGTTTGAATTTGGATTGTTGAAAATTCCCTTGTTATTGTATTGTTGTTGTATGATGCAATAATATTTGCTGAGGGTTTCACCGGAATATATTGCTGGTTTATTTCTATCGAATCAATGGTTTACTGCATGCATTTGAATGTTTAAATCTATATGAGAAATATTTGTGGAAAATTGGGAAAGACCCGGTTTGGGTCATTACAGTGGTATCAGAGCTGGTTTTCTTGCCAGCCTGTGGAGTTTATTCAGATACATATTTACGGAAGGGTTTTTATGAGTAAAGGAAATCAATCTGTTGGAATACGCATTCTTAGTTCAATTTCAAAAAAAAAGAAAGAAGCATCATTCTCGAAAAACGGGTTTAACAGTCTAGACACTACCCTTGGAAGTCCTCCCAGATTTTGGTTGTTACGTTCCTGTTTGAGGGTACTCAGCTAAACGCTGATAGCATATTCATTACCGTATTAACGTTTCATGAGCAGGCATACCAAGCATCATCTTGGGTCTCCTTGGTAGATAACGGCATCAATTGGATGTTCAGAACATACACAGGAAGTCACGGTTTCGCCAGACATTCGAGACTGACAGGTACACCAATGACTGAGCCTTGACGTTAATGTTTGCAGTTGATTTCCAATATCAGCCTCCGCATAGAGTCTCTGGTTAAGGCGTGAGTGCAGACCGTATTGGAATAAGGGTGTTGCCATAAGCACCAGCCGCGTGAGGAAAGCTTTCACAGGCTTCTGCGTAGGTGGGGTGTGACAAAGGATACACACAGGCATCTCAGCACCGTGCGTCATAGTGGTAGTGGTCGACATTGGTGTCACCTTGCGAAGCAGTGCAAAGGGTGGACGGTATCCCTACAGCAGCAGGGCCACGTCTACAAGGATTGTGTTTGGGTGAGTGGAGGCGTGTGAGCAGATTTAGATGTTTATCACCTACGTTCTTAGTGTTTACCATGGGTGAAGACATAGGTGAATCGTGGTGGGTTTTAGGGGTTGTATATGAGCCACCACCGTGTTACTTTTCTAAAAGCTAGCAGTTAAGTAGACTGCTCACGCGATAAAAGGTATTAATAAATTGAAGTTCATTAAATCGATAAATCAACCACGAACTGAACATGTTTTACATACACTGAGGAAGGAAGACTAATCGTATGCTAGCCTCCAGTGGAGAATTCGACTTCTTTACACAAGTGGCTTACCTGTTCTAGTGACTGTGGTGAAAGACTTGTAAACGTCAATTAGCCAACTACACCCCGTGCTGGACTAAGAGTCTTGGCTAGTGGAGCACGCGTAGTAGACTGGGTTACCATCGGTCTGCGTATTGGTTGAGCCCGTGAACATTGGTTGCTGGGCGTCACCATGGGGAACAGATTTTGCTGAAGGTGGGAGAACAGAGTGTGCCTTGTCACGGGCATTGGCTAGTCGCCCAGTATTGGCATGGCAACACCAAACTTAACGGACGGGATATCATTCTACAGTGGTAGACCATTCCAGCAAGTCGACGTGGAGTTATAGTGACAACGCATTAACCGTGGTGGAAGATTCAGTCCAGCAGACTAGACGCGGAAACACAAGGATATCCGTTAATGTTGGAACCGGATGAGTAATCTCAGATACTCGCAACTGTAGGGTATTGGAGTCCCGTAATCTCACAAGTTGTCTGCATACGAAATATGTGTAAGTGTGGCTCCAAAGGCACGATCACAGAGCATTCGATTGCAGTGCTTAACGGCTGGATACGACGCCATTGAATATAACAGTGGTCGGTTTCAAAAAGGTTACCTTGGGAGTCATTTGGGGGAAACACCAGTCCATACATAGCCTAAGGAAATATCAGGGACAATGAGCTAGCACCAGCACATCCTTAAACGCCAACCTTGATGATTCAGTCTACTCTTTCAGAATCCTACATTCAGGACAAATTTCTGGAGCAGAGATCAAGAATAATCTGGAAAAGGATAACAGTTCAAGGAGAATGACCTACCTTATTTGTTGTTGCTTCTATTATCTATGGAATTCATCAAGCTATGGAATATAAGTTCTGAAACCATTTATATTGTGGTCCGAAATTATGGAGGTGATTGAAGGACACCTGTAAGTGACGAATGCCCCTCTTGTACGAAATTACTTGGTAATAAAGTTTACTGTTACAGCAGGTTAATGAAGTTGGTTTTGATATTTATGCTGGAAAGTTTTCAGTCGAGATTAACAGTATTGTTGTGGTACTTAAGTATTTGCAAATTTACTTGTCTCATTCTGATTTGTAAACCAATACTTCTTCATACCAAACAATCACAAAAACAAACACAGTCAACCCTTGGGATTTAACATTTTTATAAAGATGCATGGTTTGGAAAAAGTCTGGAAGGATCTTGTTATGGTACAACAACGGTTAGCTCAGATTTCCCAACCTGATAAAAAGACAGAAATACTCGGCATGTATGATGAGTATAACACACTTCCTCCACAGATTTAGAGAGATTTAACCTTCTCTAGTTTCATGGATTTTCATCCAAAGCTACAACACAAGACTTTAATGGCAAAGAAGCAGTATCACGATTTGGCTCGAGATCTACTTGCACAAGATAGGTGCAGAAATTAATATGAAGAGTTTCCAACTGTCATTGATCAACCCATAAGTGAACAAAAAACTAAACCAGTTATTGAAGAAAAGCCTTATGAGGTTGTCATCAAAGCAGGAGGTTGTAAAACAATCATTGAATCAATGCATGAAGGAGAGGCTGAAGAAGAGGCAGCAAATCTAGAGGTTACAAGATGGTTTACTAGAGAAGAGCAACCAACCTCCCTTGATTCTCAGCCTACACTTGATCACAAAAAAGATGGAAAAGATTTGGTTAAAGATTGTGACCACCTATTAGATGTCTTTAGCAATTCATGTAATGAGTCATGTGACTTTTTTAGCAGCACCTCACTTATGTACAATGCTGATTTGGATTACCCACTAGATAATGCATCCCAAAATGACAATGATGAAAAGCATGCCTTGATGAGTCAGTTGAAATTCAATAACGATGCTATTACTGCAGCTCTTGTTCACCATGATAGCACTCACCAGATTATTGAGGATCTTTACAGGAAAGCTCAGAAAGAGACTGGACAAGGTGGTATAAGGATTGGATCTTATGTTGCAGATTTACAGGGAGTCAAAACAACTTTTGAGGTTTGGAAATCAGAATATCTATGCTTACTGTCGGATCGCGACTACTTGTTACAGGTTGCAGAAAATTATGTTGAACAGTTAAAGAAAAAGGATGATGAAGCTAATAAGCTCAACAGAGAGCTTAATATTGCTCAAGAAACATTGGAGCACACACATCTTGCTCTTAAGGAAGCAAGAAATCTGATTGTTGTCACTAGTCAGTACAGGGAACAGGACGACAGGGAAAGGTCTGAATTCTTTCAGGAGGTGATTCAGGAACTCGATAGCATACAACAGACCTATGACTTGGATAGCTGTCCTAAAAGATCTTTGGATCATCCAAAGTTTCTTTATGAGTTAGATAACTTTTAGGCGGTTGACAATTCCTTGTTTGAGATGGATGTTGATTTGACATTTGATAATCCTTTCTTTGAGCTAGATGAGGAAGGTATTTCCTATCCCCATGACGAGGATGAGGTTGATTATAGAATTTGGGACCCAGGGTCAGTTATTAGAGGAAAGTCTTGGTTGCCAGGTTGGAGTAGCAGGATGAGCTCAGTTGTTGAGCAGTGTGGTTTCTACACCAACAGTCCAGGATGGGCAGTTATGTCTTGTGGCATGATGGGTGATATTTTTTTCCTTGCACTACCTCTCGTTGATGGTGAGATGTCTCGTGTTGGCGAGCATCCCTTGGATCATTCCTCTTTCCACATAATCGCGACTCCTCTACATTATCATACTAATTCATCTAGTGTAATGTCCCCTTTTCTGCAGTAATGCAATTTTATGCCTAATTAGCCTATCTAGCCATCCGGATAGTCTAATGGCCGCTTTTCAGAGGATGCCAGTCAGTCACAGGGTTACTTGGGCATTTATTTTATATCTAAGTTCAGACTATAGTTGGGATACTTTATTTCATAAAGTATTGTTATAAAGTCACTTTAATATTACAATTTTAAGTTACTTTATTTTATAAAGTGACTTAAGTGACTAAAAGACGAAAGTGCTTTTTTATCCCACATTACCTATTTGGATGTAATGGCTCTCATTTCGAGGTGATAAAGGAAGATCTTCCTTGGGAAAGTACAACGAAAATTTATGAAATTAAGAATTTACATCTGGTTGCTTAAATGTGACTAATTTCTTGAGGACGTAGCCCCTTAAGAGTGTAATGGACACCCCTGAATGCCCAAAAACTAAACCAACTGCTGATAGGAATTTTGTCAAATAGTTTGCAGCCAACTCCTTATTTCTCCGTTTAATGCTTTAGGTCCCTTATGACTCCGGAAATT
>MU227213.1:1191842-1228565 GCA_018584345.1 Thuja plicata
ATATATTCTTGTACAAACGAACCCAAAACGAATCCAAACCCAACCCAAAATAATTTTGGACGAATTTCGAACCCGCATCCGTACCGGAATCCGAACCAAACCCAAAATAATTTCGAACCCGCATCCATGCCGGAATCCGAACCGGCAACTTAGCAAATATAGTAAAAATTGAGGTAAAATACAATCCCAAAAGAACTATACACAGAAAACTATGTAGATCTATATGCCACTAGGACAAGATCATCCTGAAATTCTCTGTATTCAATTTTCAAGCAAAAACTACCCCAATTCAGCTATCTATGCAATAATCAGTGTCATATAACCAGAAGCCACCGAAATTTACTAAAAATCGACAATCTTAACCTCAGGAAAAAATCCAACACTAAACCTTGAGCAAGTAAATATGATTGCCCTAGATTTAACCAAAGTGCCCAGTGCTAAATTTATCCAAATTTCACAGAAAATAGTGAAAACCAAAGCAAAGGCAGTTTAAAATAATATCTTATACTTGAGCAAATAACTGCAATAAAGCTAGACTTAACCAAACAACTGCCACAGTGCTAAATTTAGCCAAAGTTGATACAAATAATAAAACCAAAGCAAAATGCAATTTAAAATAATGTCTAATTAAGTATTAAGTTCCATGTGAGCAAAATGATCTTAATTTTAGCTAAGTTCAACAAAATGCCAAACATTATCAAAACTCAATCATCTACGCAATGAACAGTGCATTTAACCTCATAGAATACAGAAAACAAAAAATAAAACATATGATCTTCAAACCAAACCAAAAAAAAGCATGGGGCCCTTGGGAGAAATCTTTGAAAAAGCAGGAGAAAATCTACAAAATGAAGCAACCATAGTTCTTCATCTGACATATGAAAAAGACACTAGCCAAGTTACGAGTTAAGCAAATAACTGCAGAAACTAGTATCAGGCTAAATTAACCAATCAACTATTATTGTGCCAAATTTTACCAAAGTCTTCTGAAAACTAGCAATGATTGATCTAAAATGAAAAAATGGTGCTACAGAGAGACGAAATCAATCAAAAGACATCACCATCTAATTGTCTCCATGAAAATCAGAAACATTTTTAATTTTAATCTCAAAAAACAAAATTAAACTAGATGCATAATTAACAAGATAAATAGTATATGAAAATGAGAGAGAGATGTGACCTTGCAAATTCTCATGATTATAGCTTTGATAAATCTTGAAAGAAGCAAGCAAGTATATACCAAATGAAGTCACATTAAAGTTAATTTGTATGACACTTGCATGTGGCCCTAGCAAGTTAGGACTTGAGTGGTGAGTGAATAATGACAATAAAAGTGAATTTAATCCAATCAGAGGCATTCACTAAATGGAAACAAATCAGAGTTTAATCAAATAGACAAAAAGTTAGTAAAAATTGAGGCAAATTGGAATCTCAAAAGAACTCTATTCAAAATGCAGCCAAAAAACCACAAATTTTAGTTCTGCAAGAGCAAATAGTTGTCAACTTAGCTGAATTCAAGAAAAAACTATCACGGTTTAGACATGAAAAAATAATTTCTGCCAATTAACCAGAAGCCACAAAAATACAACAATAAGTCAATATTCAAATAAAAAAAATTCCATGAAAATCTTACCTTACTTTAACTGAAAATCACCCTAGCCAAATAAACATTAAGCAGATAATTGCTATAAAGCTTAATATATATTATAAACAGAGGATGATACCATGTTAAGTTTAGCCAAACTTAACTGAAAATAGCAAAAGAATACGTGGACAAAATGCGACCTAAAATGACTTCATTGTTATCAAATGGGATGAGTTCAAGTAGCATGACATCCAGCATTTTATAGTGGATATGCATGTTCAAATCCCCCAAAGACATGTTACATGCTTAAAGTACAAAAGTAGAATGTTCAATAATTAATTCAGGTAAATCTACCACATTGAGGATATTCCTTGGTCATGGCATCTAAGCTGAAGGACACTGCAAGAAATTTACCAAACAAAGCAAAAATAATTAGTTGTATTTTCAAGTTCTGCATGAGTAAGGCTGCAGTCCATGGAGGGGCTTCAGGAACTATTTTTTTGGAGCAAGCTCTCTCAAGAGGTAAAAAAAAGGTTAAAGGATTAACAAATATTTTCCTGATAAATAGGAGCCCCTACTTTTTAGTTTGTAATTTGGAGTGAGGCTAGAAATTTCCCCCACCAGCTTAGGAAATTTTCTGCCACTTGTCAATCATCCAAAATTTTCAGGTTCCAGCCAATTAATTTTTCATCAATTTATATTTATATACTCTATTAATTGAATATACAAAATAATAACATGAGATCACTGGCTTCTGTAGATTCTGAATCTTAATGTTTGAAGCTTTATCTGCACTATAAAATTCATGGGACCACCCACATTCAAATACTCCTAAAAAATTTCAACACCACCCACTGAATTTTTTTTAAAAGCTCCCCTCCACGAGACCGCAGTCTAAAAGGATCTTAATTTCACTCTATTTGAGAAATCTGACAAAAAGTACCAAAATCCAATCATCTATACAACAAATAAAATAAAATTAACATTGGACTGCAAAACCAGTGAGTCATGTGAGTTCAGCATCTCTTAGCTCTACAAATCAAAGAAACACTACACATTGTGAAAATAAGTAAAGGCAACAAAATTCTAGTTGAAAACACCAGTGACCAAGATTTTTGAAAAAGCCAGCAAAGAAACACAATAGAGCTTAATTTAAGCAAACAGATATTATCATTGCTATTGCTTGTTTCTAGATTAGATTGTGTGTATTTTTTTTGTATCGACATTTCGGTTCACAATCCGTGATCCATCATCATTGCTATTGCTTTCTTATGTCTCTCTCAGCTCTCTTCTATCCTAATGATGGATCACGGAGTGTGACCCAAGATATAGATTAAAAAATCACACCCAATCTAATCCACAAACAAACAATAGCAGTTAAATTATGAATTGTGGAAATCTGATATCATCACTATTATCATGCTAAATTTAACACAAAATTCTGGACAAGACAAGTATAAATTGAGGCAAAACAGCATTAAAAAACCCTAACCAAGCTATTAAAAAAAGCAAAGAACCACAACAAAGTTTAATCTGACCATACGACTATTATCAGGTAAAAAAAGCACAAATAGGCAAAGATCAAGGTAAATAGAGCATAAGGAAGGCCCTCAAATTTAACCAGACAACTATCATCACACTAAATTTAGTCTAAGTCAGCTGAACACAAGCAAAAATCAGGCAGAACTACAATAAAATTTAACTTAACCAAACACCTATCACCACAGTGTATTTAGCTGGAGTCAACTCAAAACAAGTGAAAATGGGGTAAAATAACATGCAAAAGATCTTCACCAACCTTAAAAAGGAGCAAAAAACCTCAATAGAGATTCATGTTACTAGACGACTGTTAATACGCTAGTTTCAGCCGATGTCGGCTGAAAACAAGTAAATATGGGCAATAACATGCGAAAGCCCCTCGCCAAGCTTCAACAACGCCGACTTTGTGCAAACGACTATCAAACTTGCACAAATTCAGCCAGAGTCTGCTGAAAACAAGTGAATATGGGCAAAATAGCATGCGACAGCCCTCACCAAGCTTCAATAGCGCCGAATTCATGCAAACGACTATCAAATTTGCACAAATTCAGCCAGCGTCTTATTGATGCAAACAAGTCACACTTAAAAGTAAAATACAAAATGATTGCAAATTCAGCTGAATTCAACTAAACAAGATAACAGAATTTGATCATTCACGGCGTGAATAAACTAATGGCCAAAAAACATAAGACGAGAAAAGAAAACAAAGAAGCTTACCTCCAAGACTGTTATGATTAGAACATCCCGCAACAGCTTGAGAGAGGACCTCAGGAGGATCAGGAAGGCTCTCTGAAAATGGCATTGCCATACAAACACAGACCGTGGACGTGGTTCCTCCATCCACTCCGAGGAGCACACCTGGGCAACCCAATCTAGCTGGCATTTCCAACTCGAAGTCCCATAGTTCTCCGTTCCTCGGCCTCTTCATGCCACCAGACAATAAATTTTGGTCTTTTTGATGTTGCTGTTGTCCTCGCAGAGTTGGTTTTGTGTCTCGTTTTCCGTGATGTTGTTAAAATAGTGATATATATATAGCGGGAATCGGAAAATAGATAGAATGCACAAAGCAAGCGAATATCGAGGGTACAAGAGATTTGTTTGCCATGGATACCGTAATTTCACCTTGTGCGGGTCCTGCGGATGAAAGGCTGATTCGGGCATGACTGAACCAAGACCGGTCTACCTTTTTATACAATATTATAGAAATGTTTTGATGTCAACATTTATGTTTTTATGCAGTGGCTTATAATATTTTTGAATTGGCATATATAGCTGCATGTCTTTTGGATCTAATCCATCAAATTTATTAATAAAGGTGGAACTCGGTCTAATATATTTTAAAGGGTTTGGTCTTTGTATTACAAATGGTCATCTTTATCAATTATGCTCAACCAATTGAACTACAATCCTTTCAATTTGTATATTTTTAATAGGACTTTGCGAGCCCTGAGTTGAGTTCGGGCTCCAGAGTTTTACTAGCTCTGGACTCCGACTCAGTCGAATCCAGCAGAGTCTTGCTCAGACTCGCCGAGTCTCGTTGCCTGGACTCTATCGCGGCCAGCAAGGGAAAAAGGCCCAAAAAAAACATTTTTTAATTTGTTTCACTTACTTTTGGGGGTTTATACCTCTTGTCTAAGACCTAAAAAGGTCATTACATCACTTGCAAACACAAAGAAGAGAGAAAAAAAAGGCTTCACAAAAGTATTTTGAGGTTTTAGAAAATAGATTAGCAAATCAATTGGCTCTCATATATTGATTGTTGATTGTTTGTGCAAGTTTGTAGCTTCTATTCACACATTGAGAGGAGCTAAAAGAAGCATTTGGAGGAGGCCTCTACAAATTTGAGTTGCATTTCCATTTTTTGAGCAATTTTGAAGAGGTAAATTACATTTTTTGTGTTGTTTTTTGACTTTTTTACATTCATGAATCATATTTGTTGGAGGACCTTGGTAAACTTTCCTGGATAAAAATATGTGTAGAGCCCGGAAGGAGTATTTATAAATTCATCTATAATCATACTTGGGTCCTCCACCTTATGAGGAAGCTCACAAATAAAAAAGAGTTGGCTCGTCTAGGGGTCACCCGATTTGCAACAAATTTAATCACGTTGTAATCCTTGCTTCAGTCCAAGGCTACTTTGAAATGCATGTTTATAAGTGAGGAATGGACTGCATCATCATATGCGAAGACCAATGCAGGGAAAGAGACGATTGATCGGGTTTTTTATGAGGGTGGCTTTTGACAACCAGTCAAGAAGATTGTGCAAGTAATTTTCCTTTTTGTCCTCATTTCTATTTCATTTCATCATTTTCGTTCACACTTGTTTATGCTCATTGTTCATTTTTAAAAGTTAAAGTTAAAGTTTAATGTTTACACTTTCACAACGATTGTAGTTCATGGAGCCTCTTATTGTTCTCCTACAAATTGTTGATGGAGAGAAGCCCGCAATGGGATACATTTATGAGGGCATGGACAGGGTGAAAAAGGCCATTAGATATTTTTATGCAGGGAATCAGGATAAAAATGGTCCCATATGGGATGTCAATGATCGACGATGCCACAATCAACTTCATAGACCTATACATGCAGCTTCCCACTACCTTAATCATGTATTCCAATTCAGCCAAGGTTTCAAGGTCGATGATGAGTTGTGGAGTGGGCTCTATGATATTGTAGAGAGAATGTCACTTGGTGAAAGCCAATGTAGTCTGTGAGATAGAAATGTATAAGAATGCACAAGGAGACTTGTTCTCACGAGACTTATGCAAGAAAAATCGGACACTACTAATGCCAGGTAAAAATCTATGATTCTAAATTTTTAATTTCTAATTCTATTACCATTTTTCATTGATGAAGTCAAAGTTATAGAATTGATTTTTAAATTTTCTTGTTTCAGATGTATGGTGGGAGATGTTTGGTACTACGGTGCCAAATCTATAGAGGATTGCAATTTGTATCTTGAGCCAGCCATGTAGTGCTTCAAGATGTGAATGAAATTAGAGTTTGTTCCAGCATATACACTCGAAGAAGTGCAACAGTTTGGCAGTGAAAAGGTTGAATGATCTTGTGCTTGTTCATTACAACCTTCACCAACATCAAAACAGATCTTCGACATTGACACATCTCCTATCAAATTAGAGGAGGTTGATCCACACGCAAAGTGGAAGACTGATATTGATGATCCTATTTTTAGTGATGAAGACTTGGAATGGGTTGATCAAGTGGATCGAGAGGCAAAGGCAGTAGTGATGGCACAAGAGGAGGCTAGAGGGCGAGGAGACCCAATGGAAAACCTTGAGGCTGAACTTGAGAGTGAGGGATATGACTCTGAGGATGATGATAATTATGAGGATGAGGATGATGAGGATTCCATTAGGGTTGAGCCTCAAACACAGGGAGAGAAGATGGTTGCACAATCTTCTATGACTTATCTTAGGCGCACTCGTAGGAAGACAATGACATAGGCTTCTATGAGCCTTAGTCTTCTATGCTCTAGCTTTTATTTTGATATATGTTTTGTGAAGACATTATTTTGCCATTAGTATACAAAAGGAAAATAGTTTATGAATCTTCGGTAAACCTACATTGAAAGACAGACTTTCAGGAGCACCAAAAGTACAGATATCAGAGATCACCGAATGTGTTAAGTTCAAGAGGAACCCGACATGAGGAAACTGATAGAGGAACCCGACGAGCAAATACAGTACAAATTGAGAGAACATGCACAGTGCAAACCGAAAGAAAAAAATAGTGCAACCCGAAAGACAGTCAAACTGATTTAAGAGCAAACCGAGCATCAGACACCGAAAGTCAGTTACATCCCAGAAAAAGTGGATCTGACTTCCACATCAGATAAAACACTCATATTATATTTATAGAGTTTTGTTTTGTTTTAAAACCATTACTTAAGGGACAAGCAACATTATTGTAATTGTTTTAATCAGTCTAACTGATTGAAAACATGTAGAATAGGAGATCAAGGTAAAGTTGTAAACCTGTGATCACAGAGTTAAGTTTGTTTTACGTGAAACTTAATTATATCAATTTATCTTATAAATAGATGTTGTAATCATTCTAAATGTACGAGGAGAGGATTAATGTAGCCAACGAACACATCTATGGATCAGATTAAGAGTTTCAAGAACCAAAACAAAAAAAGATGAAATTGGTTATCAAGAACCAAGAACAGAGGCTACCGAGCAACAGAGGTATTATTCAATCACAATAGGTGATACATATATACATGTAATCTCGAATGGGTCTGTAATCAGCGATAGTAAATTGCATACAATCAAATCAAAGATTTATTTGCTTACATTCTAACAAGTGAAGCAAAAGTAAAAATCCTTTCAAGGAAGGTGGATTTAACAATCCTTTATAAATCTCTTAACCGAGTGCACACTAAACAGTGTTACTAAAGCTCTTAACAGAGTAGACTTTAACAGGTCTCCACATGATACTCCTAATAGGGTATATCAACAGACGTGATAAAATTGTAAGCCTTAACCGGCCCCTTCCAATCTGCATATAGTGAAAATTTTGTGGGTGCCATCCCCGCCACATTTTTTACCTTCTTACAGAGGTTTTCTGCGATATCAAATCTTGTGTTATGAGTCAATTACTTTCATGAATGTTTCTATGAATGTTTAAATGTTTGATTAAGTTAAAGAATTTATGTCTTACACAGAGATAGTATAGAACAAATGATTGGACGAACAATTGATTACATAAAGGTTAGAGGATAAAAGAGCTAAAAGTTTTAGAGGTATTGCTTCACCCCTCCCCTCTCAGTACACACTTCCCATTATTTCCAACATTTTAAACTTTTGATTCCATGGATTTCATATTCCATGAATATTGTAGATATTTGACAGTAACACTATTTATATTTCTAATTTTTTATTTAGTTTAATAGTTAACTTATTTCCTTTAGAAATTCACATTTATACTTATGTGATCTAAGTAAACTTGTGTATGTGTGCAAAGTAGTTTCTATTTATCTCAATTATTATGTATTTGATGTTAATTGACTAAATGATGCATGAAAAAAGATTTAAATCCTTAAAAATCTTTGAATTCCTTGGGTTTTTTGATTTGCCGAGTCTGATTCCAAGCCTGAACACAACTTGTCGAGTCCAAGTCTTGTAACTATATTTTTAACAAAATAGACTAGAAGTTTTTTAATCTTCGGCATATCAACCAAACACCTCTTATAACACTTTTGGAATAAGGATATATCTAAGCCATGTATAATTAGGGATCCAATCTTTTAAATTCATTTAGGGGTTAAACCTGGTCCAAATGCACCTCCAAGGATTTGAACCTCGATGGATGGCCTTTTGTACCACTTACCATCATTCTCACCAATTATGTTCAACCAATTGAACTACAATCCTTTGAATTTGTATTGTGTACTTTTAACAAAATAGAACATACTCTTCGTCATATCAAAAAAATCTCATGGGATAGTGGACCCTACAATTTTATCTTTTTGAAGTGTTGTTCTTCTTCAATTCAATTTAATAATGAACTTCCTCATTTTCTCGTAAACTCCTTGTTAAATAGATCTTGTAACAAAGGTACCACTAAATCACTTGACCCAAATGTCATTATAAGCTTTATGTTCTAAACTATTTTTATTTATTTATTTTTGTTTCTACCATCCCAGTTGTGCATAAGGCACAAACTCTCTCTTTCCATACCTATTTTTGTCTTTTTTGTCCACTTATTTCACACTAAGGACCATGTGAATTAGTCTTTAATTGAGCTATGAAAATTATCACTTAAGGGATATTGGCCCCTAGATAGACCTTATGATGATAATTGGAAGTGTGGTTAAGTTTCTAAAGGTTATAATTCTTTGTTTTTCCTATCATTTGTTTCTCACATAAAATTGTGAAACTTATCTACAACAAATGCTCTTGCTTCTTTCCTAAAATCAGGACATATATTCAAGTGAATTTTATTTTCGCTCACCCACTTCTTGGTTTGCTTCATCCATGACTTATTTGTCTCCTACATATAATCAATAGGAAAAATTAAAAAAAATCAAGGAATATATTTCCTATCATATTGGATAGAGTAATCTTTTTTTTTTGGATTAGAGCTATGGATAAAATAGAAAAGAAGGATTTTAATGTTCATGAGAGGATTACTTTATGAGACAACTAACATATCTTTTTGTAATCATTGTCTTCTAAGATACATCTTAATGATGATTTTTCTTTACCATTTCCTCTTTATATGAATCTTATAGATAGATTGATGCTACTTAATTTGTATACCTGACTTGAATGTTATTGTACGCCATGCATCCAAGATATGATATTTTTCTTGATTAATGCAATAACATTTCCTCTTGTCCCTCTAAGGGTCTAAAAATGCTTCATGGATATAAAGGTATGCAATTTACTTAAAAATAGGTTTAGAATTTGATACTTAGAATAAGTTAACAACTGTGAACTATTTATTTTACCAAATTATTATAATTACATTTATTAAATTTCTCCCTTTTTACTAGGAGATTTAAGAGCATTTATTCTATAAAGAATTAAAAAAACTTATTCTAGAAAATTTATTCATGACTTAAACATGATTCCATTTTTAATGGCATCATAGTCAACAATAATTCTTGTTTGCTCTTCTTGAACTAAACAATTGGACTAATAAATCAACAATCAGTTTTAAAATTTGAAACACAATTCAATTAAATGTTAAAAGGTTGATGGTTCAATAGGTAACTTTCATACAATGCTTGTGGCTATTGAGAAAAAGTATATATGTGATATGATTTAGGAGGTAATATATTGTTCTATATCAAACTCGCCTCAAACTTATTATCAGCACACATTTGAAATAGAAATGTAAATCAACGATAAAGAATATTAAACAAGAGTTCATAACACAACTTACCTTGGGAAAACCTTTAAAAATAAAACTAGCATCAAAATTATGTCACTCACTATATTATTAGCAAAATAGGATTATAATACAATGAACAAGTTAATTTTAGCATCCCCGCTTCATGTTTCAATTCTAACATTCCAGCAGCACTCTCTTACCAAAAATAACTCTATGTCAAATTGTTTTCACAAATATTTTATTATAGAATTGAAAGATACATAAAACTAAATATTGTATTACCAAAACCATTCCAAGCTTGTCAAACAATGAGCCTTTGTATGCCCTATGAAACCTTCACCCATCCAAGGTGAGCATTCACATACTAAGGCCAAATAGGTCCACGTAGAGAATATCACCAACTTGTGACTTTGTATTCCATCTCAAAGTGGTCATCTTTTTTTTCTTCATGCACTCCCTTCTTTAGTTGCATTTTCTAATGTTGCATATGACAACTACATATGAGAATAGTTTAAATTTTTAAGTGTAGTATCCCACACTTAATCGTCGGCATTAAAAAAAACTTATTCTAGAAAATTTATTCATGACTTAAACATGATTCCATTTTTAATGGCATCATAGTCAACAATAATTCTTGTTTGCTCTTCTTGAACTAAACAAATGTACTAATAAATCAACAATCACTTTTAAAATTTGAAACACAATTCAATTAAATGTTAAAAGGTTGATGGTTCAATAGGTAACTTTCATACAATGCTTGTGGATATTGAGAAAAAGTATATATGTGATATGATTTAGGAGGTAATATATTGTTCTATATCAAACTTACCTCAAACTTATTATCACCACACATTTGAAATAGAAATGTAAATCAATGATAAAGAATATTAAACAAGAGTTCATAACACAACTTACCTTGGGAAAACCTTTAAAAATAAAACTAGCATCAAAATTATGTCACTCACTATATTATTAGCAAAATAGGATTATAATACAATGAACAAGTTAATTTTAGCATCCCCGCTTCATGTTTCAATTCTAACATTTCAGTAGCACTCTCTTACCAAAAATAACTCTATGTCAAATTGTTTTCCCAAATATTTTATTATAGAATTGAAAGATACATAAAACTAAATATTGTATTACCAAAACCATTCCAAGCTTGCCAAACAATGAGCCTTCATAAGCCCTATGAAACCTTCACCCATCCAAGGTAAGCATTCACATACTAAGGCCAAATAGGTCCACGTAGAGAATATCACCAACTTATGACTTTGTATTCCATCTCAAAGTGGTCATCTTTTTTT
Organism: Thuja plicata; assembly: GCA_018584345.1. Lineage (NCBI taxonomy): Eukaryota > Viridiplantae > Streptophyta > Pinopsida > Cupressales > Cupressaceae > Thuja > Thuja plicata. Next base: position 1,203,135 of record MU227213.1, read on the forward strand.
TCTTCATGCACTCCCTTCTTTAGTTGCATTTTCTAATGTTGCATATGACAACTACATATGAGAATAGTTTAAACTTTTAAGTGTAGTATCCCACACTTAATCGTCAGCATTAAAAGATTGTTTTGTGCAGTATACAACACCATCCCAATAATCCCTCACTTGTTTTATTCGTTGCATAAGGGGCCACAACAATGATCAAATCACAAGTTAATAGTTTAGGGAAAAATTTAGTAAAGCCTTCCTATTTTGTGTGCCAACTAGCTTAGTTAGAGAGTTTATAATATCAACAATAGTATTTACTTTTTTAATAATACTTACTATCATTTACCATGTCACAAACAAGGCAATATTAGACATCTATTTGTTTGGTTTTAGCATAGGAAAAAATAGATTTTTTTCGCTATTATATATATTTCTCAATGATATATGAATAATATAATAAATGAGTATAATCTATGTAACCAAACAACCATCTTGCAAGCATGTATTGTTATATATTTAGCATTCGTAGTTGAAAGAGTGATAAGTAATTGTCTCTTTTACCCATATAACTCATAACCCCACCAAACACGATGAAGATGTAACCACGTGTGGGCCTTCTATTATCCACATGACCTACCCAATATGTATATACAAACCCTTGTAAGCTAACATCTTATTGTGAAGTCTCACGTTGCAGCCAAAAAAATTAATTTTCACAAAGATAACTAAAGATCGTTTTTACTATTATCTAGTATATTTTTACTTGGGTTAGACTTGAACCCACTCAAAACTTCACTTGTTTACACAACATCTAGTCTTTTACATAACATGGCATACATGATCCTTGTCATTGAATTAACATACAAACACATGTGTTATGTCTTCTATGTACGCTAGAGTCACATGCCATTGCTCCATAGACAACTTAATATTGATAAGAAAAGGAACTTTAATAGCTTTACAATCTTGAATATTAATTGTTTTGCAATGTAGAATATACATAGTTTCTTTTATTAATCCAAGTCTTTATGCTAACATTGTCTCTCTTTATTTCCATTCCCTAAATCGACACTCATATCCCTAAGGCTTTTATACAAAATTGAAAAGAAAGTTGGGTTTTCATTTGTTTATCAAATCTTAATTGTTTTCAATAAGCAAAGTGTCATCCACATGCAAAATAATGATAACAAAGTGATCACCTCTATGTTTGTAGAAAGCATTAAATGATTAGAATTTTCCACAAACAATTCCAAATTTTAAATTATACGTCTATTTTTTATATCATGTTCTAAAGAAATATTTCAAAACATAAAGATACATTTTCAACTCGAGAATCAAATTTTCCTTACCCTTCTCTATAAAACACTTCTATTGAACCATGTAGATATCCTCCTCTAATTCCCCATTAAAAGTAATGTATCATGGGAATCTAATTAAATTATACTTGAAAATAAGAGAAAATATTTCACTAAACTATGTCCCCTTAATTTGAGAATACCCATTCAACATCAACCCTGATTAATACTTTGTCATTTTCCCTTTGAGCTAAATTTTATCAAGAGATTCAATCTCTTTGTTCATAACCCTTTTCCAAGAGTTTCTCTCCCTTGATGGCAAAGCCTTGTGCACAATTTTGGGGTTATTATTAGTGATAAATAAAACAAAAATGTATTAGAAATTGGTGGGAAAATACCTTTTTTTAAATCTCTATCTTGTCAATCTTATCAAGGTGAAAAATGGAAATAATTAACTTATGAATTCTCATTTGCATTATCTTTTAAATCTCCCCTTCTCTTCTTTGTCCAACATCCTCAAACTTGTTTATTTGTAAGTATTAGTTTTAAAACTTGTTTATTTGTAAGTATTAGTTTTATTCTTTTGCATTAAATTGTAGCTCAACTTTCTTATCATCTCTCTCTTCAATTTCCATTAGTTGTAAAAACATTAGAATAACTTGAACAATTTCGCTAAAAATTAGATACCTATCATAGCAAAAACAATTCAAAGAAATAAAATTGCAAGGCTTTTATATTTTTATTTTTTACTACATTCCATAAAAGTACTTTTCACTCTATTTTCCAACTTGATTCTTTTCTCCTCAAGTACATGGACATGTGCATCACAATCAAAGATTGTTAAATGACCAACTAAAAGTTCCTTACCATTTCAAACCTCATGTGAATCCTTCAAAATAATTATTGAATTTAAAACCTAAAGAATGTGAATGAGGATGCAACTGAGATTGAATAAATAAACTTATGTTTTTGTTTTTTATTAAAAAAGCAGCCAAGACAAGGGGGCTGATCCAAATAAACTTATGTTATGATTGAGTGTTAATGTGATATTTTTTTAACAATTGACTATTAAAATAATCTAGGAAGATGTTCTTATATATAAGAATTACACACATAAAATTTAGGTATTTGACATGCAAGTTGACGGGTAGTAGTCATATTCCTATAAGATCAACATATGAAGCAATAAATTTTGAATCATAAAGTAGTGAAGTAGATTATGGATTGCTCTATCTAGGGTCAGCCATGTGAATGACCTAATCTAGAGAGACATAAATCTTAAGAAATAAAACATTCATATTTTGAATTGATCGATTTAGAACTAAGGTAGTTAATGTACCAAAAGAAATAAATCAAGTATTAAAACCATGTAATAACAACATCAATGTAAAAACATAAAATGCAAGATGCAAGAGTGTAAGATGTGCATGTTTGTACCTAAATAAGAAAACACAAAGTATTGAGAAAGTGAATAAGTGTGAAGAATTTAGAAATGGATTTCTAAGCGTCCACGAAGAAATCAAAAGTTATGGGAATGACAAGTCCATAATACTCATACTTGTTTAACTGTTGTGTTGGACACTATGATGGACTCTGTTAGTTTTTTTATTGATCTTATGATGGGTATTACTACTATTCTAGTTTTCATGCAGTACACCAATTATAGTTTAGTCGCTTTATCTCTGTTTCTTTTTCGGGTTTTTGATAGTGATGAGAGGGTGCCTGCTAATGTTTATCCCTAGTTGATTAAAGTTTTGATCATGCTTAACTGTTGATTTTGTTTTCGTGTTGGCAATGTTATTATGTTGTTAGTTTGGTTATGTTGTTGATCGCCCTTGTGGTTGGTTTGTAAAGGGACATCACCCTCATTTGTTGCATTACTTTATCAAAAATTATACGAAAAAAATGTTTATGCACTTTTAAATATTTAAACACATTTTTTGTAAGAAGGCTTTAATATCAAACCCACAAAATCATTTTGCTAATGTTTGTTTCACGGAATTCGTGTATGCTGGAATAGCTAATTCTGGAATTCAAATTCATTCTGGAATTCTGCTATTCTGAAATAAATTCTAGATATGGGCTTGTCCTGTTTGGTTCACCTGGAAGATGACTGAGAAGATGCAAATTTTGCGTTTGGTTCCACAAAACTGGAATTGGAATTGGAATTTTGTTTTTGCACACATACACATATATACACACGTGTGTATACACACACACACACATGTGTGTGTGTATGTTTAAATGTGTCATATATACACACATGTGTATATATACACATACACATGTGTGTATATACACAATACACACACATATATGTATGTATATACACATGTATACAAATATATACACATGTATATATATACACGCATACACACATATACACATATATACACATACACACATATACACACATGTGTATATGTGTGTGTGTATATATCTATATATATGTATACATGTGTATATATGCACTTGTGTGTATATATACATACAAGTATATATACTATATATATGCATGTGTATATATATACATATGTGTATATATACACATACATGTATGTATATACACATATACACATGTGTGTGTATATACACACATACACACATGTATGTGTATATATGTGTGTATATACACTCATGTGTATATATACATACATGTATATATACTATATATACATGTGTGTGTATACACTCATGTGTGTATATATACTCATGTGTATATATACACACACATGTATATATATACATCCTTATAGCAATATAATATTGACACAAAAATGGGATTAAATTTTCCTTCCCAAAATAATACTCTCAATTCCAATTTCACTTTTCAATTCCAATTCCAGGGTCTGAGGTGGAATTGTGGAATGCTCAAAATGGCCCAAAATTAGAATTCTCAAAAACTTATTCCAATTTTTTATTTTGGAAATAAACACTGAATTGAACAATTCCGGAATTCAGAAATGCCAATTCCTGGTCAATTCCGCGAAACAAATGAGCCATAAGGGAATGTGAGTCCTAGATTGAAACATCTCCATCTAAGAGTCAAAGAACAAGGAATCTTCATTCTATCAACAACATTCAAAAGACAATCTAAACCTCATCCCTTATAGTGTGAAGACCTTGCACACAATAAGATTTGAACCCTACTAAACTCATTTAAGTCATTCAACCTCATCAATTTGATTATTAAAAATAGTACTAACAACTACATATACTTTAAACTATATTAATAATTTATTAATATAAATCATATCCAATAAGAACCTTACATTCATATATTACAAATAATATGTAAAATTAGTGAAAAAACAATCTCCTAATGAAAATTTTATATAAACTATCTTAACGAGGACAATTATAAATAAAATAAAATAAAATAAATGTACATGGAAATTGTCTAAATCATACAAATCATACATTGCACATATTATATCTCATATTACATTAGGTTAGGTTAAGGACAAAGATTCCCCTATTATTTTATTATATCTCATCCAAAGTGTTTACGTAGTCCAAGGTTTGAATCGCCACACGTCGATAACTCAGTTTAATTTGGGAAAAAACAGAAAAATGTCAAAAGCTCTCGTCACTCACGTCTTCTGCATGTAAACATTTTTTATTGATTTGGGAATGAAACCAAATGCATGGGTCGAGGCAACACATTTTTTTTTTGATATTATACTTCGAAATACAGTTTGCAAGTATCTTATTTAATATTCAAACTTAATTATTTCCGAGAAGGAAATATATAAAACTTCAATGGAACAAAAATAATGTGAAATTAGGTCTTACGTTACGTGGGAAGCTCTAACTTTAGTAATTGGCATTACATGGCAGTCTAGGGTTTTTTTTTCCAAACCTGCCTTATTTAAATATGAGCTTGAATTAAGCGGAATAAAACATCCCTCCATAAAATATGGGGGCTCATATGTGTTATAAAATAATTAACAATATTTTTATTAGATAATTAAGTTGAATTTGAATTAATATTATTTTTATAGAAAATTTAATATTAAATTGATAAAGAAGAATAGACGTTTTTAGTTTAGTAAATGATGAAGAGTATTCTATTGTGTCAAGATTTTTGTTTCTGGATTTGACTCTATATGTTTTTTTTGTTGTCAACAGTTTGGATCAAACTTTATGATCCATCATCAAGGCAGATAAGAATAGAAGAGAAATGGTAGATTGTTAGCACACCAAATACAATAAATAGGAGTGAAAGAGGTTCAAGAAAAAAAGAAAAAAAAAAAGCACACAAATCTAGAAGTTAGAAGAAGCTAGAAGAGAAGAGAAGAGTGAGGAGTGGTAAGGGTGAGAGGATATAAATTGAAGGGAGTAAAGAACCCAACCAAGAATAGAGAAAAGAAGCTTGCTTGGGGCCCCGAACTAAAAAGGTAAATTATTGATTGCTTCAGGCTATCAAGAGCTAGATAGTCAAATCCATGGGAAATCTAGTATTCCTTGGTTGAAAGAGATGTTGAGCAACTTTTATTGGCTCAAATGCAATTTCTTCATGTTGCTAGTTGTTCAAAATAGGTGCCTTATCCAAGCTAATTTGAGAAAGAGAGGATTTTAGGGTCCTTCTACGTGTGTTTTGTGCAATAGCACTGAGGAGTGTTTTGCACATATTTTATTTCTTATGCCCCTTCTCTGAGGAAATTTGTCATTGTTGGTGGGGGAGTTGGAATAACACATGTTGTCATTTCTCCTCCTTGGTTGAGTTATGGGGTCTATTAGGGACCCCCCCCCCCCCAGCTTCAACTCATTTTCTTCACATCACATAGAATATAGGCCCTTATTTTATTCTTTGGAAAATTTGGTTGGGAAGGAACATGTAAGGACTTTTTAGGATAAGAAAAAGATGAGTCATCGATTATGGGTACAAATTATTAGCGGCCTACCAGAAACCTTGATAACAAAATGTGATTTGTTTCCTTGTGTGGATCCGAGTGACTTGGTTATCTTTCATAGAACAAGTTGGAGGGTTGTAGAGTGAGACATCCATCTTCCAAATGGATTGACATGCTAACAGCCACGAGGGCTTCACTGATGTTGCAATACACATCACATGTGTTCGTATTAGGGGGTTTGAAATGGGCAAAAAATAGGGCAATACATAGCCTATATTGGGGGCGTGGGGTGGAGTGGGGGATTAAGAGGGTTTTTAGAGAAAAATAAGTGTGTGGGGTATTGGGTGGGTATTAGATGGGGGTGACAAAAAAGGATTTTGGGGCATTATTTTTGGAAAATAGGGGTATTCTTTAGTATGCCATAAATGCACGTGATATGACCCAAATTCACTAAGTGAAGCCCCTGTACCAAGAGCAAGATCTATTAGGATGGTTGTTGGATTCCCCCTCCTCATGATGTTTTAAAGATAAATATCGATGACTCTTCTAGAGGTAATCTTGGGCATGCTCATATTGGTGGATTTAGTAGAGATAATTATGGGGTTGTCCACTTCTTCTTTTCTGTTTATAAAGGTCGCCATATAACAACTTTATATAAACTCTTTCTATCATTTATGCTTTAGAGAGATGTTGTGCCCTTGGATGACAAAAGATCATCTGGGAATCTGACTCGTATGTAGTGGTTGATATGTTGAATAAGTGACAGATGGAGGAAAAAAGCTAGCAATTGGCCTTGGTGGTCAATCTGATCATGACTTTGCATATCTTTTGACTTTGTTACCTTTTGTCACATTCCTCAAGAATGACATAGGATAGCAAATTGTTTGGCACAAAGGGCTTCTGAGAAGATGGGGATGTGGAATATAAAGGATTGGAGACACTTGTCTAAAAAATACTCTCAATTTTTGGAAGAGATACTTATGGAGGACATGAGAGATTATTTGGGTATCTTGGGAGAGACTTGATTGGTTGTTTATTTTCTCTTGGTTGTTTGGCTTGTTGTTGAGCTTGTTGGCTCTAGTTGCTTTGTAATGTTCTTTGTTAATTAATTAATTTGTATTGCTCTCTCTCTCTCTTTTCAATGTGGACTAAGCAACTCACTAATCTCTTAAAATAATTAATTAGCAATGGAGAAAATATTAATAAATAGAATTGAAGATGTGTTATATTGATTTACTAAATGGGTCTTATAAAACCACTAAAGAATTAAATAAAAACAAAAAAAATATTACATTTGTAGAGTAATCGTATAAAGATGGCTTGTAACTAAAAGGGCTTAAATGCTTTAGAATTTCCCCCAAAATAAATATAGATCAACACTTTACAAAGAGAATGTGAACTTCTATATAAATACAATTTTGGCACATGATTGTCGAAGATTGTGATTTAATGATTATGGGCATCCTCCGCAAATATAAATTGGTCATATCTTCCCTTCCATAGTTTCATGCCTTAGTTGCAAATGGGTCAACTTTTTCACTATAAGCATTGGTCTTGTTTGAACACCAACTGTAAAAATTGACAATGTATCGTCCCACAATATTGAAGATTTAAATAGAAATGAAAATTGTATTACATTCATAGAGTAATGATATAAAGATTGTCTATAACTAAAAGGGATTCAATGTTTTAGAATTTCCCCCAAAATATATAGAGATCAACACTTTACAAAGAAAATGGGAACTTCTATATAGAAATAATTTTTGCACGTGATTGTTGAAGATTGTGATTTAATGATTATGGGCACCCTCCACAAATATAAATTGGTCATATCTTCACTTCCATAGTTTCATGCCTTGGTTGCAAATGGGTCCATTTTTCACTATAATCATTGGTCTTGTTTATTTTTGGGCAAGTTCCAAAATATTGAGGCTTTTCTAGGTCCTATTGTAGACCATTTATATACCATTTTTCTACAAATTTAATAATAATTTTATTTCTATTTAAATTTTAATGACTTTGTAAAACTCATTACTAAATCAATATATGACAACTTCAATTCCATTTATGCATACTATTTCCATTATTATTTGATTGTTTCAGGGGACTTATGGAGTTCGACCAATGTAGTCAAGGATGGAGGGTTCAAGATGGATTAGCCTTGCAGCGAAATCCAACACAATATTTGACACAAGACAAAAATATGAAACTTCACTATTGAAATAGATGACATACATGCTCGAAGGCCTTTCTATACACAGGTCACATTTGACCCCATTGGCCCCACATGTAAGTACACAAACCACCATAAGATCATTGCAAATGAAATTGCAAAAAATAAGTTTTTGATCTTAACTCCTTAACTCCCAACCTCCTCACTACTAAAACATAATTTTCAATGAACTTAAAAGATGATTAAATACTACCTCCAAGCATCAAGAGCAATCTATGTTAGCTTCGGCTAGGTTCCAAGCCCCATTTCTAGTGGAACATGTGACTCAACTCAAGGATGATAAAGAAACCTCAAAACACAATGCAGAGGGCTGCAAATCCATACGAGGGTTGCCTTGCCCCATAACTATTATGTCATGTGTCATGCAATCTCCACAAGGTACAAAAGGGTTATAATTGTTATCTCCCATAGGTCGAGGTTTTGGTTATTAAACATGGTAAACTTCTATTGAAGAGATATTTCAAATGATAAGTCTCCAGCTACTGCTCCTTGGTATGTTGTGGTAGAATTCCCATGTTGTCCCCATTCCAAATCAAAGAGGAAAATTATTTGATATGGTATGATACAGTCAATTTCTTTAGGAGCTCTTGCTTCAGACCCTTAGGGCTATTTGAAAATGTTCCTTACATGTTGCAGGTTTCATAAGTGATCCAAGCCACTCCAATTTATTCTTAGATATCCATGATGTGTCTTCTACTATCTTAAATCTCCACTTGTCTAGATATTCCTTGTATTTTTTATTCCAAGTGTTGCATTTAGTCTAGCTATCCTCTTCTCTATATTCTCTAGTTGTCGTTGTGGTATCTAGTCCTAAAGTGAGGTTTCTATATTATTCCAACCAACAAGTGGTAAAACCACTTATTAAAAACTTAGGCCTACCCCCAAGAATAGCCTCTTCCAGGGGCTTCTTAAAGTTGGCATAAATCAACTAGCCAATTTGGGCACCCCTTGAGAAATATAGGAGTCTTTTTCATAAATGTTTGTCGTAGGAATTAATAATGTCTATCATAACTATCATACATGAACTCACAACCCCTGAAAAATATTCTAGAACCTCAAATTAGGAGATTCAAAAAGAGAATGCCTAGCTATTTTGTCCTTTTCTCAGAGGGAAAATAGTAGAATTAACTTTGCCTTTACATGGTCTCTTTTATTAGCATTGATAAAATGTATTAACCTCTAATGGGTAAATTACAATGAAAATAGGAAATAATAATAAAGGATTTACAAGTTTGATGGAAACTAAATCTCAATATTATCACACTTGACTTAATACACTATAAGTTACCCCATAGGGATACATAATACAAAGTACAGTGATCAAGGCTCATGGCATTCATGAGCTAGGAGAACTTATCCGTGGTCATGGGATTCATGAGAGAATCTACAACCTTATCAAAAGTGTCAACTTTTTCAATCAAGACCTATCCACTCTCAATCACCTCTCATACAATACGATACTGAATGTCAATATTTTTAGTACCAACATGATACATAAGATTTTTGCCCAAACATATGGCATTATGATTCTCACATCCAATCCTTGTTATTTTACTATTAAAACCAATAACATTACCAATTTTGTGTAACCAAACCACCTCCTTAGAGGCATATGTAGCATACATATACTTTGCTTTACTGGTGAAAAATGTAACTGTAGGTTTTCTTTTACTCATCCAACTCATTGCACCTCCAAACAAAGTAAATATGTGGCCACTAGTGGACCTTTGACTATCTAGGTCACCTACTCAATCCACATAAACAAAACCCTATACATCCAATGACTTATCTTCATCATCAATATCATGATAAGACAAATAATAATCAAAAGTACCTTGCAAGTACCTTAATACTCTTTTAACAAAAGTCCAATGCTCTTTACATGGGTTAGACATAAATCTTCTTAGAACTCCCACCTCTTGGGATATATCTCATCTAGTACAACTCATTGTATACATTAAACTATAAACAACACTACCATAAGGATTATTACACATTTCTTCAATATCATCATCAGAACTAGGGCACGTGTCTAAACTTAACTTAGTGCCAACTAGAAATAGAATTCTTATTGATTTACGCTAATGCATTTTTAATCTCTGCGAAATGGTATCAACATACTTATTCTGAATTGACCAAATATTTTTATGAGCCTGATCCCTATTAATTTCCATTCCAATAATACCAAATGTGCTAGAAATCTTAGATTTGAGCTCTCTAATCAAAACCTTGTTCTTTCTAATAAACAACACGTCATCAACATACAAGGCAATAACCAGTATTTGATCGTTAATAACCTTAATATTGACACAATGGTCCTATTTTCTCTAATATAATCTAACTTTAAATCAAAAAATTAAACTTCCCATACCACATATTTGGTAACTATTTCAAACTATGCAACAATTTATTTCCATTTCACAACAAAATCGTCAAACTATCCTATATAAATCTCTTCTTCGAGATTCTTGTGTAAAAAAGCAATTTCAAAATCCATTTGTTCAATCTCAGAATCATAAGTAGTACCAATATATGATAGGCATCTAATAAAGGTTAACCTAACAATGATAGATTATATTTCACTAAAATTAAATCCCTCTCTCTTGCACTAGACCTTGGCCACCAATTTGGCCATGTACCGCTTTGAACGACTATCCACAAAAAATTTCTCATTAAATACACACCTGCATCTAGTGGGTTTTCTTCATTTGGGAAAAATAACAAGATTAGAGATCTCACAACTATCCAAGACTCACTTTCCTCATGAGAAATTGCTTCCTTAAAAGATACCAGTTCATCATCGGTACTTAGTAAAGTGAATCTACAAGGGGCATCTAGTGGACTATACCTGTCAACTAGATTGCATTGCCTTGTAGCCCTTCTCAAAGGAAAAGTAGAGAGTACTCCCTCATGCTATTAATTATGGTCAACTTCTTATGTCACAACTGAATCTTTTTAACTTTCAATTGAGCTCTCTTCTTATTCTACATCTTCTTACCGATCTCTTTGTTCCTCTAAATGTGCATATAATTGTTTAGTTTCAATATGCACTATCTTTGACATTTCCTTTGGTTGTTCTTCACCTTTCCCTGAAAATCACATCTTAAGAAAAATATTATTTTATGGGTTAGACGATTCCAAAGATCATAACTTTTTAAATTCTCACCATATCATACGAACATGCAATATTGAGCTTCAAGATCCAATTTAGAGCACGTCTCTTGAGTAAATTGAACAAAAACTTCAATACCAAAGACTAGTAATTGTGAAACTGGGGGATTTCTACCTAATTTTTCAATGGTTCCAACTAATTTCCCAATAATTCTTGAATTATTCAAGTTCAATGCTCAAATTCTTGGATCAATGGCCAATGAACAAGATTCAATCAAAAGATTGATGTCTTCTATGCTTTTGGCTCTATATGATTGAGGTGGTTTTCCCTCATAACACCTTATGATCTAAAACATTTTACTATTCATATATTGTGTTTAAGTAGACGGTTCTCAATGAAAATATACCAAGGAAAGCATTTTTTAACCTTAAATTGGCTTCATTCTTGGTAATCCAAAAATCACTTGGAAATTGAGAACAAATTCCTAATCTAAATATATTCCTAAGAACATGGAAATAAAAATGATGTTAATGTTTTGATGTTGTTTCTAAATTATCTTAAGACTACTTGTGAGGTTGGTGCCTACCTTAGGGCATGGATTTCAAATACAAAGATAAAATATACCTTCTTATCAATATAAATCAAAAGCAATGAAATTAGTTCATTAATATCTTACATTAGTGGTTCTCTCTTGTAAATTTAATAAAATTATACTTTTAATTCATAACATACACACAGTCCACAATGAAATGTTTAAAGAATGTATTTCTTTCCTTGAAAGAAAGAAATAAACACAACCCACATCACATAAATACTACAAAGGTGAATCTAAAATATCCTTGATATTTATATTCATATGAAATTCTCTATACATTCAATGGAGACAATTCTATAAGAATTTTATTGTCTTTGCAAAATTGACCTGATATAGATACTTCGATTTTAAAATTTGCATTGCAAAATTCCTCTATGAATCTATTCTAAGCAATACTTTATGCCACCTTCCCAAAACACGAGTTTAGAACCCTTATTAATAGTCTTGAAATCACTTTTATAAAATATGGTAGTGATAAATATTGGGACATATGCATGTGTCACTTTCCTATTTGATAAATACCTAAAATAGAAGAATATGGCATAAGGCATCTTTGATGACACAAAATACAAAAAAACCTTTACACCCCTAGAGAGAAAGCTGGAACTCAATGACACAAACTTTTATGAAGATGTTGCAACCCTCACATTGATTGTAGTTGAAAAAATATAGGTACAACTACTAGAAATAGAAGAAACATCAAGTAATTGTTGAAATAAGATAATCAAGGCACTGAATTTTGATGATACATTTGTTAGAGATCTAAATTTTTTGCAAAATTTAGAGTCCTATATAGTGATAAAGCTCTAAAAATGGCATCCTAAACTCCATGCCCAATAATTGATGACATGATGGAGTATATGAAACGGGATACAAAAATATATTACTTTTTAATTAAAAGTTGAGGGATTGAGGAAGGAAGCTCTGTGATAGGAACAATCAAAATTTTGTAAGCGAAGGTTTCATAGATGTTGAAATTTTGACCTGCTGCAAAGATGATGTTGACAGAGAATGAAAATGATCAAAAATTGAAAATCTAAAATAGACCCAGTTTGGAAAATCAAACTTCCTATCTCTAATAAAAATCTTATGTTCATACAATTTGTTTTGGATTTTCGGCCAAAGCCAAATCCGAAAGATAGGTAATTATTAGTTAGTTTGTTGATTAGTTTTTTTTAAAAGAAGTTTTTTTATTTTAAAATAGGGTGGTGTCTTTTCACCCTAAAGGGGTGTGAAACCCATTGATCCAGATATATATGTGGTGTAAAATGTAAATAAAAGAGAAGGGAGAAACACATTGTATAATAGAATTTGATCACAATCGCAACATGAATTTTAATGTACTATTTTTTCAACATTAATAAAGAGATAAGTGCTTTTTCTTTCACTTATGGTAATAGTTTTTAATTCTTTTCAGTTAGTCTCTCAGATAAATCTATTTAGATAGATTGTTTCATTGTGTTTAATTCTTGTTTTATTTATAATTTGAAATATATATACAGTTTGATCATCAGTTGAAAGGTGTGGTTGACAAACTTTCCTCTGTTCCATTGGTCTCTCAAAGACAGAGTTAAATTCAGTAGAACTAACTGTATAATCTAGTTTCAATTATAATTCATGTAGAATCCATTGAAATGATGGTCTTGTTATATACAAGTTATTAAAACTGTCTCTAAGGTGTATGTAGGATTGATATAGAATTGATATTGCCCAAGTAGGAGCAATGCACTGATCTTATCAATAATTGGAATATAGTCATTCAGTTCATTATTCAAAGTTTGTGATATTTTATTCCTTTGATCTATTTAATTTTATATACCTTTTGTCAAACATTTACTATTAATCAAAACATTTCATTTTTTGCAGCATTCAATATACAATAGATTGAGATACTTACAATTTTATTCCTCTCAAGTTTACTTGTCACCTTGAGAGAATCCACAAGTTTTATATTCAGGTATCTGCTATAAAAAGCCTTTGAATCAATAGATTTGGTTAAGGTACATGCCTGCCAGCCTTGGCTTTGTAGATTCAAAATTGCATAAGTTCAAACCTCCATTTGGTTGAACTTGTTAGTTGGCCAAAATAATTGGGTTTCCCAGCATTGGATTGGCAAGTCCACAGGAAATCCAAAACATCATTTTTGGGCACCAACAAGATTAAAATCAAAATTGCACACATTTCATTATCTTTGTGCAACCATGAGCACTCATGATCATTGACCTTCCATTTCAACTACAAACACTCGACACCCCTTCCTATTACTTTGTTTTAGTTGCGTGCCAAAGATTTGTCACACTTTGACTTCATGTTGAGTCCCTTGAAGAAACACATTGTTTCCAAGGTCATCCAAACACTCCGCGGTCCTGGAAAAATAATAAACTTTGGCCTTGTATTACCACAACCAATTCATTCCTAAAATAAAATCATATGAAACCACAGGTGCTACATACAAATTGACCTTGATTGTGAACTTTGGAAGTTCAAACCTAACTTTAAACAAACACTTATCTACCCAAGCTCTCGTCTTATTGGCATATTCTAGTAACCAATAATTGGCCATGAAACTAGCTCTTTTAGGAAATATAATCAATATTTTTAGAGATATAAAGTATTATGTGGTAGCAATGTCAATTAAGATAGTTATGGACTTTCCATAAAGTATACATGGTGTCTCAATTGATGTGATCTAGTATTATTCTTGCTTATTGTACAAGAGAAAATAGGGATCACCTAATAGGATCTAATCTCTCTCTAATTTCATCAGGTACATTATAATACAGGGCCTCGCTAAGTCAAATCAAACCAACACTACAAGAAAAAGATGGAGTGATTCTAACATCGGATTCGGGTCTTATGAGCTTCTATTCTTTTTGTTGCTTGAAAAGTAAGAGAAGATAAATTAAAGTTACTTAAATCTAGAATAAAAATGTTAAAGAGAGGATGAGAATAAAATGTGTGCACCTGGAAATGAAATAGAGAGGATGTTGTTCTATTGTTGTTTTTCTGACTCTTGGAGTCCCGAAAACACATGTACTTCTAGATCTGGGATCTCTAACATGTTTATAGCCTATCCTAAAAATTTGAGAATTTTTCCAAGGGTATAGAATGATTGAAACATTCTGTACCTAGGTGCAAAATGTTTGGAACATTTTGTACAAGGTATTTTCACCTAAATTTTAGCAGAGATCAGTGTCGAGGTGTGTGGAGTTTAGATTTGAAAACATAACTTCTTGTCTTTTACCTGTACACAGAGAAAAATGGGGAAGAATGTTGAATATAGGGATCTGCCTCAGTCAAACCCCTATTTAGGAATCAACCCAGAAATATGAAAAAGTAAAGTATGCAGATATAGAGCAACGATCACATCTAATAAATAAATTTGTTCATACCTTTGCAATGTGGACGCTTCTTTCAATGTAATCAAATATGATTATACAATATATTTGACTCAACATAGAAACCAAAAGCAAATAATAAAAATATAAAACCTTGTGTCATAGATGTTTCAACTTGCCAATGTTGAAATGAGAAGAAGAGAAGAAGATATCTAGTTTGATGGCTCCTCCCTTGATGAAATCTCCTTTACTTGACCTCAAATGGATAAATAAGCCAGATCTATGGAGAAAACCACATTGGATGCTTGAAAGGAAGAATGGATGCTAGGACTGTGATAGATGAAATAAATTAAGTGATTAGAGGAAAAATATAGGAGCACACCTAGAAATAAGGGCCAACATTGATTTTAAGCAAGATATAGCTTAAAGATATAAGAAAGAGAACCCATATGAAAATTTAAATGTCCTTATAAGGTCCAATTAATAAAATGAATGCAAAATGGTCCTTAAAAAGTACACTAATAAAGTGCTTACTTTTTAGGAAATAAACTTATTATCCAAGTTTATGTTAATTTCTACTGAAAAGATTCATGTTTATTTGGTAAGGGGTTCCTTTGTTGTTGTCCATCTTGGTTCTTAGTTGAGTATCAACTTGCATAATGGTCCTCGCCACATGTAAAGTATCTATCTAGTGGCCCTCTCCTTTCTATTCTTTATTTGAAGAGTATCCTTCCTTCCTAAAGTTATTGAATCCCCTTTTATCCTTTCTAGAACCCTACCTATTCCCCTTGAATCCCTTCTTCTTAAAGGATTGTGAGGATATCATCTATTTGAATTTGTTCCTTTATTTATCTCTAAAAGCATCATCCTTATTTATTCATTTAATAAGCTCCCCAAGCTTCTTTAAAATTATCTAAGTAATTTTGGATATCAAAATGATATTCCATCTCCACCAACCATTCATCAACAACATCTCTAAATACATGACATCCAAATTTAAGTACTCACTTATGTTCTCTCTAGGTTTAATCCTAATGTCAAGGAAAGTGACAATATTTAGTGGTTAAATCCTGACCAAGGATGGGTTAAAAAATATTTTTTATGTGGCATCCAAAGGGAATACAAGCTCTTCAGGAGCGGGGAGTGTTGCTCGGGATGGGGAGGGAAACATTGTTTCTTTGGCTTCAGTCAAGCTTGAAAATAGAATGAACAATGATGCAGAAGGAATGGTAGCTCTTATGGTGGTTGGATCAACTCAAAAAAAATTATGCGAGCCTGGTACACTTGGAGGGTGACTCATAGGTAATTGTTAATGTTATCTTTAAAGGGAAGATTCATGCAAGGAAGATTGGTAAGATTGTTAATATCATTCATCTTATGCTACAATGGTTCAAAAGCTTTAAGATCACACATACTTTAAGGTAAGGTAATACTACTATGGACACTCTTTCGAAATGGGCAATGTCATTTCAAAATACAGGGTATGTCTTTGAAGATTTTAGAGAAATTAATTTATAATACTGATATTGGAATTCAATCTGGCCATGAATTTATATCTCTGACTATTAGTGCGACCTTGGCTTAACATGTTTAATGCATATTGATATACCCATGTCTATCATGCAAGGCATATATTAAAACATCTTGGATGACTAGGTAGGGGGTGGCAGGTGGAAGAGAATGATGGCTTTATATGAAATAATCGATTAATAATTCCTTGGCTCATACCAAATCTATGCCAAATTAAGGGGGTGATTGCTAATACTTGTTTACATACAAAATATTAGCAATTGTGATGAAGTGAAATGCATTAAGGATGGTAGAGATATAATGTACACTAAATTTAGAGGGAAAATGGGGGTTTCAAGGTTTATTGGTACTTACACCCATGACCTATCTATGATTTAATTGAATTGGTATGTTTGGGGATGTAGAGATGGTTATTTCCTTATTGTGCCAAAATTTTTAGGGTCTTCACATGGTTTATTTTGGTGGTGGCTGGTTTTGGGTAGTGTCAAAGAGAAATAGAAGCCAATTTCACCTTATGGACATGTTAACAAAAATTATTTTTAGGGGAGATCTCAACAAGAAGGATGGAGATTGTTTTTCCTTGGATTACAAGGAATTATGGAGAATCATTTATCTATTAATGGGGGGGGGATTATTATAATCTAATCATAGGTGTCGAGTGAATATTATTACTCTTACCCGAGTTATTGTGTTGTCATTAGTTTTGTTAAAGTCATGATAGTCAAAGGAGCTATTTGGTAAAATATAAATTATGCTAAGGCAAACATTTAGTAAAGAAAAGAATCATAGACATCAAGCACTAGATAATGACAAGCACCGAGTTGAGCAAAGAACAATTAGTCACCGAGCAGTGACAGTTACCAATCAACGTTAGTCACCGAGTCATCGAGAAAAGTTAGTAAACGAGCAGACATTATATCACCGAGAAATATCAGAGCATATTACCGAGTAATATCAGAGTTAACATGACAATTCAAATTGGATACATTGAATCTAGACGTCAAGTAGAAGAATCTTTTACAATATTCAAGGTAGAAGTTAGGTAGAATGTCAGGATTGTAAAAACATGATTGTACATGACCGCGAGGCAACTCAGCCAATGGAAGTCAAGTAAAATAAATGCATTGGTAATAAAACCAACCTTGCATCGCTTCACCTCCACCGCAAAAGAGAAGGATCTATAATAGGTTAATCGCCTTAAGATCATATAAAAATAATAGAACATGAAGATGACAAATGATGGTGAAAATTACAGAGACTGGGATAAAGGAGTTAGAATGCAAAAGTTTTAGGGTGCAGAACAAATAAGTTACCGATTGCAGAATGAGGTATTGCACTTGATGAGCATAAAGAGTCTGAACAACATCATGTTTGATGCATACTCACGAACATTTTTGTAATAGGTTTTATAGTTATTAAAAGAGTAGAAATCCCATTTAGTGGGTAGGCCCTAACAAGTCTTATTTTGTAAATCCTCTAACCGGCTACATCTCTTAGATGAGAGATTGTAAAAATACATTAACAAGGTAGACTACACAAGTATTTTTGTACTCCTAATGAGGTAAGCTATCAGAAGTAGCTAGCATTGTAGCTCTAACCGAGCAAGTTTTATACTGTAGTAGTGAAGGGTTGTGGGTGCCATCCCCATCGCATTTTTTTCCTCTAACAAAGAATTTCAGCATGACCAAAATCACGGAGTTATGTGTTATGTTTTTTTTATTTATGTTACATGTTTTATAATGTCCTTATGCATGATATTCAGATTGATGAATGGTAAAGATTAATAGGTACAAGTATTTAAGTATTGATTCACCCCTCCCCTCTCAACACTTACCTTTCCATAGATAATCCAACAATTGGTATTAGAGCTTGGACTCTTGAGACAAGGGTTTAACCACCCAAGAGTAAAGATCATGGCTATGGAAAGTTACAAGCAATCTAAGAAGGTTGAGAGTCTTGAGTTCGAGTTGGAGAATGCACAAGAAGTGATTGATGATCTCAAAAGAAAGTTAGAAAAGTCCTTGAAAGTGAGAAAGAAGTTGTATAGTGAACTGAAATCCACACAAGAGCATGTTGATACTCTTGAGACAACATCTAAAAGTAGTCTGAGTGATGAAGTTTAATCAACCATTGCATAACTCGTGGAAAAGAACAATACACTCACCAAGCAACTAAACTTAGCAAAGATAGATCAAGAAGTACAAGGGATAAGAATGAGTGAGATACTCGACTCTAAGGGTGCAGTTGGAGATGCATTGAGATTAGCTGAAGAAGACAAAAGATAGTTTGAGACAATAATATCTGAGAAAGACAATGAGATCATGAGGATAACACAAGTACACTATATCATGATCAATCAACTAGTAAGTGCTAATCTAGAGCTGACTAGGAAAGAATTTGAGAATCAAGCACTAAAGTGTGAAGTGGAAAGATTGGACAGTGAACTGAAATCTGACAAAGAAGCCAATGAAGTACTAAAGAGAAATGAGGAATCACTAAGAACATTGGACAAATAGATTAAAGATCATAAACAATTGAAAGATAAAACTAGACTTGGATTCAATAGTGAGAGCACTACTGAGAAAGGAGAGTCCTCTAATCAAGATGACAATCAAGACACTTCTAACCCACCGAAGTCAAAGAAGCCTAGTTTCTATTACTGTGGGAAACCTGGACATATTGCAAACATGTGCATAGGAAAAAGGAGTAAGTCACCGAGTTCGCCTAAGTTTTATGGATATTGCTATAAGTGTAATAAGTATGGGCACCGAGCACTTTAATGCATATCAAGAATTGTAAACAACACAAGAAATCCAAAGTTTGATGGCTATTGC
This sequence comes from Thuja plicata, assembly GCA_018584345.1. Classification (NCBI taxonomy): domain Eukaryota; kingdom Viridiplantae; phylum Streptophyta; class Pinopsida; order Cupressales; family Cupressaceae; genus Thuja; species Thuja plicata. Next base: position 1,222,910 of record MU227213.1, read on the forward strand.
AATACTTGCAAAAGTATGGTCACAAATATGATGAGTGCAGATCACAAAGGAGAAATGCCAAATGGGTACCAAACTGATAGAATACACCAAGTAACTGACATAGTACATTTATACCATGGGACTACAATACAAGGATATCATGTTTAGTATGTGGAAGATATGTACACATTACTGCAAACTGCATGTTGCTACATGGCAGGAAAAATAGAAGATCTTGGAAAAACCCTGGCATAACATGCTTCCATTGTTACAAGCTAGGTCACCTTGCCAAAGACTACAGGTACCGAGGCAAAGCTCTTACCGAGGAAGAGACATCTGAGAAATCAAAAGTGAATGTCGAAGACATGAGAGAACAAATGAGTAATACATGGAGAACAAAAACTATGGATGATGGAACATCATTCAGGAAAGTTGAAGATGCCACATCCTCTAGATCAGGTGCAACCGACTTTGCCTAATCAGCTATAAGGTATAAGCAAGAACTACAACTTTAATTTTGAAATCTTAAATCAGTTCCTAAATCTATGTGTAAATATCCATATGAGCATATTTAGATGCATTTGGATATGTCTTATAAAGTTGGTATTTCTTGTTCAATCGGTAGAAGGAACTGATATACTATTTCATATTGGTAAAGGAAAGTGAAGTTGGTAATTGGTAAAAGCAAGTCGATGCTAGCATTTATTACTAGTATTTGAGTCATTGGAAATCCTAATCAATGAAAAAGGTATAAATAGACATCTATGTCTATCATTATATACCTAACATTTCACAAGAATTGGAAGTGAATTGCAGAGACGAGTCTTTTGAGAGCATACAAATGATTGTTAAGGTAATTCTAAACCAATATGAGCACATTTGATTTTATTTAAGATATTTGTGGTGTTTCCCTAGCTGTGTTGGTGCAACTGAGTCGTAGAAGCAAACCCTAGTTTGAGAATCTGTGTTAGATAAGAAGATAGGGCCTCAAAAGCTCAAAACCCAGTTGTTATTGAGAATGTCAAGCCTATGAATCTAGATTATAAGCTACCACCTGCTAGGGAAGATGAGCTAGACATGATGGGTGCACTTTTGTCCATTCTTGATAGAGTTATTTTAATCGAGGACATTCACACTTTCATCCACTTCAAAGTTGAGGAGATTTGCAAAGCATAAATTGATTCATCTTTTCATAAGTTATGTGCAAACAAAAAGTTAAAGAACGATCACGTTCATCTGGAATCAAAGGGTTTGACACATGTCCTACATATCTCAAGGGTATTCAAGACCGAGTAGATAAGGATGGTCCTTAGCCAAGTACATGACCAATTTGTGTGGTTAGATCAACCTGTGAAGATTACAGAGGATGTGTTGGACATTGTGATAGGCTACCTAATAGGTGACAAGCCGAAATCTATCAGACAAATTGAGAAGCAAAAGTTGAGTGAATTAACAAAAGCTAAATGGGATGGAAGAGGTCTGAAGATTTCTACTGTTGAAGACCCCGAGATAAAATTTGCATGCAACATCTTGTCTTACCGAGTATTTCTATCATCCCAAGTGGATAGCGTACCTTGTGGAGCTGTTGATTTGGCTTACAAGATTGTAAAGAAAGATATGCAGATTGATATATGTGAGATTCTATTGAAGTAGCTTGAATACAATATGAATACCATAAGAAAATCTAAGAAAAACACATTGAAGTTTGACTCACTATTGGTATGCATAGATTTTTATTTTGAGAACTTCTTTCCATCTGTTGGAAATGTGACATGGAATGTTGATAAGAAAATAATTTATCAAATCAGTGAGTGTATTCATAATCTAGGAGAGAATCTCGACATTGTAATGAATGATTACTTCTCTAAGTTCCAATCTAGAATGCATCAAAAATTTAGAATTCCACCTCAATTAGTTGAGAAATATCATGATTATATTTGTTTAAAGGTAGACTCAGACTCATACATTTTCAAGGCAGTTGAGCTTAGGACCATTTGGCTACATCCTATGGGTTATGAGATGGACATAGGCATTACATCTCAACAAATTGAAACTCTCTTAGCTAAGTCTACTCACAAAAGAACCAAGAGATATGGAACATATGAAGAAATCAAGGCTAATATTAAGCAAGGTATCTTGATACCTATAATTCAAAGAAAATCTAGCAAGATGATTTCTAGTATGTCCAAGAATTTAGGATTTGATAATGAAGAAGACGAGGAAGGAACCTCCAAAGTGGAAGGAAAGAAACCACAAGAAATTAAAGCTTTACCAAGCCCCAAATCTACTAGACCATCAACAAGGTCTACAACTAAATCTAAAGAAAAGAAGAATTTTGTTGAATAGAAAGGCATGACATATGTAAGAAGCAATAACACAAACACTAAACCGAGGAGAAGGTTGAAGCTAAAACTAGATAGTGAGACAAAAATTGAAGATTTAAGCAAATGCAAAGTTATGGAAAATAAATCCCTAGTTCGACAAAGTCTAGATAGAGTGCTAGACACACTAAAGAAGTATGGAACATTCATAGGAGTGAAGTATGATAAATACAATACTCAAAATGAGGAGAAAAAGGTAAAAACTAGAGATGCAGTTGTTTTCACCTTACAAAAATTTAGATACACACTACTTGAAGTTATCAAATTGATACCTATTGATTTGTATAACAAGATAGATGCAAGATGGAAATATGAAATGAATGCTAAGAAACAAATAAGAGAAAGATCTCTTGTACTAACTATACCAGAACTATCTCTAGAGGAAATTAAAGAGACATTGAAGAAATATTCCAAATGATTTCTTGTAAAAGGAAGATCCTTAAGAATTATTATAGGAGAATTGAATTTGGTGCAATTAGAAGCCGATGCTAAATGGAGAGAAATTTTCAACATCAAAGAAATTGAATCACAAGTTGAACAAGAAGAGGATAACAACGCTGATGAAGTTGTAAGAGGAAATCAAGGTAAGAATGATCCTATTGATTTGACAATTGACACTGATGAAGTTATTATTGAAGATATTACTTACAAGGATCCAGGATATGATTTATCACAAGATGAAGATGTTATGGCCACCAAGGACACTGATACAGAACCAATGAATATAAATGATAAGGCTACTACTGATCCATTCGTGCAGCTTGTATTGGAACAAGTACAAGGTTATCACACAAATAAAGGTGATAGTGTTATAGTCTCTATGGATACAGAGGAGGCCACCACCAAACCTCAAAAGGAAAAAGAACAAGTAAAAATTGATCAACCAAGGAAGCATAAAAGGACAAGGAAGTAGAAAATGATAAAGAAGCAGAGAAGGAAAAAGAAGAAGATAAGGAAAAGGAAACTGAGAAAGTAAAGGACATAGAGAAGGATACAACAATTGAGAACCCAACATCACAAAACACCGAATTGGTTATGGATAAAGGACAAAAACAATAACATGATAAAGGAACACCAATAGAACAAAGAATCTGAGAAACAATAAGATGATAAAGGAACACCAATGGAACAAAGAAGCCGAGAAACAACAAGATGATCAGAAAGAGAACACAATGCAAGAGAAGAAAGAAAAGGAGAAACTAGAGGATAAGAAGGAAGAAAAGAAACAAGAGGAGTAGAGAGATGTAAATACTCCAACCAAAAATACATCTGATGCACTAAAGGAATCATGTTCCCCAAAGAATTCGCCAACTGGAAGTATGACAAAGAAGAAGAAATCAAAGAAGAGGAAACATGTAGATATGAGCCAACCGATCATCTTATCCAATGTAGACCCATCTACTATGATCCCTAATGAAATGACCGAGTATGCATAATTGGTGAAACTTAAGGCAACGCAAAAGAAATTATTTCAAAAGAGGAAGAAGCATGATGTATTGGAAAGTGTCAAGGATGTATTACAGGATATTGTTATGGATGCCACTATTGATGAAAAAGAAAGTCTCATTAGTCAAGTAGAAGGACTAGTGGAACAAGTCCGAAATCCAAATCAAGATGCTACTGACTATGTGATGAAGGTTCATTCAAGGAAGATGAAACTACAAATGGTTGAAACAATTCTAAAAAACATTGCAGTAGATAAGGTATCAATTTCTGAGGCCTCTACCGATATTGAGACTAAATTGTCTCATATTATTTCAATATTTCATAAATTTTGTTCCATTTCACACTTCACCAAGGATATAAGAAAGAAAGATGAGTATGTTGAGACCGAGCTGACCGAGCAGCTGAAAAGTGTCACTACTGAGCCTGGTTCTTTACAAGTTTATTACTCGAGGTTGAAACACTTGAGGGGGATGCAGCATGAACTTAGATGAGAAGAGAATAAGAGAAGGATGGAACTTCTTGAACTACAAGCACTTTTGATTCCCCACATTGAATCAATGCAAAAGCACTTGAAGAAGGCCAAGGATTTGGTCAATACCCCCGATGGTAGTTCACTAGACACCATCATTGGAATGACAACTGATGTTGCTTCTCAAAATGTTGTACTTCAAACATTTAAAGATGCATGGAAGTCATCCCTAGTTGATGTACAAAAGAAGTACACTCGCATTTTTAATTAGGAATAAGCATACCCTGGGGAGTACTAAGATTTTTTTTTTTTGGCATATTTGTCAAAAAAGGGGGATAGATATTATAAGTACACAAGGAGGATAAATATGGATACAAGTACATAAGGGAGATATAAGTATACAAATTTTGTAGAGTATTATCCCAGGGGGATTTTTTGGAGTTTTTTGCAAATTTTTTATGAATTTGAAGTTTTTGTCAAATTTCCCAACTAATGTCAAAGGGGGATATTGTTACTCCTACCCGAGTTATTATGTTGTCATTAGTTTTGTCAAAGTCATGATAGTCAAAGGAGATAGCCAATAAAAGATATATTACACTAAGGCAAACAATTGGTAAATAAAATCATCATAGACATCAAGCACCAAATAGTGACAAGCACCGAGTTGAGCAAAGAACAACTAGTCACCATGTAGTGACAGGTACCAATTAGCGTTAGTCACCAAGTCACCAATCAAAGTTAGTAACCGAGTAGAAGTTATGTCACCAAGAAACATCAAAGCATATTACCGAGTAATATCAGAGCCAACATGACAATTCAAATTAGATACATCAAATCTAGACACTGGGCAAAAGAAGCTTTTAAAATATTCAAGGTAGAAGTTACGTAGAACATCGAGATTATAAAAACATGATTGTACATGACTGCAAGGCAACTCAACTAATGAAAGTCAAGTAAAATAAATGTGTTGGGAATGAAACCAACCTTGCACCGCTTCACCTCCACCGTAGAAGGAGAAGGGTCTAGAATAGGTTAACCACCTTAAGATCATATAAAAAAAACAAAACATGAAGATGGAAGATGATGGTGAAAATTACAGAGACAGAGCTAAAGGAGTTAGAATGCAGAAGTTTTAGAGTGCAAAACATATAAGTTCTTGAGTGGAGAATGAGGTATTGCACTTGTTGAGCATGAAGAGTCTGAACAACATTGTGTTTGATGCATACTCACATACATTTTTGTAATAGGTTTTATATGTTAGGAATAAGGTGTCTCAACCTTGGATAATTCCTATTCTTATTATTTGTTTTTTAAAATGTATTTCTTGCAAATAATGTAATTAAGTGTGAGTGTACATGTCTAGTTGGCATGTTGATGTGTC